>CM066032.1:249225907-249718067 GCA_033557465.1 Ichthyophis bannanicus | reverse complement strand
TTCTGCAAAGATTTCGTGATTTGGCTGAAGAAAATAAGTTTTTTGGACGGAGATGGGAGCGACTGACAAAGGCAGAGTTGGAAGATGAGGAATGGTTATGTGATCTGGCATTGCGCGCCTGACTTTACAGTACGACCTAAGTGATATGAAACCTTGACTTACAAGTAATAAAAAACAACGCATTGGCAAGGATGAACGAGTAACAGTTTCATCCTACAAGGGAGCCAAATTTGAGCTAATGATGGACTGACCTTGCAAACAACAATTTTGATCATTTTACTAATCACGCGGGGACACCATCTGGGACTTGTAATGCCAGCGAGGGGCTGAGGAAAGCACACAGAGGAGCCCCAGAGAGAGAGAGAAAAAAAGAAGCTGTTTTTCAGAAGAAAGAAATATGTGCACCAAGTTGGCAATATTTTGCCAGGAAACCAGCTTCGGGAGGGAGCAGGAGGGCAGTCAGAGAGACTGAAGGGCCACGCCCAGATGGTCAACGAGGGAATGACAACCAGCTCCCAATCCTCAAAGGCAGGAGTGCTTTATAAGGGAGAGAGTGGCAGACCTGGGAGAGAGAGAGGTTTGAAGTGGAAACATGATTTCTCCGGAGCTAGAGGATTCACCAGGAGTGAGTGTGTGACTCACAAGGAGCTGAGGAAGGAAATAAAGGAGGGACCCAGCTCAAGATAGAGAGCGAGCTGGTTGCCCGAACAGAGGCCAAAAAAGCAACTGTACTAAATTGCAAGCAGAAGCCAAAGGAGAATCAGCTGGAGAAAGCTAAGCCATGTTGAGCAGGGGAAAGCCAGGAGCTGGGCTTAGGCAGCAGGCAGGCGCCTTACCAGGGAAATGGGTTCAAAAGGCTGCAAGGTACAACCAAAACTTTCAAAGGACAAAGGAATTGCAATCACGCTGCTGACTGTGAGAGGGCAAGCAATTGAAGAAAAAGGCCATTTACCTGCTTGTTGCGGCAATTACAATGGTATGATAAATATCTATATGCCTATGAAGGAAAGCTATGAAATGTTAAAGGACCTTATGGTTAAAAAGCTGCATAATGAAAACCATCTCGAAGAAGAGAAACACACATTTAATCCTAATACAGCATGTGGCCGACGCCCTAGGCTAGGCCAAGGACATTGGCAAGTACTGCAAAGGGAGATATGCAAAACCCCTGGAGGTGTTTCCCAAGAAAAATAGGGATTACAGACGTCAGACATATCTGTGAAATAGTGAGCCAATGCAAGTGGAACTGGAAGGAGAATTAGCAGACCAGGAAATGGATTGTACTCTCTGGGTGGTTTCTGGTAGCATAGGGTGATTGTTTACAAAGCCGCGTGGGGAGCGGTTTGCGATCGTAATCAGCGGAGCCTGCCGGCGCCCATTGATTTCAATGGGCGCCGCGGCTTGCAATCGCGATCGCCGAACCACTACCGCGGCTTTGTACACAGGAACCATAGAGTCTTGCCAGAGGTGTGCATTGCTTGAATGGCTAAACCGAGCATTCTTTAATTGACCTAAGCACTAGCTTATTCCTGTGAAATTCAACAGTTTTGCTTTAAAAAAACCCCTGAGTTTTTCTTTAAACTTGACTTAGTAAGGACACTTTACTTTGAGTTGTAACCCAACAATTTGGACAACCCACTGTGTAAGGGAAAAATAAACAAAGCCTTCTTTTTCCTCCACCACTCTGTCTTAATGGTTTCTTTAAAGATTGGAGGCTAAAAACTACAAGGACCAAGTGTGCCTTTTGGCCCTTAACAAAGGACTACATATATTAATATGAAAATTTTTTATGTCCCACCTGCCCATGGCCCAATGCGCCACCAGGGAGGCGTGCCGTAAAGACTATATACCAAATTTTGTTTTTCAGAACGAAGAATGTATGTTGACAGAAATCTGTTCTGTTATACAGGAATTTCGGAAAATAGATTCTGTGGACTTCCAAAACAAATTGGAACAGTTGTGGAGTACCTTGTCATACCCCATTTCAAGTAGATGTGGACCCATTAAACGAAAAATGCAGCTGCCATCAGTAAAAAATAACTCAACTTGAAACCAAGCCATCTCTTTGAAAATGAAATGAGTAACCCTTAAAAAAACATGGACATTTTTTCTCAAAGACCCGTTGCTGAGCAAGAAATCATTTTTGGAAGCTAGTGCCCTAGAGACAAATTTCCCAAACTTGAGTAAGAGGGCAGTGAAGCTGTACCATCTCCTATTTCGGTTTCAACATAATTTGGTGTGTTGAATAGGCGTTTTCCAATCTGAAAATGACCCAAAAGAGAGTACACAACATTCCAACATGACCAGATGAAAATCTCAAGGATTCCAATAGAGATTGTATGCCCACTGGTTAAGTTCCAATGACTGTGGCGGCAGAGGTCATGGGTTTGATACCACAGTAAGTGTTATTTGATAGGGCTGTCTTGAGGCATTTCCTTTAAAGAAAAACAAAAATTACACAGCATTTAGATAGTCATGGCCTAATGGAGGACAGCCAAACATGGTCTTTTAGACCAAGAAGATCTTGTCTTACTAATCTGATATGTTTTTTTGAAGGTTGTGAAGAAACAGGTAGACAAAGGTGAGTCAGTTGATATAGTGGTATCTGGACCTTTCAGAAAGCCTTTGACAAGGTCCCTCATCTCAGAGGATTTGGGCAACACACTAAAAAGTCATGGGATAGGAGAGGCAGGCTGTACTATTGTGGATCGGGAACTGGTTAAAAGATAGAAAGGCAGAGGGTAGGGTTAAATGGCCAATTTTCCCAATTGGAAAAAAAGGTGTGAATAGTGGGAGTACCCCTATGGATTTCTGTGACTGGGTCTGCTACTTTGTTGACATATTCCATAAAGGACCTGGAAAAGGGGAATTAACTAGTGAAGTTATCAAATTTGCAGACCCGACGCCAAAACTGTTTTAATAGCTATTAAAACCCAAGAGGATTGTGGAAATGAAATGCAAGCGAGGATCTGGATTTTAAACTGGAAGACAGGGCACCAAAATGGCAAGCTAGAAAAATCATTAATTGTATAAAGGACGCAAGCGTTGGCACAAGTAATATGCCCCACCCTAGGAAAGAACAACCATTACTTATGGTTATCACAATGCAAGGTTCCAACACTGGGAACCACCACCCAAGGAAAAAGATTTAGGAGTCATCGTGGATTAACATGGTTTAAAAAACCCCTTCCGCCCAGTGTGCTAGTGGCGGCCAAGAAAGCAACTAGAATGCTAGGTATCATAAGGAAAAGGAATGGAAAATAAAACCAAAGGATATTATAATGTCTCTGTATAGTTTCCATGGGTAACGGACCGCACCTTGAATATTGAGTTGCAATTCTTGGTCGCCCATATCATTAACAAAGGATATAGCCATAATTAGAAAAGGTACAGAGAAGAGACACCAAAATGTAAAGGGGATTTGGCAAGGGCTACTCCTATGAAGAGATGGCTACAAAGGTTAGGGCTCTCTAACCTGGAAAAGAGACGGGCTGAGAGGGGGGGAGATATGATAGAGGGTCTATTAAATTAAATGCAATGGACGGGTGAACGGGTAAACGTAGATCGCTTGTTTACAATATCAGAATATAGAAAAGAATAGGGGACAGTGTAATGAAAAGCTACAGGGGTAAACTAGTTAAAGGACAAATAAGAGAAAATATTTTTTCACTCAACGTGTAATTCAAACTCTGGAATTTGTTACACGGTGGAGGATGTGTAGTAGGGGCTGTTAGTAGTAGCTTGGGTTTTTGTAGAAAAATCATTTTTATTGCAGTATTCCAACACCATTACAAAACAAACCATAATCAAAATGGGCTTGAACCACAATCTTCCTAGCATACACTATTTCTGGTGGGCCGTCAGGGACACCGCCCCACCCCCACAGTGACTGTAAGATACCCACAAGTGTTACAACAGCAATCAATGGATATGGGGCGGGGCAATACCCTCCCGCAACCAAGTAAGCCGATAGGATACCATGCCCAGCCGGCCCAAAACAGATGACACCTACTGCGCCCCCCAACCACCCCCCCAACCCCCAAGCCCTCCAGCACGGGCCGTCCCCCCATCCCTTTGATTCACGCGTCCCCACCCACCGCTCCCCACCAACCTACCCACCCTTCACCGCCACCCTCAACCTCCACCAGCCCTATCCCCCTTCCCCGTTACCTTATCAAGCCCCTAGAGCCAGTGGTCCTCGCTACGGAGAGCTCCCCACCGCCAAAGGGTTGCCCAGTTGCCCACCCAAGCAGCCTCTAACCCTGCCCACCCTCCTGGCCCAACCCACAGGAAGGCCTGGTCTGCGGAGTACAATCAAGCAAGCCCCACTCAGACATACCCCTGGACTCATATCTGTGAGACAAGTCCCAAACCCAGGTTCATGCCAGAACATGATGCTCCCCCTAAGGCTCTCGCCGTTCGGTTCTCCATATCACGCAGATTCTACACCATTGCCTGCTCCCATTCCAAGATTCCTGGTGTTACGCTCCCGTCAATACAATGTATAATATTCATTTCTTTGCTATTAAAACCCACATGTTCACAAAGACTCCTCTCCGCAGTCGGTAAAGGGGGGGGTCCCATTCATACCCTACCATTCAATCCCCAAAGTGGGGTGATCTGTATCGTGCAGCTCACCCAACCACTCAAGTTGGCGCCCACTTCCCCCCAGAAATTTGGAGGTGTGCCCACAGTACCAGAAACCTATGAGGGTCAAAGAGCGCGGTTCGCTTGGACAAAGTGGGCAACCTATCCGTCTCCACGAGGGCCCACCTGCAGAAGCCCATACATTAGAGCCCGTCCTATGCTCTCCACAAGAACTTGTATTGAGTCTCTTGCAGCTGCAATGATTCCGAGAGAGAGTTTTTAATGGCTGCAAAAAGCTGCACCCAACAGCTCTCTCGTCACAGAGGGCAAAACTGGTCTCTCTGCCACATCCACGGCTAAACAATCTAAAGCCTGGTCCTCCACTCCGGAACGGCCCCCTGGATAAGAGCTAGCACCGCAGAAACTTGATGGTCAATTTCCCTGCTAGAGCCCCCGAAGGAAAAAATCCAGCATGCCGCCCCCCCTTCTGCAAAACTAAAGCTGTTTCTGCCGCTGCTGCAATAGTGCCTACCCTGTAGATTAAAAATAAAAATCGTGTTTCTGCAATTGGGATCTATCCCTAACGAAGTAAAGGAATAGATCTCTGCCATCCCTACCATTTTCAGATACCCGGATATACGTGTATGCCTTTCCGCGCCCATTCACTCACACATGTGTTCCACCGCCTCCTGGTAAAAAATCCACGTTACCCGCTAGCGGGTACGCAAATCAGGCCGCTGCCAAGCAAGGATGTCCTCGAGTGGGGCACAGACTTTTCCAAGCCAGTCTACGGTCCTCGCAAGCAGTGGGACCCCCGCCAAGCTTTCGGCACAAAGTCAGAGTTCCCGCTGGCATACAGTGGAGCATCCGTAATGGATGCTGCCACCCAGACATCTCTGCAAAGTAATTCCAGCGGTAGGGGACCTCACCCATCTGGCCACGATCAAATTATTACGAAGGGCTCTCGTTTAAGTAAAGAACATTATAATCCTGCAGGGATGCCAACCTCGCCCCCCTGACTTCGCCCTCCCTCACATGAATGCCGCTTATAGCAATGCGGGGTTTGCGGCCCCTCCAGAGAAAGTTCGGTTTTGTTTTTAAATGCTTCGGCAATAGCTTCTGTAGGTCCCGCCGCATAATCCAGACAGGTACATGACGCAAACGGTAAAAACCATCTAGGGACTTCTACTCATATTGAAAAGAGCTATGCGTACCTTCAGGGGGGCGAGCGGTAGTTCCCGCCACCGTTTTAGTCTGTTCCCCGATTGTGCGCTCAAGCAGGGGTCTGATATTAACTTGGTACAAACATGCCAGGCGAAGAAGGTATCTGAATACTCTAAAATATCGGAAATGGTCCGTCTGCCAAAAAACCAATGGGAAGTCATCCCGCCCAAGCGCTCTGCCTTTGCCGCCCTACCATCCAAGGCTAGAGACTTAGGCCAAGTTTATCTTCAAGCCCACGAGAAAAAGAGCCAAACCTCTCAATCTCGCCTCCAGGGCAGTCGCTAATGACCTTTGAGGTGTCGTTAAACCCACCAGCAGCAGCATATCATCCGCAAATGCACTAACCTTTATCACGCCCTTATGCCCAATACATCCCTTGTTACCCTACCTATGATTGCCGTAGTGTTTAACAATTATAACGGCTATAGTTGAAGCACAAACAATACAGGAGAAGAGGTGGACCAGACCTGGTCTAGTTCCGCCGCTTCAGCATAAAGGTTTCAGAATGGTCCCCTACCCCCCACCAAACACGACATATGCAAGCGGGGTCCTTGTATAAAGCTCCGAATCCAAAACCCATAAATGCACATTCTAGTCCGAAATCTCCGCAGGGCTTCAAACACATGTAGTCCCAGGAGACCCGGGATCGGAAAAAAGCCTTTTCAAGCGTCCAAGACTAAACTAAACATCAGCGAAATGCCCGCTTGTATGCAGCGTTCCAGTCCCAGCAAAAACAACTATTTATATTTTTAGACGCGTCACGGCCCCTGAACAAAACCAGCTTGGATGCTTACAGACCAAGTTGGGGAGTAGAGCTTGCAATCTGACCCACATCACAGATGGCCAAGATCTTCATTAGCATAAGTGATCAAAGAAATCGGTCTATATGTTGGCCGGATCCTCAGGATTCTTGCCCTCTTTGTAACTTAGAGAGCGGGAGGCCGTATACGCATGGCCCTTGGAAACCTACCCTCCTCCAGCGCTTCCGCAGAAAGTGCCGCTAGGGTCGGTGTATGTGGACCTGGCTCTCCTAGCATCTTATAAAATGTCTGACCCAATATCAGTCAGGTCACGGCAGCCTTATGAGGATTCCCTTTCCTGATAACATTCTGGATGTCTCCACCTGAGGTCGGTAGACTATTTTAGACCCGCCAGCAACTCCTGTCGAGACATCTGAGCAGCATAACGGCCATCGGAATAAAAAAAAACGCCTCTCCACCACCTGAGCCTATGCAAGGGCGGGTGTTCTATAACGCCTTCATAAAAAACTGCTTAAATATCTCTGCTACCTTCTGGGAGTCACATTGGTTTTTTCCCTCCTTATCGCAAAAGGACCGTGATTGACCTTCAAACTCCCCCCATCCTTCACTAAACGGGCAAAGCAGTTTGCCCGTACGATTGCCATTAGCGAAAATGTTGGTGACGATAATAGTGTAGGGAATACAGTTGCTCTATCCGGGAGGAGGGGCGTTTAACTGACTTTTGCGATGCTAGGTACGCATGTGTGGGATTCCACTTCAGATCCAGTACAGCCCTCCTCTTCAAACTGCTCGAAGCTCCCGGGTGAGGTGTAGCACCGATAGTGCTATTACGCTTTTTCTTTTAGTGCAGACATGTAGGCTATGATATGACCTCGCATTACTGCTTTACCCGCTTCCCAGATAGTGGCAACGGAAGGGCTTCCTGCTGGGATTCATTAAATTAAAGATACTATCCCAACTTCTGTTGCAAAAAAGTGTGCAAACTCTTTATCTTGCCACTTCTGCATGGGGAAAGACCACCGATACCTAGCGGTGACGGCGCCCCCTCAATCAATCCAGAACATGGAATTGGGTAGATATCACCAATTGGGCCTAACCTCTGCTTTTCCGTAGTCACTTTCCCAAAAGCAAGAGTCTACGAAACAAGAATGTAATCTATTCTCAACCAAGTGCCATGGCACTCTAGATAGGTGGGTATAATC
This sequence comes from Ichthyophis bannanicus, assembly GCA_033557465.1. Classification (NCBI taxonomy): domain Eukaryota; kingdom Metazoa; phylum Chordata; class Amphibia; order Gymnophiona; family Ichthyophiidae; genus Ichthyophis; species Ichthyophis bannanicus. The sequence continues at coordinate 249,710,293 of CM066032.1, read as the reverse complement.
CCTCTCTCCCTCGTGTAATATATTCGCAAAACATCCCAGGAGATCTTCCCATTTGGCATAAGTAGGAGTTCACCACTTTTCTCAACACCCTTACACCCTGCTTTGGGTGAGGATGTATCTAAGGTTGGGTCGTGTGGACAGTTAGTTTAAAGTCACCAGCCCAGGTTATGACAGGAATCCTCGGAGCAGCCTCTAGTTAGTCTCAGTAATATGCCTCTAAAAAAAGTTGTGGCTCATAAAAATTTGGGGCATAAATATTGCCGAGAAACCAATTCCTCTCCATTCCACAGCAGATGCAGAAAACAGATAGCGGAACCCGAGGATCGGCGTCCTCCCTTAACACTTTCCACCTGGAATCCTTTCTTGATGAATACCGCTACTCCCCTTGTGCTTCCCAGTTGCTGACGCCGCGCTACACCTGACCCACCCAATCTTTCTTCAAGTTTAAGGGTGTTCAAGAGGAATTTAAATGAGTTTATGCAACAGGGCTATCTGGAATTTTTCTTTCTTCAGGGCTTGGCGAATCTTGGTTCTCTTAACCGGAGTATTGAGACCACACACATTCCAAGAGATCACCCGTTTTACATTCAGATCCCATGTTCACATTGTAGTGGGTTTTAAACTCCATCCCCCTCATGGTCTCCCAATATGTTAGAGCCAAGGGCACTTGCCCAGCCTCAGCCTCCGGCCCGCTCCCTATGTGCACAAAAGCCTCAACCTCATTCCTGTCAGGTGATACCAGCCGCTGCAAGAGTCTTAGCCCCCCCCCCACAGCAGATAACAAAGCTCCCCTCATCCCAAAGTCCCCGCCCCTGTCGCGCTCCCTCCTCCCACTCCTCCACCTCCTCCCTCCTCTACACCCTCCCCACCCCAACCCCTCCCCCAACTCACTCCCGCTACCCCCTCTCCCCGCTAGCAATACTCACTACAGCCTCTCCCCTGAACCACAATATACCCACAATAATACTGAATACAGGGGGGGGGGCCCCTTTTTTTTTTTGTTTTTTTGTTTAAAACTTTGTTTTGGGCCGAGGCCCTGGCTTACTGTGTGGACCCAATGCAGGGCCGCCTCGGTGTCAAAAATTCTCCCCAACCCCAATAACCAGAACAGTAACAATCAACAATTGGGGAGGTTAGCATGCTCTCCAGAAAGTGGTTGCAAGCAATTCCTCTGCAGACAGGGTCTACTCGCCGTCTGCTCCGAGCCGGGGTGGGGGTGTGTTAGGACCACACAACATCCCATCTTCCCATATTAAAACAATATCAATAATATGTCACCATTTACACTCATAATTGCAGCTCTCATAGGACTCCGTAGGAGGCTCCAAGGTCAAAGTCACCGTCGCTGCTCTCTCCTCTCATTCTTGCAAAGCGCCACATACTGTCCTGCGCGCACGGCGCACCATGTGGGACAAACAAAGGTTCTGCTGATGCTCAACTCAGTACTCAAGGGGTCCGGCCAAACGTCTTTGCCCAGGGTCTCCAGAAAGGCTATAGCCGCCTTCTGTACCATAGAGAAAGCATGGTTCCTGTACCAGATGAATTCACACGCAACAGGCAGGGAAAGGCCAAAGTAAATCTCAACCTTCCTCTGGAATAAGGCAGAGCAAATGGGCGCAAACGCTTTCCTTTTTTCCCCCGCCAAAGCCGTCTGAAGAATCTTGGAAAAGCAAAGAGTTTTTGATTCTCAAGGGCAAGGGCACGTTCCCCGTTTTCCGCCCGTTTTTCGGGTATGCCTGCAGAAGCTGGTGCCTTGTGCTGGAAGTTCAAAATTCTCGCTATCACCACTCTAGGCCGCTGGCGCCCGTTTCCAATTTTGGTCCCAATCCTGTGAGCTCTTTCAACTTTGATGTCTCCGACACCAGGGCAGGCAGGCCTACGTCGTTGGGGAGGCCAAGAAAGACTCTATGAACGGAGCGTGGTTAACAGCATCGCAAATCCGAAAGTATTCTCTGGAATCCCCACAATACGGCAGGTTATTGCGCCGTGATCGATTTTCAACATCATCCACCTTTTTCAGCAGGGCTGCCATCTGCGCTGCCCGTGCCGTGTCTGCTATCGGCTGTGCTGCCCCAATAAGTCTTCCCCCCCCCCCCCCCCCCCCCAGTGCCGACACTCTCTGTTCTAGTTCTTCCATTCGCTGCACCATCTCACCCATCGCTGCGCCCACCGCCTCCAGCTTACCCAGTATTTGATCAAATTTCGGGTCAAGCAGGATTCACCACCTCTCTAGCCATCTCATCAGAGACTCCCGAACTCCATACTCTCGGTTCACGGAGAGGCTGGGACCTTGACGCCATCGACCGTGTTGTGTTGTGGTCCCAAGCGTAGGGCCTTTCTCCTTCTCGGTCCTTGCCGGGTAACGGCATCGTTTTGCAGATAGTCACGCTGCTCAGCGCAGTTTCTGATTGACCTGCTCTTGGCAAGTGTTCCCCTCTCTGACTGTAGCGCAGGAGAGGTTAGGATATTTCACGAGAAATTCAAAGATTAATCCCGAGGCGGCCCCGGAGGCGACCGAGCGAGCTTGAGAGACTCTCCTCACCCGCTCATGTGCCACCGGAAGTCCATGGTGTGTAGCTGGGTTTAAAAAAAGGGTTTTTGGGACAAGTTCCTGGAGGAAAGGTCCCGAACCCATTTATTAAAAAGGGACCCAGGATATCAATGCTTGACCCAATCCAAGCATTGTGGAACCTGTGTCGCTTGGGGATACTGCTAGGTACGTTAGACCTAGATTGGCCACTGTTGGAAAACAGGATACTGGGCTTGATGGACCTTGGTCTGACCCAGAATGGCATATCTTATGTTCCCTGAGGATGGACCTCCTGCAATATTTACCCAACTTCAAAAAAGTGGGGGATGAAATGCAGGCTCCAGATGTCTCACTAAATGAGCAAGGAGCGAATATTTAAGATTGTGCAAGATCAGCCTGGAATCAATACTCGACCCGAAATTTAACACAAATTACTCAATAAAAGTGTTTAAAGAAAGTTATTAAGATAGTTAAAGAAAGCTATTACTCAATAAAACTTTAAGAAAAAATGTTTTACAAATCCTGTTTCTTGTAAAAACACAGAGTACCCAAGGAAATGTTGTAGTTCTAGGTTTCATTGTAATCCACACTGATGTTGAATAGTGCGGTTGAGAGAAGAGACGGAACTAAATAAATGAATAAAATACTGTCAATTTCCCCTAGCAGTTCTTACTGGAATCTTGGTCTCTCTGTTTTGTTTTTGCTTAAGTTGCTTACACAGCTGATCAAATCCAAGTAAATGACAGAAGGTTCATTAAAAAATGGGGGAGGGGGGAATTCCTCCACTTTTATTGGGTTAAAATTTAATTTGAAACTGAATTTGAAAACGTAATTTTCATGGGGGTAGGATCACTGGCACTTTTGGCCGGAAAAAGGTTAGATCACAACCTGTTCGAAGCTGGACATGCACTGATCTAAAACAATCGATTTACATTTACCCATCTCCACCTCCATTCATTAATTTATAGAACTCTATTCGATCTCCCCTCAGCCGTTTCTTTTCCAGTCTTTTGTTGAAGAGTCCTAACCTTTTTAGCCCTCTCCTCATAGGGGTATCCTTCCATTCCCCTTTAACCATTTTGGTTGGCTCTTCTTTGTACCTTTTCTAATAAAACTGTATTCCTTTTTAAGATACAGTGCCCAGAATTGCAACACAATATTCAAGTTGCAATCACTAGAGGATCTCTTCTACTTCTTTTCATAGGTTTATTTTTTGCTTCGCCAGATTGCCCTGGTACGAATGGTGTTGAGCCAGGAGAACCAGACTTGGATCCGTACTGGTATTTTATACTCCTCACAAATTACACTCCTCCCTCCAACCAACATCAATTCAAGGACCCTACCAGGCTTTGGCCTCACTGAGATTAGCTGGATGAGGTCAAGAGATTAAACATAATTTCTCTCCCTGTTATAGAAAAAAGAATGTTACAGAAAGGTTAGATAAAAAACTCTTTGGTAGACGCCCCTAGCGGTTCTAGGAGAAATTAAAAATAAATAACTATAGTGGTCTCTAAATTTTTGAGAAAACATATAACTGGAGATCAAAAATTTAAATCAGCTCAATGATGTTTCATTATATTATACTATGGGGTTCATTCCAGAACAGGGGAAAAATAAGCCCTTTGGAAAGTGTGTGGCATAGATGTTTTTTTTAGGCAAAATAAAGTTCTATGACCGTTATCGACAACCAACCACCCTGTCCCCGCCACGTACCCCGGCACCTAGCACGGGGGGGGGGGGGGGATCTCACGAATATGGGGGGGGGGGGGCGGGGGTGGGGGGAGAGGAGGTGGATAGGGGGAGGAGTGGAAATGGGATGTAGTGGTCAGCAGCCTAGAACATGTAATGCGTTATTCAGGAAAGAGGAACAAGGCCCCATGTAAATTCTGCTGTGTTTTTGGCGGACGGTCAGGTTATACCAGAGGAAACGGGGCCATAAGGCCGGGACTGGACGACGTTTCTGCTCTGCTTTGCAATGCATCCCATAGAAATGAAGGCTGTGACAAATATGTTATGGGACCAGTGTGTATGCAATCTGGAAGACCACAAGAGGCAGTTGTAAAGAACAAAAATGCAGATGGTGGGGGAAGGTTGGAAGGTTTTGAAGGTGTATGGTTCAAGATACATTACTAAACACCACTACCGGGACCATATTGTGACAACGGAAGATCTGCCCTGTGCCTTTTTAAAACACAGAAAATATGCTGGGTTTAGCTCAGATTCTGACCAGGAAGGGAGATCAAAAAAGCTTCCCAGTTCCATAGGCAGCCACAAACAGGCCGAGACACCGAGGTCGAATGAATATGAAGGGCACGCCTAGTAGCTAGCCCTAGTTAGCAAAACACTACCCAGTTAATCAGGGGAGGAAAAACAGTTTTTCACATGGGCAAGGGAAAACGCCCCTTAAAACTGTATAAAGAATGTCCAAGGCAAACAGAGGTAGACCAGAGAGATCGTGGAGAATTCGGAGTTCACAAGGAACATTTTTTTTTTTTTTTGCTAGCTGCAGAAGCTTGGCAAGTAAGAGTGAAACTTGGCAGGTCTCAGACGGAGGTTCAAATATTTCCCTATACTGGACTCTGAATTTACCTGACCCTTGGAGCAGGAAAGCCAAGAGGAGGAATTTGCAAAAAAGGGAAACAAAAGCTACCTGCAACAAGCGGGATTAATTAGTTTACCGGAAATACCTCAACCCTCTGACGCAGTGAGAAGTCTGTGTTTTCCCTAGGCACAGAGCTCCAGTGGAAGGAAACGGAAGGCAGCTGGTAAGAAGCCCATATCTGAGTGAAAAGCAGAGGCTGCGTTGAAATTCCTTACAACCATGTGAGAGGGGAAATGGAATTCGGTTGAAGATATTTGGTATGAGTGATGAGGATGAATGTATGTCTCTAAAACCCTGCAGAAGGACTTTCCAAGAGAGAAAAAGTCCTGTCAAGGACCAGAACAGGCCAGTTTTTTATGGAGCTTAATTGCCAGGCACAAAGAGGTAGGAGATTTTGAAAACGCTACAAAGAGAAAAGGGAAAGAAGGTTTAAACAGAGCTGTTTTCTCCGTACTGCTTTTGACAAAGCTGTCTGCTAACTAACCTTGCCCCTTTATTGTTGGAGAGGGCTGTGGTGAGCAGTTCAAGAGACTTGAATTGAGGGGGAGGTTTTCCAAATGGAGGTTTCAACCTTCTGCCCTAGAGAACAGAAATAATGGGGTTTGAAGAAGAAACCAAATGATTACAGAACCAAGTAGCCCTAAATCCCTGTACTGAGGACATGGATTTGCTCGTTGTTAATGGCTGATATAAGGTTCTCTGCGCTAGCTAAAGACAAGAGATGCCTTGCCTTAGTAGAGAGGCTATGAATGAGCCACAAAGAGACTGTCAGCATTTCATTTGTTTTCTTTTCAATGTTAATTAAACGTGTTTTGTTTCAAACGAGAAGCTTGGATTTTGTTTTCACCTTCAGTTTTGCCAGAAAGCATGGCATGCATTTTGAGAAAGTTCTTGTGTTTTGTACTGTTTTTGAAAATCCAAACCCCGGGTGGGAATAAAATCCTTCTTAAAACATGTCCAATCAGTCCTCAACCCTAATCCTTTTCATTAAAGAAAGGTCAGGTCCCAGCAGTGTGACTGGCCTGCCTAGGACTCAGTCCAGCCACTGCTGGTGACAAGATTCAGAGGTGCACAATGGTTGCCATGGTGAGTATTGGGCTATGCTTGACAATGCTGTGCTGAGATACAGGAGGTGAAATAGGGCACCATAACCAAGTCCTGTTCTCTAAGAATGGGGACTGTTTGATGTAGGGGCTTGTATGTGGGTGGTGGTATAAGATGGATGCCGGCCAGTGGGGTGAGAAAAACACAGATTCAGATTAGTAGTCCTGGGGACCCCATGCCAACTCATGTTATATAAACAGCGTTTTCCAGAGGTTGCAGGGCATCTGTACTGCAGATGTATTGGTTTCTGTGTGGGTGTATGTTTTGTGTGACTGCAAGGTGAGTGTGCTGCGTGTTGGTGTGTGGTTAGAGGGTTTGCATGGGGGGAATGTATGGGCGCAACAAAAAAATTTTTGGGGGACACATCAGTGCTTGCCCAGTAACCTGGTCCATAGGGATGACCCAGCAGTATCACAGTATTGGCGATAGTATGACAAGGTGCAACGGGTGATCAGCCAGGAGTCCATCAGAAAATGGGTGGGTCTCCTATGGCTAAATGTCAAAGCATATCCCTGCAAGTGATAAGGGACCCTCTCAGAATGATGGCATGTAACAGGGCACACAGCACCATCCAGCGGTCTCACAAATGTGCATTACTTTGTATAGACAGATACTGGTACCCTTGGGCCATCTAGTATTGGCTGTTTGCGCTGATGCAGGCAAAATGAATCAGCAAGGGTCTTCTACCTTAATGCACCAGGGATTATGCTGATGACATTTAGCTGCTAGAAGAAGTAGAAGCATAATGTCTGATTTTCTTCCGGTCCATGGCATAGCATTGTACAAGATTGTTATCCAGAGATGACCAATGCAAACCACAAATAATAAATGTTCACCTAATGCCCGGTATGTTGTGCTGCAAAGTATGTACAGGACAATCATATCACTCTCTCACTTGCTGTTGTATAATCTCTGCGTGCACAGAGATCACTTTGACGTTGTAACGGGTCATGCAAAGGACTAGTTTTATATGGTCTGGTGTTTGCATTAACACAATCTGCATCATCCAGTTTCATGGGTAGTTGACATGCGACACCACACAGTCCAGGGTGAGGAGGCAAAGCTTCAGGACAGAGATGAAGGTTTTAACTGAAGGAGACAATGGGCCTGCATGGAGACTAGACACCCAGTGGAGCCGTAAATCTATTTGGAATTTTGCTGACGGCAGAGACGTCCATGGCGCTTGTACGTATACCCATGTTCTGCGGTTTTGTGCATGCCTGCACCGAAGCACATCTATGTCCATGAGTTGCGGACCCTTAGGGGCCTGTATATAGACCTGCGTATTCTGGATATTAGGATCAAACGGCCGTCGTGTTTTTGGTCATTTAGACATGTCAACAAGCTGGTTGCATGTTATGGGAAGATTGCACTCGTACATGGGGGTTAAATGTTTGAAGCCGTATGTTGTTTTGGGGGAAAGTGTGCTGTATGTAAATGGGCATATAGAAGTACAAATCATGGAGTTATCCCCAGAGCCATTTTAGAAAAGCCAGACCCCAAGAACGTCCCTTTAGTGCAAGCAAAGAAGCTTGCCATGGTAGCATGGGGGTGTTGCGTGGTGGAAGTGTTGTGCCCTGGGGGGAGCAAGGCAGTTTTGCAGGTCGTGGTGCGATTTCAGAATGCCACAAGCATGTCAGCCCTGGTTCTGGTGTGGCAGGTGTCCATGTCCATAACCTGATCGCTGAACCACAGATATAGTTGCAAAAAAAAAAAAAAGTGATTGTTGTCATCGCTTCGCAGACCTGCATTCCAGAGGGAAGAGCCAAAATGGGACACACTTGTAAAAGGGGGCGTGGTGACGGGGGGGGGCGGTGCTTGGTATGAAGAGGTACCACAATCTTGGGCAAATGTATGTAAATTAACTGTCTTGCAATAGGATTGTGGTTACTGATGTCCATTCACACAAAGCTTGCCTTTTAAATCAAAATGAAGAAGAAAGAAACTTGTGCAGTTGGTCGAAGGGTAATAAGGCAAAAATTAGATTAGAGTGTATTTATGGGGTGATTATTCCACACACAGATATACTTGCGGTAACACATCCAGGATAACTTCCCCAGGGTGTATGCAAATATTAATAAACAAGGCAAAACCTGAAAAAAGAAAGTGTTGCTTTATGTAATAAGTATCAAAGTCCGTTATGGAACAGAAGGCTTTCTTACAGATACTGCTAATAAAACTCCTTAGCAGTGCTGAGGATGAAACAAAACCCAAAAGGAAACACTTCGTTTGTACAAAAACATTAGCTTCTCTTTCTACACAGAAGAAAAAAAAACTGGAAAATCTCACGTGTGCACTGGCTTGTGCTGGGCTGGGCTCTACCAACAGGTGACCATTAGCGGCAACGTCAGTAGCTTGTTTTTCAGCACACAGTGCAAACTTTACCAAAAGCTTTTTCTTTCCAACAAAACTTTTTTATTGGGGAAGCCGAGGTATTTAGAATGTGTTCCTTTTGAATGTGTACTCTTATTTTTAGGATTTGTTCCTAAAATAAAAACCTACTCAAAAAGAAAACCGTCCCATAGAACCATTCTCTGCATCGGATATTAAACCTTGCTTCCTGAAAGTGCATAGATGTTTTCACTGTCACTGCTCTTGGCTCAAGGGGGTTTTATGAACTGACCTCTTATACGGAGAGAAACCTGTTTCCCTGCTGTTTGCATTGCTCAAAAAAACTAGAGAAAACGTTCACAGTTCATACCTGAATCCAGGCAAGCATCAGGCTGGCTTCTTCTGGTATTACTGGCCAGTATGCAATTAGAGCCTTCTGGTTTTGTCCTGTCCTCCAGTTGGTTATCTCTGGACCTCAGGATCGGTTTTCTTCCAGACGTTCCTCCAAGAGGTATTGGGGCTCCTTTTCTCCTTAGCTGCAGCAAACATCGTCCGAGGGGCTCTGCTTGAGGGTCCCGGGCTGTGGATCTACAGACCTCGGGCTTTTTTCTCCAGTCTGCTCTGAACGTTGTTTCCCACAGGAATCTCTCCAGGCAGATGTTACTTCTCTGAGGCTCCACTCTTGGACCCATCTGCTTCCTTGTCCTTGTTCCTTCAGAGTTCAGGTTGTTCCTTCTGTTTCCTACGTCTCGTTCTTCCTGGTGTAAGTCCGTCTGGTTCTCCGCCCCCTTCTGCCTTCCTGAAGATTTCCCCTCTAGTTTTAAAGGGCTGTAGATTGCAACTCCAACCCTTGCATTCTTCAGGTTGTTGGTGGATTATTAAGCGCTCTCCTAGAGGCTGTTTTGATTAGGGATGACATAATGCTTTTCTCTGATGTTTTTAGGACTCATGCTTTTCCCACTCTAGCTTCCTTAGGGGACTTTCTGCATACTGATGACAATTCTGGAACATGTAGTCTTTTAGGGAAAACAAGGCTTGTCTTATTTCTATAACCTGCCAGCACAGGTCCCTTAATCAGAGTAAACTCTCCTCTTTGTCATTTACTACCTGAGCTTTGATAAGCTTCCTTATTCACCAAACTTACGTTCACTGTAGTTAATATTTCCTGGCCAAAGAAGAGAAACCTGGCCCTTATAAGAAACCTGGCCCATCATAAATAACCATACTCCAAAACATATTACTGGCCTGCCGCCTGCACATTATTAGGTATCTGAAATATCAGGGCCGGATGTGCTAGTCTCATAGCATAGGGACAACCTCGCCCCCCTTTCTGACCTAAAGGCCCCAGATGACCCAGAAATGTCCAAGATAGCTGATTCTACGGGCCGTGGGATGGACACCAGGAAACATTCAGCATTTGTTTGCTTAAATGGCTCTACATCAGTGCACGTGGACCCTGTGCTATATCAGTGTGGAGCAACCATCTCTGGAACCAGTCACTAGGAGGGGGTTCATTGTCTTCTAAAATGCCACTTCATTGTCCAATTTTCAAAGCAGAAAATATTCAGACAATATAGTGCTTAAAATATCAGTGAGGATTAAATTTCAGAGGCAGAAGTATTCAGAATATAGGAGGTGCTGCTGCTGAATATCCGGGATTCCCTGAGTGGGCGCTCACCAGCTAAAGTACAGCCACTTACCTGGGTTAGCATAATTCCTCAACTCAAACTTATTTGGATTGCAAACTTAGGGCTGTTATTACATGTGGTACTAACTTGTCCAGGACAAGGGCTGTTATACATGGGCTAATTGTCAGGAAACAAGGGACAATGAAAATATTGCATTACAACTGTGGAAGTGCCGGTACTGCCCCCACTCTGCCCACAGACCAAACCTGCACTATCTGGAGATAGTGTCGGCTGAATATCGCCGTAGTCTGCCCCCTTACCTGGCCGGCTCTTAAGGGGCTTTGAAGAAAAGAAAGCCCAGAGAATTGGTGAGCCAGGAAGGCGGTATTATGGTATTGACCTTCAGCATAGCACACAAACAACCTCAGATAAATGAGAGTGATGTCCAAAAACATTTATCCAGGTAATATGAAGCTATTTGAAAACTGCCCACCCTCCTTGCAGGTTAAAAGTATGCACCTGATGTGTACTTTGAGTTAGTGTCGCATCATGAAACTATTGCTTTGCTCTGACTGTGTAGTGTCATTCTTTGCGCGGATCCTTTCAGCTTGTCACCCTAGGGACTGCCTAATCTGCCAATGGTTAATTCGGCTCTACATCATTGCTCGCAGTATGAGCAGGAACTTCGTATCCCTCAATTTCACAGGCCTCAAAAAAGACCACAAAATGTGGCACACTTTCTCTATAACATTTCTTATATTTTAAAAGCATGTGATGATTCACCGTGGTCCTGTGCAGGGATTCAAGCACCATTTCGTTTGGAACCAGTACAAATTTTTATGGCAGGCCCCCTACTATTACAACCCCCCATTTCGCACCTACCACAGGAATCTCATGAAAAACTGATAATTCTATATTAATTCTGCCAGCAAAGTATTGTTGTCAGGTTATTCACTTGCATATATAGTAATATAAGATAGATATACCTAAGCAAATCTAAATTTTAGGTTGATACCTTCTTATTTGACTAACAATATATCTGGGGACTAGTTTTCAAGAATTATCCACCCTTCATTTTATTTCAAACAAGATCATTTGGCATTCCACCTATACAATGTCCTAACCTAATCAATGGGGTAACCTCAGAAATAATCAATAATAATGCAGCAAACCCCTTGGGTGACTGACCTGGATGCTCTAAGGGGCTATAGTTGTGATTGGTTTTTTGGAAGAGAACCCTCCTTCCCTTAAGTCGTTGAGGGTCCGGAGCAGGAGAGGCAGGGGTGAGACCCCTGCCTAGTAATGTTTATTATGTTATGTTTTGTCAGAAGGTTTTACCCCCTGACGAGGGGCTTATTGCTGGAAACGTGGCCGTGTCGGGGGTTGCTGTTTGCAAATATAAAAGGAAATTTTTCCATGTTATGTCGCGGCTCTCGGTGTTTTCCCTTAATAAAAATATAGGACCTGATATTCAGCTGTGGGAAAAAAGTGAAACAAGGAAAATGAAAAAAAAATAGTGGCAACTGATTCTTTGGCACCAGACACCAGATATCAACCAGCTTCTTGTTTGAATATCTGGTATTTCCGCCAAAGCCTCCTTTGCTTATCCACTTCAGCAGGCCAATATTCAGACGCTTAACCAGATAACACAAAATCACATAAAGTTAGGACCAGTAAAGGGCCCTGTCCAGTTATCAAGCTCAAAAATCACTGCTGGAACCACTCCAGGCCTACCCATGGACTGCTCTGGCATTATCCAAACTGTACCAAGGGGTGGTCTTTCTATGGAGATACTTAACACGGTATGGCTGGCCAGAGGCCATTGAACACTGGGGCTTCAAGCAGAGTGTTATGCTGTTAGCAGGTTTCTGCCTAAATCACATATAACCTTTTTAAATTTTGGGCCCATGGGGGTTGGTTTAATAGTCAGCAGGCAGCGGGGGGGGCAAGCGTACGGTGGTTTCAGTATAAATGCCGACTGTGGTATTTAAATCAATACAGTATATTCAGCACCACCACTATAAATAATCAGCAGTGCTGACTTACATATTTCATCTTGAATCACTTGCCACCAGTTTCCAGAAAGCTTATAAACTATCAATATCGTAGCAGAGTCAATATAGTAGCCAGATATCACGACACATATAGCTTTTTTGGATGCCACTCACACTGACACCCTCCCTCCATCTCTTCACTATCTGGATAATGCCAGGGCAGTTAGACAGTATTTTTCACTCCTAGCAAGTATCTGTATACGCATTTACCAAATCTTACAGATAAGGAAAGTTTTAGCTTTACTGGCCACTTGCAAATTGTATAACTTCCTTTGAAAATTGAGCCCCATAGCCTTTACTAGGGTAAACCAAATTTAGCATAAGTTAATAGGCGTGGAAAAAAATCACCCGAGAAGAAGCAAAAATTGTATAATAGGCTTCCAACACCATATTAGGGCTGGCCTCGCCACCATGAGCAGACATGTACCTGGCCGAGGTTTAAGCGGGAGCCAGTGAGTGACCTCAAAGCCTGGGCCTCCACTGGCTCACCTCTTACACAGCTCTGTGGGGAATGTTTTCCTTCACTCCTGCGGCTGTGCTAGTCACAGCTGCTAGCACTGTGTCAAAACGCTGCACTGTGGAAGGAGGTGAAACCCATCGTTGATTGTCCTGTCCAGAGGTGCATGCCTGTCAATGTGTCTGAAGTCTCCTGAAGTTGAATTTTAGCTGCCTTCTTGGTGATTTTGGCTAGGAAGGGAACACTGACAATTAGGTCTGGTATGAGTGCGGGTGGGGTGATCTTGGGTCTAGGATGGGTTTCTTCAAAAAGAGGGTCTAACGTAGCTTGTTTGTTCAAGGAGGGGTGGGAGGGTTCACGGTTCGGTAGGTAGGCTTTTAAGGTTACTCTGTGAGGTAGGAGGTTTTTTAGGGGAGGATGGTAGTAGGTGTTTTGTGACAGGGGAAGTTAGAGCCCTCGAGATATAGGTTTGAAGGAATGGGACCAAGATGAATGGTTAGGAGCTGCAACTTTGTTGTTTTACCCAGGGGGGCTCATGGGGGAATCTTGGAGGCAGCAGGAAGATGATGGAGTTCCATTTGGTTACCATTGAGTCAAGGTTCTGTGGTTTGAGAGGTGTCTTTCTAGGGGCTATGGGGGAGGGGTCCCTTTGGATGTGAAGGAGGGGTCATTGAAGGATAGGAAATCTCTTTGCTGTGGGGGGGGGTTATCAGTACGAGGAAGATAGCTGAGATGAAGGTGAGGTAATATGGGGGACGGTGGAGGAATTTGAGGTAATGTGAATGTTATTACCATTGGTTAATCCAACCAGGGGATGGGGTAGATTAGAGGAGATGTGGGGTGGGCTGGTCTGTGGGTTGGTGCTGAGTAGTCTCTGGTAGGTGGTGAGGAGGGAATAGCGAATCAAGGATTTCGCCTTTTGAGTGCGTTGGGGTAGGGTAGTGATGAAGGCTGCAATGTTTTGTAGGTCCCTCATTGCTTGGAGGAATGCATTGCATTTTAGTGGTGTTTGCTGAAGGGAGGTTGAGGGTCGCCGAGAGAAGAATGAGGTGGTCTTTTTTTTTAGTGTGAAGAGGTGGGAGCACAGACTGTCTCAAGCTAGGGTTTGTACAGTTCTTCTCAGCATTTACTGGTGAAGCAGTGAGTGCTCTGTGTATTGATGCAGATGGTGAATGGTTTGTGTGTACGATGATAAAGGGTTATAATTCCAGGCCTTGTGAGGAATTAGAGTTGTGCTCCATGGTGGTGAAAACTTCAGGTGCCTTTTATTTGGGAGGAATGCGATACCATCCCCCTCTGCTGCTGCTACATGGGGCCAAGTTGTGGGATGTTATGGATGTCTCCTGCTATGTGGTCGCTAGGGTGAGTGATGAGCAGGGCATTGTCAGAGTCCATGAAAGCCATTGTCCTCCCTGGTGACACCAAGAGGTCTAGTCCATTGTCGGTGATGTAGTCAGATAGAAATCTGTATTTTATACGGGGTGTTGGGTGGAACGGTGCATTAATAAGGCTACATTCTAAGGCATAGTCGAGAGGAGGGTGTTGTGTGGGATTGGTTATTAGTTCCATAGGAGGATACTGTGGGTTGTGGGAATGGAGGAGGAGACATACAGGTTGGTCTATTGTAATGAGTGGATTGTGAGAGCCTAGGAAGCTGGTGTTTTGAACTTTGGACAGGGGATAGTAGAGATGTGCATGAGAGAGTGCAAAGAGAAGAGAGAGTCAAGTGGGTAGGTAGGTTATGACCACCTATGATTAGGGTGGTGAGAATGAGGACAGAAGAGAGTGAAGTTCATCGTTGTGTGCACAACATCGCTTGCTGCTGTGATGCACTCTCGCAGTGCCAGGGAAAATGAGTGTTGTTTAGCGGACTTTCCCCCAACCTGTCGATACAGAAGCAGGTAGTCTAGTGGTTTTCTCCTAGAGGATCGTGAGTTGTGTGTGCTCTCTCTTAAGTAGGATTTGAGTGATGCAAGGGAGGTCTTTCAAGTGTTGGTGAATGGAGAGGGAGAGATGGATGATTGGTGAAGGAGTACATTGGCTAGTGGATCTTATTCATGTTGGGATAAGAAAGCTGCTTTGTGTTTTTCCTGTGAAACAACTCTCTTAGAAAAAAGGGGGGGGCCCTGGGGCACTAACTTTGAGGGGTGGATGTCTAAGGAGGGAAGTGAGAGGAAGAGCTGAAGAAAGATATGCTTAGTCGGGTCCGAGAGAAGAGCCTGAAGAAAGATTAAGGAGATGCTCTCTCATCGCCACCCCAGCCGACACGGAATAATTTCAAGGTGAACTGATTTTTATTTTTATTTCTGGCCAAGGAAACAGAGAAAAAAGAGAACAGTTCACCATTTAGGAAACATAATAAGAGTTGCACTTTTAAACACAGTTGTATGACAGGGACATTATAAAAATAAGTTCATTACTTGTCCTTTCTGAATGGACTTGGAGGAACGTCGGGGGGGGGGGGGGGGAACTACTGAATAGAGTCTTCAGAGGAGTTTGCCCCTAGAAAATCAGAGTGAGGCAGAAGAGGAATTTTATATGCGGTTATCGAGTTCTGGTAACCATATCTTTTAATAATTTACACTGTGTATATTTTGAGAAGGAATCCGTGGATCTGATAATATAAATTTGCTCCAAGGTTTACAGTGTTCATGCTTGAAGTAACAGTCCTTCATTATTCATTGTCCAAATAATGGTATGGACCAATACCTAGTGATAGTACCACAAGATTTAGGCTAGGCGAGCAGATAAACACCTGTCCAAGGAGGGTCGGGGGGGGGGCGCAATTCAAGGGGGTGGGGGGGGGGGTTTCTGTACTGGGGAGTAGAGGGAGTCCGACGGGGGGAGATAGAGGGAGTGGGGGGTTTGAATTTGATTGCTTATATACCAGCCCTTTTCAATAGCTCCAAGGGAGTTGGGGACCGTTGTAAATAGCTGCCTCTTTCTCTCAGGGAAGAAGCAAAAAATAATTACTAGCTCACACAATGCCCTTATCTTTCTATAAAGCTGAGTGGAGGAGTAGCCTAATGGTTAGAGTTACTGGTTTAGCAAACCAACGAGACCCAGCATTCACTATCCCACTAGCACTCCTTGTGCGCCCCTTGGACAAGTCACATAAACCCTCACTTTGCCGCAAGAAGCAAATCCAGGGTTATCAATGTCCCTTTTTAATGTATGTGCCAAGTTTTTTTTTATTTTAAACCAAAAAAAAAAAAAAAAAAATAAAAAAAAAACAAAAAAAAAAAAAAAAAAAAAACAAAAACAAAAAAAAAAAAAAAAAAAAAACAAAAAAAAAAAAAAAAAAAATTACAATCTAAACTGCTTTGACCTGAAATGATGAAGTGTGATAATATAACCTGATAAGTGAGAATATAAAGCTGTGCCATTCAATTTGCATAATATGAGGTGGCTTTGCATGCTCTGCATCTCATTATTATGTACTTTGCAATTTTGCATTTTAATGGTGCATCATTCCCTTAATTGCGATTAGTAATTATTCCCCTTAATGGTCCAAAAAAACTGAAATTTTGCAGAATTAACATTACTGTTCTGACCTGCCAGGAAAAGGACGTTTTGGTCTCCAAAAGCTAGTCAACAAAAAAAATGCATGTTAGTCCACTAAGAAGGTTGTCATACTAATTCCTTTTTTGTTTTCACGTTATGTGTTAACCTATATAAAGTGGAAAACAAACACAGCAAACCAGACAACTTTATAGCAGGAAATTTCAGAAATTTTGGGGCATAATTTTCTAATACTTGATACAGAATCTACCCCCTGAGCTGTGGAAGGAAGGAAAAGGAAGGCTTGTAAGGCATAATTGCGATATTTCCTGAACAAACTTGTAGGGGGTTTGGTAAAGAGTAACTAAATCTCCCCTTTCTCTGACCCTACTCTTTCCCCTACAAGCATAAAGGCAAAATGCCCAAACACAACCTGTTAGAGTGCTTGGAAATACTTCCAGCTCAGCCATACCTCTGACATTCCACATTAGAACTATTTGCAAGATTCCTAAAATGATAAAACTGAGACTTTGGATCCTTCCCAATATTCATGTGCCGTTTATTTCACCCTAGACGAATGAAACGGGTAAAAAGGATCGTAACTAAACAAAAAAGCACATCAATAACAGGAAGCGCGTTGGTGAGGAAATACCCCGATCTTCCTGTAAATTCACGTCACTAGGTCCTCCAGAGAGACAAAGGTGCACACGAAACAACATGGTAAATGATTAGATTTAATACGAGACCTTGCAAAGATGTTTACAGTGAATGAAAGAGCACAAAGGAATTGTTCCTGAAGCAGCAAATAAGCAAATAATAGAAAACACCTTTCAATACAATCAGGAAATGATGTGATGTCTAGCTGAACTATCGAAAACAGATTCTGCAGTTTAGCAAGGCATCAGCTTGGTACCTTCGTATATGCTATCCAAAGGCAATAACAGTCAAAGGTTGCTTTTGGTTTTTTAATCAATCATTTGCTTATGTTAAATGTAATTCACTGATTTATTTTATTCTTTTGCATTCATGTAGAAGATGGAATTGTCCAAAAAGAAACTCCACTGTAGTGCTGCTTCTGATCTCTGTTCTTATTTTTTTTAATATAATAAAGAATTTCCACAAATAATTGGTTTGCCTCTACCCTGATTTTTATTCCCCGCTTTATCCCTAGCCAAAGTTTAGAGGGGACATTTGTACCATATAGAAGACTAAAATATGAATAACTTGGTTTGGGTTTAATACACTCTGGGGTAGGTTCTGCTCACCCAAAATCTGGGTTGTACATCCTGGTTGGACATACAACCCACGCTCAGACGCTGCTCCCGATTCCGATCCTTGCTCTCCCCGCATATTATGGCTGTTCTGCAGGGGAGCGCTGTTGTGCGGGGAGCGCTGGATAGGGGCGAGAGTGGGCAGCAAAGAAGCAGAGTTGGTGTGGGCTGCAGCGGCCAGACATACAGAGAACAGTCAGGTCGGCCCTTCAAAGCACCTGGAAGTATGTTGATGGCATCTGGGGCTTCTCCCAAGGCCCTGATTCCCCTGAGGCCATCAAAACCATACCTTTGGGTGCTTTGATTCCTACTAGTGCCGCTGCGGCAGTGACCCAGCCTGTAGGCACCGGTTCGGTGAACTCGAGAAATGCGCACACCGGTGCAAACAAGCTGAATCCCTCCACTGCCTATATTCCCTTTATAAACCAGGCAACGTTTTGGACATTTTACATAAATACCCTGTTATGAAATTACCTTCTTTGAGTGGCTTGTTACAGGGAGGACACCCCCCTCCCCTTGAAACTGTTGTGCTTTGCATGCTATAAAGCATCTTTTGTTTTCATTGCACCATGAGTCTGGAAGGATCCTTAGAAATAGGGTGCAAATGTGCCTTGACAAGAAAGTCACATGGGAGGAAAAGATAGCTGTGGACAAGTTTGATATGTAGAAATACTGTGAGAAACTTCAAAAATAATATGTGCCAAAGATACCCCTGACTGTGGATGAGCAAACTGATAGATTTCAGAACTTGCGGTCCTTTTCGACAGTACTGTATGAGGGATAGTTTTATAGCAGGGTCAAGGGCCATGTGAGTAGATGTATTGCTGGGCCTCATTTGCATATTTATTTATTTAACATTTCTTATATACCGCTTTTCAATTTATCAAAGCGGTTTACAGCGAAACAGAACAAGTCTTACAAGGAAACGGTTATAAGAACTATTTACATTTAACTGTTTACAACGCTATAACTAAGCTAGACGACATCTTGTTATAGGGAAGTTGTGTAGGGATTTCAATCTGGTGGTTGTGTGTTTCATATGCTGTTGTAGTGCTTGTTGAAAAGGTAGACTTTTAGATATTTTCTGAAGTCGGCGATGTCTGTAATATCTCTTAGGTGATGTGAGAGTGAGTTCCATAGTGGAGGTGTATAGTATTTGAATGCTCTGTGAAGCAATCTTGTGAAGAGTTGGACAGTATGGATGGTGTTGAGCGGGTGTGTTTGGTGGAACTTCCTCCTTGAACATGTGTTTGGTACTCTTTTGATGATTTTGTTTAAACATTGAGCAGACTGGTTATTTAATATCTTATATGTCATCACTATGGCTTTATATTCTATCCTGGATCCGATGGGTAGCCACTGGAGGTCTTTTAAGGTGGGGGTGATATGCTCATGTTTCTTTGATCCAGTCATTAATCTAGCAGCAGTATTTGTGCCAGTTGCAGGGTGTGGGTCATGCTTTTGGGTAGACCATGGAAATCATATTGCTGTAGCCTAGCTGCGGGGTAATTATTGCCTGGCAGACAGTTCTGAAGTGGTTCAGTTCTAATATGGGTCGTAGGTTCTGTAGGATTTTAATTTTGTAGTAGACTTTAGAGGTGGTTTTGTTGATATGGGCTTGGAAATTGAGCCTCTGGTCCAGGTGTATTCCCAGATCTTTTACCTCATTCTTAATTGGGATTGGACAATTTCCAATTAGTATGTTGTTTGGTGGGTTGAATGAAGTGTTTCTTGTAATTACGAGGGCTTCAGAGTTCTTGTAGTTGATTGTTAAATTGTGTTGTGCTAGCGATTCGGTTGCTTCTATCATGCTTGCGGTGATGGATGAGAAGTTTGGGTTCGTGGTGTCGACAGAAGAGTATATCATAACATGGTCTACATATAGATGGTAGTGTATGTTGCATTTTTGTATGATCTTGCAGACTGGTTGAATGTATATTTTGAAGAGTAAGGCAGGTAAGGCTGAGCCTTGAGGTAGACACCAAACTAGGCAGCACACTGCCACGCAGGCAAACAGCAACCAGTACAAAAACATAGGCAGGTGTAGGCTCTCACCAATACTTTATTGATCCATGTATGTAAAAGGGAGACCTGACCCGACACAGGCCGTGTTTCGATAAATTATCTTCAGGGGTTGGCTCACCTCATACTAAAAACACATTATAAATAAATTAAAAAACACAAGCATAAAAACCATAAATAAACTGAATACATCATGTGTAAACACCATAAAGAACGCGATAAAAAATAAAAGAAATAAGCTTAAAACATATAATAAACAAAAATTACTATTCATAAAACTCATAAAATATGAAACTTATATTAATATATATCACACTCAAATATGTTAAAAAATGGATAAAACATAAAAAACTATTTGAAAGTTAAAACAAAGCTCCCTTTTAAAACCAAAGTAACACAATGTGTATGTGAAAACACTAATGGCAAATGGGTATTAATCAAAAATTAAAAAAATGATAAAGTGAATAAAAAAACATATTGTAGATACCATTAATACCACATAAAATAAAATCAATAGTACAAATAAACATATCAATGTGGCACTGAGAAACAAAACATGGAGAAAAAACAAAAGAGATGGAGAACAAGGAGCAGGAGTGAAAAAACTTTACCTTAAAAACCGTAATAGGGATACGCCAATACAGTTAATTTGTTGCACTGAAATTGAAACAACCTTTTGTAACTGCAAAGAGAATGAAAAAAGGGGGGGGAGGGAGGGTGAGTATATTATATTAAAAAACTTATTATATCCAAATAGTTCATCGACTTCTTCAAACTTTAAAAATGTCGTTAGTTATAAACATATCAGGCTATCAGCATGTGAACACACGAACCTTTAAAAAGTGGTAATCATTTGACCGAGCAATCGGGGGAGTGGCTTTTCTAAGATGGCGGGCGGTGAGGGTTTAGCCAACTGACATGCCTAAGAGGAAGGGGAAACCCAAGGGAAAGCTCTTCCCGCGGAGTCTTACATACCGGCGAGGGACCTATGGATCGTTTCGTTCAGTTGCCCAAGGAGAAGGTTGAGGGGATTCGAGCGGGCTTGGTAGCGCCGTTGGACTCAGATTCGGCGTCTTTCGCCCTTGATACCATGCTCTCCCCTGATGGACGACTTCCCCCGAGGCCTCCTGGGTCTTTGCCTGCTCAGGTGCTTGGTGACGACGAGCGGCCTTCCGAGGTGTTAGCTGCTGCGTCGCATATGCGGGACTCGCTTCTGGAGCTTGGTAAGGACCGTGATGGAGGTTTACAGACTGGTTTGCCATCTCCATCTCAGCCTGGGACCGGGGCCTCTGTTCAGGTAATTGAGGCTATTACCTTACCTCCGGGTGGATCAGATCAAGCTTCTTCCGGCTCTCCCGGTTTCTCTTTTGTTCTCGCTCGTCCCGCTTCAGTGACTTGGGACAGCATTTGGGATGCTATTTCGCACCTTAGCCAAATGGTGGGTCTTCAAATTTCTTCCCTTTCGGATCGGATTGCTACACTTGAAGTAGAGTCTCCATTGCTACAGGCTTCCATTGCAGATGTTACCAGCAAACAATCAACCATGGATCATCAATTGACTAAAGTTGTTGATTTAACTGCTTCTTTGGTTAAAGATAATATAAATCTTCGGGCTAAAACTGAGACATTGGAGAACGCTGTTCGAGCACGTAATGTTCTTCTCTTGAATTTCCCTGTTATATCTGGGAAGGCACCTTTAGATATGTTTAAGAGTTATCTTCAGGAGGTTCTTGCAGTCCCTCCAGAGTTGTTGCCCCCAGTTTCTAAGGTTTACTATCTCCCTTTTGGGAAAAGAACTGGGAAAGTGTCTGTTGGTCATTTGGAGATAGACTCTCTCAATGTTTCAGATTTGCTTAGTACACCTAAAGAGGAGGACATAGTTGTATCAACCTTGTTAGTAACTTTAGCTCTTTCCTCAGATCGGGAGTGGCTCCTAAAATTGTTTTATAAGAAGCGGGGACAATTGTTTTATGGGAAAAAGATTCTTCTTTTCCCAGATGTTGCACGGGAGACGCAGAAGCGTAGAAGGGCCTTTCTATTATTGAAACCGGGAGTAGCGCGGCTTGGTGCACAATTTATGCTAAGATTTCCATGTAAATGTCTAATTACCTATAAAACTCAGAAGTATGTATTTTTCTCCCCTGAGGATCTTACCGCTTTCCTAAACTCACATTTATCAATTAGCTCTAACACCTGTGACATGACTCCATCGATTTATTAGATATCTCCTTGGGGCACCGTCTCCTCTTAATTTACCTCTTTTGTTATTTCCTTTTTGGAGTTTATATCCTTTTCATGGTTTCTCTCCTCCAGATATAGGGGGCTATTAATAATCCTTGCTGTTTCATTTCTTTTTTATATGTTTGTTGTACTTATTTCTGATTCCAAGTATTATTATTCTGTACAAGTTTATACTTGATTTATTTGTTGAAAATTCATAAATAAAAAAAAAAAAAAAAGTGGTATCATTTGAGAGATCAATCTGATTACAGAATGTGATTTATCACTAACAGCATATAGTGATTGTAGTCCCTTAGGTATAGGGGATGCGGCCATGCTGCAACCGTTCAAAAGTAACCCTCTGTGTGCTACCTAAAAACTAAAAACTAAATAAAGGGATTTGTATTAGAAGACTTTGTACATTTAAAAAGAAGGTTGATCTGTTCAATTTTAAGAAACATTAGTTAAAAGCATGCCCAGCTGTCGGGTTAAAAAGAGCCAAAGACTAAGTGTTTATTGTTCTGTTTCATTTCATTATAGAAAGATCCGTATAGCCAAAATGCCAGCGTACATGGCGGATTATAGTTTGAAGAGAGCATTATACAATTAGGAAGACGTTGTCCTTTCGGTCATAGGCGTGTTGGTGAAAGAGTTTTTAGTTAACATAGAGTTATTTTTGAACGGTGTCAGTATGATAGTGTCCCTCAGGCTTATAAGGATCATGATTACTATATACCGTTGGTGATCAATTACGGTTTGAATTCCGTATTTAGACGGATCTTTATAATTTTTAAAAGATATCATCACTTGGGGGCTTGTTTACAAAGCCGCGGTAGCGGTTTGCGTTCGTAATCGGAGCCGCGGCCCCATTGATTTCAATGGGGCCGCGGCTGCGATCGCGATCGCGAACCACTACCGCGGCTTTGTAAACAAGCCCCTTAGTCTTTGGCTCTTTTTAACCCGACTATGATCACTATATGCTGTTAGTGATAAATCACATTCTGTAATCAGATTGATCTCTCAAATGATACCACTTTTTAAAGGTTCGTGTGTTCACATCCTGATAGCCTGATATGTTTATAACTAACGACATTTTTAAAGTTTGAAGAAGTCGATGAACTATTTGGATATAATAAGTTTTTTAATATAATATACTCACCCTCCCTCCCCCCCCTTTTTTCATTCTCTTTGCAGTTACAAAAGGTTGTTTCAATTTCAGTGCAACAAATTAACTGTATTGGCGTATCCCTATTACGGTTTTTAAGGTAAAGTTTTTTCACTCCTGCTCCTTGTTCTCCATCTCTTTTGTTTTTTCTCCATGTTTTGTTTCTCCGTGCCACATTGACATGTTTATTTGTACTATTGATTTTATTTATGTGGTATTAATGGTATCTAAAATATGTTTTTTATTCACTTTATTATTTTTAATTTTTGATTAATACCCATTTGCCATTAGTGTTTCACATACACATTGTGTTACTTTGGTTTTAAAAGGGAGCTTTGTTTTAACTTTCAAATAGTTTTTATGTTTTATCCGTTTTTTTAACATATTTGAGTGTGATATATATTAATATAAGTTCATATTTATGAGTTTATGAATAGTAATTTTTGCTTATTATATGTTTTAGGCTTATTTATTTTTTATCGCGTTCTTTACGGTGTTACACATGATGTATTCAGTTTATTTATGGTTTTTATGCTTGTGTTTTTAATTTATTTATAATGTGTTTTTATTATGAGATGAGCCAACCCCTGAAGAAGAATTTATCGAAACACGGCCTGTGTCGGGTCAGGTCTCCCTTTTACATACATGGATCAATAAAGTATTGGTGAGAGCCTACACCTGCCTATGTTTTTGTACTGGTTGCTGTGAGCCTTGAGGTAGGCCTTGATGTAGAGTATATGGTCTTGATTTGCAATTCTTTATATTCACTTCTGTTGTTCTGTCAGTTAAATAGGAGCAAAACCAGGTCATTGGGGTGTCACTTATTCCAATCTCTGCCAGTCTGTCCAGGAGTGTGGAGTGTAATATTGAGTCAAATGCAGCAGAAATATCAATGAAAATAATTACGGAGTCATGTTTTACATTTTTCGATCCCTTTAAAGACTGTGTTCATCAGTGATGTGAATAGAGTTTCAACTCCATGGGATTCTCGGAATCCGTGCTGCTGTGGGTCGAGGGGGAAGTTTGAGTCCACATGGTCCTGTAGTTGATGCTGTATGTTTTTTTTTAATTACACTGGCTAGGAGTGGTATGCATGATATTGGACGATATGAAGATGGTGAGCTTGGGTCAGAAGCTGTGCTTTTTATGAAAGGTCTTACTGAAGAGATTTGAGCTGTGGTGGCATAATTCCTTGTGCAAGGGAAAGGTTTACTATTCTGCATAGCATTGGTGCTAGTTCTTGAGGCATAGCTTTTATTCAGGTGGTGGGGCAGGGGTCGAGAGGTGATGTTGTTGTATTGAGAGCTTTTAAGTTGGTGCAGTATTCTTCGGAGATTGAGTAGAACGCTGTCCAATTCTTCAAGATATCCTGTTTTGATAATGGGGATGCTGGAAGTGAAGGCAGGTTTGTTGAGGTATGCAGGCAATTAAGCTTGCTATGTAGATAAGTTGCATTTGTCCCAGGGGTTAGTAAGTCTGCATTGCTGTTATGGGGTGTTCTGGTTAGGTCTTTGACTATTGCAAAAAAGCTCTCTAGGGCGGTTGAGTGACTTCATTATGATCTTTGTATGATGTTGTCTTTTATGGTCCAGTATCAGTTTGTTGTATTCTTGTTGCTTTACTCTGTACTCTTGTCTATCTGTCTGATCTTTAGTTCTTCTTCATTTACATTCCAGTCTTCTTAATGTGAGTTTTGCTCGTCTTATATCGGAGAAGTACCAAGGGGCTTTATAGTCTCTATGAGATGTGTTATTCTTAGGTGATGCAAGGGCTGCTGGTGAGATAGTGTCATTCCAGTTAGATACAAGTGCTGGGAGATCTGTAGACTTGTCGTCTAGAGTTGCAAGGATTTGTTTGAGGAGGGTATCTTTATTGAATTCTTTGAAGCGTCAGGGGTTATTTGAGTAGTTGTGCATTGGCTGAGTCGGGTTGATAGGTAACTTGAAGGTGATCATATGATGGTCAGACCAGGGTACTAGGGATACATTGTAGTTGATATGAGAATGGAGGTTGGATGGGACAAACACTAAGTCAAGGGTGTTTCTGCTATCATGTGTTTGGGTATCGATGATTTGTGTGAAGTCCATGGAGCTTAAGGCGTTGATGAATGATGTAGCTTGTGTAGATGCTAGGGAGTTCAAGTTGAAATCTTCTAGTATTATTGGTTGTTTTGCTTTGTTAGAGTATCTTGTAGCAAGTTTGGTTATAAGAGAGAGGTCATCAGGATCAGAGGTTGGGGCTCTGTTAATTAGGGTTATCATTATGTTATTATGTTTTCAAGGGTTATAGAGTTTAGAGTGGGAGCTGACAGGTTGTCTGTGATCATCAGTTTTAGTTGCTTGTTGGAGAGGATGAGGGTTCCTCCACCTCTGTGTCGAGTTCTGAGACAGTGATGGAAGTCCATGGTTGCAAGTGTGAGTTGGTTTAGGAGTACGTTGTCTGCGTCCGTCAGCTATGATTCGGTTATACACATGATTTCTACTTTGTTGTCTTGGATGTAGTCTGATATGGTGTGTATTTTGTTGCGGATAGATTGTGCATTTATTAGGGAGCATTGATTATTGTGGTTTGTAGTTTAGATTGCAAGATTGTCTGTGTAGTCTCATTTGTTTGTATCTGTTATAAGGTGGTATTGTCTCTTTTTATAGTTGGGATACCATGATTGAGGTGCGAGTTGTTGTCTGGGTCTGTAGAGGATTGGGATTGGGTTTTTCCATGTGCATGTAGCATCTGATGACTTTATTAATATGGTAGCTAGTAGTAAGAGAAGTAGGGTAGCTAGAAGTCCTTCCATTTTTTTTTTTTTTAAAGTAAGGTTGACTAGATTGTGTGGAGATCTTGGCGTGGCTGGATTGGTCTATTTTGTCTTATGATATGAGAGAGGTTGCTTTCTTTGTGTGATCCTGTTGGATAATAATGCTATCAGTAGTGAGTGAGAGAGTATTTAGTTAGTGGGGAGAGCAAGGCTACATCGATGTGGGTGGTTAATGTTTGTACCACGTAATCAAAGCATTTATAGGAGATGGGAATGTGTGTCTAGGAGCTGCAGACGCAGACAGGTTACTTGCTGTTACAACTGATTAATTAGCACAGATTTGCACTGATAATGATTAGCTTTGATACCTAGGTTATACTTACAATTTTAGCATTTGACAAGAAAGAGCTAATGTCAATAGGGATAAAGGTGAGATAATTACCAAGTCCCTTTTGTGCGTACAGTTCAATGATTTCTTGGCTACATGTGGATCTGGAGTAATTCTGTATTGATTTGAGTGTCTTCTGATGTGGTTTGGCTGCCTTAGTTCCACACCTAAGGGCCACGCCAAAGGCCCTCTGGCAAGTCCCTCAGGGATGGGCCCACCAGGCGTGGGCGTGCCTGATGGCGCTTCAATTTTAAAGGTCTCCTCTTCAGCCCCGATTGGCTTTGGGCCAGTGAGTGGTGAGGGGTTTGCCTTCCCGCTCCGCCCAATGCCGGTCAGGGTAGAGCGATGGTCCGGTGCTTTGCTTTCGCCCAATGGCACTTCAATTTTAAAGATCTCCTCTTCGGCCCTGAATGGCCTTAGGCCAGCGAGTGGGGAGGGGTTTGCCTTACCGCTCCGTGTCCGTATGTCGGTCAGGGTGCAGCGATGGTCCGACGCTGTGCTTCCGTGCCCGATGGTGCTTCAATTTTAAAGGTCTCCACTTCGGCCCTGATTGGCATTGGGCCAGCTAGCGGGGAGGGGTTTGCCTTACCGCTCCCTCATCCAATGCCGGTCAGGGTGCAGCGATGGTCCGGAGCTCTGCTTTCGCACCCAATGGTGCTTCGATTTTAAAACGTCTCCTCTTCGGCCCTCACAACATCACTGCTGACTTCACTTCTTTAGTCTGCGGGTGTAGCCTGTCCCACAGGCCAAAGAAATCATATCCAGCAGTTGTTTTCAGCCCGTGAGATAGGCTGCTCCCACAGGCCGCAGAAGTGAAGGAGGCCACGATCGCTGCTGGCATTTTTTGTGCCTACAGGAGCAGCCTGTCCCTCGGGCTGAAGGGATCGTGGCCTGCAGTTCTGTGCCCACGGGATTGGTTGCTCCCATGGGCCACAGAAGTGAACATGGCAGCGATCGCGACCAGCAACGATGTTATGGGCCCACGGGAGCAACCTATCCTGTGGGCCAAAGAGAAGAAGCATGCTGCAGGAAAAGAAGCTGGGGCCAGAGATGCACAGAAGGTAGGATAAAATGTAAAGAGGCAGTGGGTTTGGGCTAGAAAGATGGGGGGAGGAGAATGAAGGGCAAGGGATGTGAATACAAGGGGGGAGAGGGAGAAAAAGACAGAAGCTGGGCAGGGAACAGAGTGGGGGAGAAGACAGCAGGTGAGGATCTGCAGGAAGGGGCGTAAAAGTGCAAGGCATTGGAAACTGAAGAGCTGGGAGAAAAGGGCACACCCAATATATACTAACAGAAGCAGCCCCTTTATCCCACCTCACCCCCAGCAGAAGATACATAAGCACTCCACCCCCACAGCACACAAACGCACACAGAGGCTCCCCAGTCCCACATCAGACACACACACCTGAGCCACCCAGCATACACACACACACACACCTGAACTGCCCCACGTGCGCATACACACACATGCAAAGGCACCTGCCCCATGCGTTATGCACACACACAGGCACTCCAGTACTGCACCATACACACACATACAGGCAGATACCCACCCCCATACTGTACATGGCACCCACATACACACACATGTGTGTATGTAGCCTCCAGCAGCTCCATGACACACAAAAAACACACATACACCCACACCCACTGATGCACACACATGTGCAGATCCCCCAGACCCTTCCTATGATGCAAGCAGATGAATCAGCCAAATGTCAGATCCTGTGAGTGAGGGAAATCCACCATTTGGTCACTCTATGAAGCATGCACTTTTCAACTTGTTTCAGCTTCGCTAAAGGGCATCCAACACACCTGACCTCCCTCTTTCTCATGGCAAACTGTTAGGGCAATATTTCCCTTTATGTTTCAGCTAAGCAACCAGCTCCAGAGAACAGAGGAAGAGGGGGGAGCTTCTGGTGTATTAGGTTGGTCTGTCAGAGTCAGACACACATGTGCCATAGCACAGGGCTTGAAGCTTGTGGTTAGCATCACCGCCTGTCCATCACAAGGAGCACCACCTCTGGCTCTCATAGGAGGCTATGGAGTGATCTCTTCAATTTTGTCTAATCTGGCTGCAGTGCCAGCAAAGACTCTGTATGTTTCACATTTGCAGCAGCTCTAACATGCTGCAGCAAACCAGCTCTCTCAAAGAGATCCCAACATCCACCCAAGTGGTGGCTCTCACATTGATATTGCCACCGTCGACTGTCAGGACTGCTGATATCAGCTTGGGGATTGAGTCCTGCCTCTTAGTGCTCACCACAGCTTCCATGCTGCTTACACCGAGGGATAGCAGTAGCTTTCCCCAGATCTATCTCAATAACAGTCTATTGACTTTCGAGGAACTTATCCAAACCTTTTTTAAACCCGGCTACACAAACTGCTTATCACCTCATCTTTATTTGGCAGATTTATAAGAGCTGCGTAACTGTCAGGGCCGGCCTGTCCACTAGGCGAGCTAGGCAGCCAGCCTGGGAGGATGGCTTTATGCCGCCGTTTTGTTGCCTGTGGCAGGCCATGTGCTTCAGCACACATGACTTGCCACTTTTGATCCCTCTTCTTTGCAGCTTACTGTTGGAGAGGGATCAGAAGCGGCTGGCCTTCTGTGCTGAAGCACATGGTCTGCTATGGCAACAAAACGGTGGCACAAAGCCGCTGTTTTTAAAATGCTGCTGCCGCCGCCCACCTTTCCCCCACCCCCTAAGACGGAATCAGCAGCAGCAGGGGGCAGCTGCATGGTGCAGCTCGGGAGGAGGCAGCACAACTCAGAGGGGGCAGTATGGCTTGGCGAGTGGGTGGCGCAGCTAGGGTTTCTGCCTAGGGTGGCAGAAATTCTTGGGCCGGCTCTTGCAACCGTACATGCAGAGATAGAGTGGCAGTAGTATCTGTAGCAGGAGAAGAGGCATGGAAAGCCAAACGATTGTAATCCTTGTAGACCTTTTTTTTGGTTAAATACATTGATTTTATTTGCTTTGATCACATTAACCCTTTGACTATCATAGCCTATTAATATGATGTTATATACGAGTATTTACTCCTCAGTACTTGTTTTTATTCTAGCTAGGCATTTGCTGTCTCACTGCAATAGTCTTGTTATAACATTTGATTTGAAAGAGAAATACTAGCATCACGTGAACAAAATTCACAAAGGAGTTTTGGGACGGAGGCGTAGCCTATCATTAATAGTAATGAGGGAGGGGGCGCAGATGTATAAGTTGCAGGGGGGTGCCAGAGACCCCAGCACCGGACCTGTATCCATGGCTTTAGACAAAGTCACTCCTCTTCAGAAAAACGTACTTCTAGAAAACAGTCCAATCCATGATTTACCCCACAGCTGTGTTTAAGAGACAAATTTGATAAGCAGAAAGCAAATGAAGAAAGTCTTGGCCATCAGGTGTCCTGGCAATTTTTGAAGAGTGTATTGCCACTAAGAAGAAAGACTTCTTTCAAAGAGAGCATATTTTAAAAATGTATTCGGCTCAGTAGAGAATCACCCTAAAAAGCAATTTCAAACATTTTATATGACCCCAACCAGGGACAGCACAAGGGTGATATGCGGCCATGTGCAGAGACTCACTGTGGGGCCACATTTGCATATATTTAATGAGATGAAAATGAAAGTCAGAAGCTGCAAAGATGTCTTACATATTGGGATATGGAACGTATGAAGCATGAACCAAGGGAAGTTGGAGGTGGTCAAGAATGAAATGGAACGTGTACAGCTCGATCTGTTGGGTGTCAGCAAACTGAAATGGACTGGCATCAGGCACTTTGCATCTGATAAGAACATAAGAACATAAGAAATGCCATACTGTGTCAAACCAAGGTCCATCAAGCCCAGTAACCTGTTTCCAGTAGCCAAAGTCCACAGCTTCCACAATGCTCGTCCTGATGATCACATGGTCTACTATGCTGGAAATGAAAGAAAAAGAAGAAATGGTGTTGCATTTATAATTAAGAAGTAACTTGCAAGAACTGTAATGAAATACAATGCAATCAGTGAATGCTTAATTTCTATTTGTCTACGACGAATGTCCATCAACACAATAATTCAAGTATATGCCCCAACAAGAGCTGCAGAAAAGGATGAAGTTGATGAGTTATACGAACAAGTGCAAACTGAAATTGACAGAATATGCAGACAGGATATCCTGATAGTCATGGCTGACTGGAAGGCAAAAATTGGCAACAAAGAAGAAGGCAAAGTGGTTGGAAAATATGGACATGGCAACAGAAATGAAGCTGGAGAAAGATGATAGAATTCTGCAAGACCAACGATCTATACATCTCAAACACCTTCTTCCAGCAACACAAGGACTTCACCCAATGGATTATACAAAAATCAAATTGACTACATCTGTTGAAGTCAATGATGGAAAAGCTCTAACACATCAAAGACAAAACCT
This sequence comes from Ichthyophis bannanicus, assembly GCA_033557465.1. Taxonomy (NCBI): domain Eukaryota; kingdom Metazoa; phylum Chordata; class Amphibia; order Gymnophiona; family Ichthyophiidae; genus Ichthyophis; species Ichthyophis bannanicus. The sequence continues at coordinate 249,679,856 of CM066032.1, read as the reverse complement.
GGAGCTGACTGGTACAGATCACCAACTACTAGTATGCAAACTCAAGCTAAAGTTGAAAAACAGCAAGCCACTCATGAATGTAGCAAAATATGACCTTGAGAATATACCACTGGAATTTAAAAATTGCCTGCAAAATAGATTTGCTGCTTTAAATACAAATGACAGAGCTCCAGAAGAGTTATGCGATGACATCAAGAAGGTTGTGTTGGAAAAAAGTGAGAAGACTCTACAAAAGGTGAACTCTGAAAATTGCCCAGAAACACAGAGAAGTTAAAGCCAGAGGAGAAAAGAGGCAATCGCAGAACTCAGAGATTTCCATCATGCAACAAAACAAGACAAGGAGAAGTACTACAAAGATGCATGCAAGGAAATAGAAGAACAAGATTTATTCTCGTAGCTTTAGGAAAGCCAAAGAAAAAACTCCAGCCTCGAACTGGAATGTTACAAGATGCTCAAGAATCCATGTTAAATGATGCTGAGAAGATCAAGAAAAGGTGGAAAGAATATACAGAGTCATTATATGATAAAGATCAAGTGGACTAACAGCCGTTTCAGCCTATACCTTATGATCTGGAACCATTGGTGATGAAAGAAGAAGTCAAAGCAGCATTGAAAGCCTTATCAAAGAACAAAACACCAGGCATTGATGGCATTCCCACTGAAGTATTACAGCAATCTGATGCAGCTGTTACCATACTTACAAGGCTCTGCCGGGAAATTTGAAAGACAACATCATGGCCAACTGACTGGAAAAGATCTGTGTTTATACCAATATTAAAGAAAAGTGATCCAACTGACTGGAAATTATTGCACAATCATTCTGATCCCACATGCCAGCAAGATTCTACTCAATATTTTTCAGCAGAGAGTACAATCATACCTGGAACGAGAACTGCCTGAAGTGCAAGCAGGGTTCAGGAAATGGTAGGAACAAGAGACATCATCGCAGATGGATCCTTGAAAAGACTAAAGAATACAAAAAGGATATCTATATGTGTTTTATTGACTACAACAAGGCTTTTGACTGTGCAAACTATGAGAAACTCTGAGCCACATTAAGAAGCTTGGATATTCCAGAACACCTGATCGTTCTCTTGCACAACATTGATCAAGAAGCAACAGTTTGAACAGAACAAGGAGAAACAGTGTGGTTTAAAATTAGCAAAGATGTACAACAAGGCTGCATACTTTCTCCCTACCTGTTTAATTTATATGCAAAACAAATCATCAGAGAAGCAGAACTGTATGAAGACAACTGAGGTATGAAGATTAGTGGAAGACCCATCAACAACCTTCGTTATGCTGATGATACCACATTACTGGCTGAAAGTGAAGATGATCTGAAACATTTGCTTCTCAAGATCAAGGAACATAGTCTTATAAATGGGCCTGCACCTTAATGTAAAGAGGACAAAGATCCTGACAACTGGCAAAATCAATAAGTTCATCGTTGATGGAGACAAAATCAAAAATAATGGAGAACTTAACCTACTTGGATCAACTATCAATAAAGAAACAACAAGTTGTCAAGAAATCTGATAACACATAGCTCTTGGCAGAATGGCTATGAAGGAACTAGACAAGATTCTCAAGAGCAGAGATGTCTCTCTTCATACAAAGATTCGACTCATTCAAGCCATAGTATTTTCAATAACCTCATATGGATGTGAAAATTGAACAGTGAAAAGGATAGACAGAAAGAAAATCGATGTCTTTGAATTATGGTGCTGGTATGAATACTGTGTATACCATAGACTGCCCGAAGAACAACCAGTCAGTACTAGAGGAGGTCAAACCTAAGCTTTCTTTGGCAGCTCAGATGACAAGACTTTGACTTTCATACTTTGGACACATCATGCGAAGAGAGAACTCATTAGAAAAACATCATGTTTGGCAAGGTAGAAGTCAGCGCAAAAGAGGAAGGCCAGCAATGAGATGAATAGATACAATAACAGCAGCTATGGGTGCCACTCTGTCAACAACATGTTCCCTGTAAAATAGTTATCTCCAAGTTATAATGCCCTGTTCAATGTAATTTCAGTTTGTTCAATGTAAACCGCACTGATGCAGAATAGCGCGGTATATAAGAGAATGTAAATAAATAAAATAAATAAATAAATAAATAAACAATGAGCCGCCTGACTGAAGACCAAATGCAGTTTAGGACAATTATCTAGAGGGTCGCTATGAGTCGACACCGACTCGACGGCACTTAACAACAACAATGTATTTTATTTTAAAATTTATATACTGCTTATCTAAAATCCTAGGTGACTTCCAAACATACATACACAATTTATTAAAACAGACATTACAATAAAAATAAACATAACAGTCATGAATCAAAATGAACTTAAAACCACTTTCACATATCCACAAAAAGAAACCATTATAAATATCTGCAGATCAGATTTATTTGGTCAGTGCAATGATCAATTTATTGATGAGGAGGAAAGATATAACATGAGAAAAACTAATCCTGGTAACTGTGAATTTCAAGATCATGGTCCCCAGGCTGGATTGGCCTGTGCCAAAGCTAGAACAGTCCAGACATCAGCAGCAGTGAAGTTATCAGGGTACTAAACAAAATTAAACTGAGAGGTTCCCTTAAAATTTGAGATTTCCTTGAATCTGAACTGACAAGATATTTTAAATTTCAGACTAGCTGAATGAATACAAAACTGCAAACCTCAGAGGCAAGCCATATTCCACTATCAGCCATAAACACCCTACAGTTGACTCTACACAAAGAACAAAAAAAAGTAAGAACTCATTCAGAACCCTTGGAGCAAATCTACCATTTCATCAGGGCACTAGCTTCCAAAACTCACACAAGGAGTGACGCCTAGAACATCCATACACCTACAGGAAAAACTGAACAAGTCGGATTCCTAAATGGAAGCTCCATGCTAACAGAATACCTGGCCCGTCATACACTTAGAAAATAAATAGGTCCTCACCGAGTACAGAATAAGTTACTACAAACTAAAGATAGAAATATGTTGACAACAATTTGACTGAAACTCCAAGAAACCACACTTGGCATGTAACATAACACCATAGAGATAGAAAGATGCATATAAAGAAAGAACATGGAAATCACAAAATCTTGACAAATTCCAATCACTGAACTGAAAATAAAATACTTTATTCTGCATTTGTTGTCAGGCCATTTTATATTTTTAATCATATTGGTTCCAGTCTCTGGTTTCTGCTTTCCTGAATCTCCTCTTAACTCTTTCCAGGGACTCAAGCCCAACTGCTACTTCTGTTCTCTAGATCCATCTCTGACATTGATCGTTTTCCTTTCAGCTTTCTTTCATATATTTTCTTCATCTCTATGGACTCAGATTTCTCTCCATCTTCTTATCATCTTTTCCTCAACTTATCATTTTTCAACCTTAACCCCAACCTTCCCATTCCCCATCGCTCTTTACCATTTCCCCTTGTTTTATTCCTGTCTACACCTTCTGTGTTATCTGTCTTGACTAGATTGTAAGCGCTGATGAGCAGGGACTGTCTCTTACATGTCTGTACAGTGCTGTATACGTCTTGTGGCACTACACAAATGCTCGGTAGTAGTAGTAGTCTCTCTCTTTCCCCAAACTCTTATTCCTCACTCTATCATTAATTCTTCCCTTTCTCTCTTCCTTGCTTGTCCAGCATCTCTCCCTTCCTCTATCTTCACTGTCCAATATCTCCCTATCCAATATCTGTCCCCCCTCTCTCTCTCCCCATCCAGCATCTCCCCCCTCTTTTTCACTCCACATCCTCCCTCCATATCCCAAATCTCTCCTCTCTCCCTATGTCCAGCATTCCCACTCTTCTCCCAATTTCCTCCCATGTCTAGCATCTCTACTCCATCTCCCTTTTTCTTATCAGGTCCAGTATGTCCCCTCTGTAGCTTTCTGTCTCTCTCCCCTCCATCTTTGTATGCCCCCTATATCCAGCATTCCCTCTCCCTCTTCTTATGACCCTTCCATCTGTCTTTCTCTCTGCCCCCATTGTGCCCAGGATATCCCCTCATCTCTCTCTGCCCCCATTATGCCTAGGATATCCCCTCATCTCTCTCTGTCCCCATTCTGCCCAGTACATCCACTCTGTGCCTCCATTGTACTTATCATATCCCCTTCTCTCTCTCTCTCTGACTCCATTGCACCCAGCATACCCCCCCCCACCACCACCTTTCTCTCTGCCCCCATCATCTGGCATAGCCCCTCAGTCTTTCTGTCCCCATCATGCCTAGTATATCCTCTCTGTCTCTCTTTACCCCCCATCATGCCCTGAACATATCCCCTCTCTCTCTTTGCCCCACCCATGCCCAGCATATCCCTTCAGTCTCTTTATTTGCCTCCACCATATCCCTTCTCTCTCTCTCTGCCTCCATGATCATACCCATCCAAACCAACAAGGGAAACACACATAAACAACTATTTTTGTTGGAACTCACACCATGAGGGAATCTCCCTCTCATTGTGTGCTGTTCCGTTTTTATCTTAAATTCAAATAGGGACACAACCCTAACAAGGATTAGGGGGACATCAACCATCTAATACCAACCGAAGGAAAATTCAATTCATATGAAGGCCAGAGCCTAAGAAAAAGTCACTTAGCTTGAACGTAAGCTTCTCTTCAGCAGTTCAGTAGGCATCCAACATATCAGCGTCCCCAACAGATAAATAGCCAAATCCACTGAAGATTTTCCACTCTAGGGTTACTTAGCGTGCCTGGAACAATAGGTCCCCGGTACACTCGAACGTGGTCAATTATTCTCCAGCGCAAGTCAGTAAACCTATGATGATGTTCCTGACAATGTGAAGCTAACGGAGCTGTCAAAACAGCTCCATTAATCCGAGATCGACAGCTTCACATTGTCAGGAACATCATCATAGGTTTACTGACTTGCGCTGGAGAATAATTGACCATGTTCCATTTAAGGTCAGAGGGGGAGATAGGCATTCTCGCCTCAGTTACCGAGAACAATTTTGGATTTATACTTTGAATTCTATGGAGCCTCAGGGTCTTAATTCAACAGTGGAATGGTGGACTTTGGTATAAGCAGTATGGTTCGAGTGTACCGGGGACCTATTGGTTGCCAGCCGATCATGTGCTTATGTTGGGGTGTTTAAATTGTCAGTGCTTCCGGTGGAATTAGGAGCGACGGAGTTTGAAGAAGAGCCGGGAGGATCGGGGGACTCGAAACAAATACAACGTTGAGTTACTTTAATGTGGAGTTGAGTTCTCCTTATATGGTTGCTCGGAATATGGAGTGGAGGAGTAGCCTAGTGGTTGGGGCAAGGTACTTCAGGCCAGAAGGTCGGGGGTTCAAATCCCACTAGAGGACAGCAACCTTGGGCCGGAAGGACTGGGGTTTCTAGTCCCACAGGTGCTCCTTGTGGTCTTGGGCAAGCTACTTAACCCTCCATAGCCCATGTTCCCTGTAAAATAGTTATCTCCAAGTTATAATGCCCTGTTCAATATAATTTCAGTTTGTTCAATGTAAACCGCACTGATGCAGAATAGCCTGGTATATAAGAGAATGTAAATAAATAAATATGGAGCCATTGGGAGTATGATTCTCCGCAGCAACATATGAAGCATGTTTCCCCACAGCATTAGTCTTATTACGAAGATCGTTAAGGGGTGCATCATCTAGCCTCTTGTTGGTGTATTCGGGTCTCATCAATAATTGACACTGAGGAGCACGCTAAGTAACCCTAGAGTGGAAAATCTTCAGTGGGTTTGGCTATTTGTCTGTTGGGGACGCTGATATGTTGGATGCCTACTGAACTGCTGAAGAGAAGCTTATGTTCAAGCTAAGTGACTTTTTCTTAGGCTCTGGCCTTCATATGAATTGAATTTTCCTTCGGTTGGTATTAGAGGGTTGATGTCCCCCTAATCCTTGTTAGGGTTTTGTCCCTATTTGAATTTAAGATAAAAACGGAACAGCACACAATGAGAGGGAGATTCCCTCATGGTGTGAGTTCCAACAAAAATAGTTGTTTATGTGTGTTTTCCCTTGTTGGTTTGGATGTTTTTATATGGGAGACCTAATAGGTTCTTTGGTTGTTATATAGTTAATCCATGATCATACCCAGCAGTATATTGTTTGTTTCTTCTGCTTCACTGCCTTGCTTCTCATCTTCCCCCTCCCCTGGTCCAACAACAACTTCTATGATCGTCCCACATTGCATCCAGAATCTAAAAAACTTACTGTGTCGATGCAGAGTGCAGTGGGTCAAAGTAGAGCTGAGGCAGAGGGGCTGGCTGGCTGAGCAAACACATCAGGAGTTGGGCCCAGGCTGTCAAGGCTGACTTTCAAGCAACACTGAGGATTAAGAAGCGGCAGACAGCAGTAGTCAGACAGAGCCTGAAGACTGTGGACCTGAATGATGTCAGTGCAAGCAACGAGGAGGGGCCTTCTGGGCCTGAGGCGTGTCTGTCTACAGTGAAATACATTTTTATTTTAGGGCGTTTGTTAACTAAAGGAGGTAGCTGTGGCTGTTGTTGCCCAATGAAAAACATAGCTGAAAGGTTACAAGAGATTTCAGGAAAATAAAATATCTAACTGGCATTCTTTCTGACAGTCAAAGGCTGGCTTCAAACCAATAACCACAGGGTTAGAAAGCAGGTATCTTACAGGTAGAACTATTATAACTCCATGGGCACCAGCTCTAGTCAGCCTGCTCTTAACTTTGTCTTGTATTGCTGGTGATATTCATTCCTGTTTCCTGAGTGGCCAAACTGGAGCTCTATGAAAAAAGCTAACATGATTTTTTGCCATGTGAATCTATTGACTCCTGCTGGAAAGATTTATTCCAAAGTCTGACACCATTCCACACAGGCACTTATAAACAAACTGAGCACCCTGAGGATGGACCCTAAAGTTACTGCTTGGGTTAGAAATTGGTTGAGTGGGAGACGACAAAAAGTACAGATAAATGGAGGTCCCTCTGAGAAGGAGGTTACCAGTGGTGTGCCACAGGAATCTCTCCTTGGTCCGATTCTTTTTAACATCTTTGTTAATGATATTGCGGAAGGGCTGTCGGGTAAGGTTTGTCTCCTTGCGAATGATACCAAAATCTGCAGGAAGGTGTAGATAACATGAAGAGGAATCTAACTAAGCTTGAAGAATGGTCTAGAATTTGGCAGCTGAGATTTAATGTTAAAAAATGCAAGGTCATGTATTTGGGCTGCAGCAATCCAAGGGAGCGATATAATATAGAGGGTGAAGTACTTCTGTCCACAAAAGAAGAGTGGGACTTAGGTGTGATTGTGTCTGATGATCTTAAAGTAGCTAAACAGGTAGAAAAGGCAATGGCAAAAGCTAAAAAGATGCTAGGGTGCATAGGGAGAGGAATGGCTAGCAGAAAAAAGGAGGTGATAGTGCCTCTGTATAAATCTTTGGTGCGACCTCATTTGGAGTATTGTGTGCAATTCTGGAGACCGCACCTTCAAAAGGATATAAACAGGTTGGAGTCAATGCAGAGGATGACTACCAAAATGGTTAATGGTCTTTGTTATAAAGCATATAAGGACAGACTTAAAAATCTTAATATGTATATTTTAGAGGAAAGGCGGGATAAAGGTGATATGATTTAGGTGTTTAAATACCTCTGTGGCATAATTGAAAGCAAGATCTGCTACGAGGTGACATAGGATGAGGGTGAAAGGGGATAGACTCAGGAGTAATATGTAGAAATATTTCTTTACAGAAAGAGTAGTGGATCCATGGAATAGTCTCCAAGTGGAGGTGGTAGAGACAAGGACAGTATCTGAATTCAAAAAAGCATGGGACAAACACAGAAGATCTCTAAAGGGAAAAAGGGGACTGTTATAGTGGTTGAAATGGAAGGGCAGACTAGATAGGCCATGTGGTCTTTTTCTGCCGTCATGAATCTATGTTTCCATGTTTGTTTTGCCATATTCTTGTGTCAGAAATTCTGTGAAACCATGTCTAAGTACATTATCAGAGATATTTACCAAGCATAATCCAGATCCACATATGCATCCACATATGCATGGCTATTTTAGAAAGGACTCATTTTACATGTGGATGAACATAATGCATCAAAAGGGGTGGACTCAAAATCTACATGTGTATTTCTGATTTCATATAGGGAAGCATGTGCAAATCTGAAATTCTTCAAGTTCAGATTTACACCTGCTCCTTGACACAAATAGGGATGACATAAGTACTTTGTTTATCCCTTCCTTTACAGGAGTGATTAAAGGTGTTATCCTGCTTAATCCACCAGTATTCATTTCCTCCTCTGAAAGATAGGGTCCTCTAGCTGAATAGCAGCATCTGCATGACTCTTGTTTGCAACTGGCTTAGATATACGTGTCATACCAACATTTACATGTGCACATTGTGAAATGCCGACACATGTGTGAGCTGCCAGGTTTCCTCTGTCCATGTTTCCCATGTGTGTATTTCTAAAATGGTTCCTCCCACTGCATGTCACTGTGAATTTTAGAAACTGCTCCTTATTTAGCAGAGCTGTTCCTAAAATGCCATCACAATTGAGTACGTTCTGACCTCAATGTCTCAATTCTGATCTCCACGTCCTATGTAAAATGTGCCTTCAGAACGTTCAGTTCAAGATGAACTGCAAGGACCTAGAACTAATCTATCCCTAACAGCTCATAACTTGCTAATAAAGATGAGGTGAAAATTTTCCTCTCTCTCATCTTAATTAGCTTTATAGCCTATAAATCAAAGAATGAGGCTGGGGTGGGTGGGACATGAACACTAAGGGGCATGTCGACTGTGGTAGGGTTTGGCAGCTATCGCGGGTAAGGAAGAAAACCCACAGCATCTGCAGGCGGCATTCCCAGGGTAGCCCCTGCAGATATTGCAGCAGACTGGATTTCCCACAGAGACCCAGCTTTACCTGCCTCTGCAGGTTTTGCAGGAAAAGTGCCTGTGGATGCAGATCCTGTGGGTCCCTGCAATAAATCTGAGGGGAGGGATGGTATTGATAGAGCTACTGACTGCTCTGTGCACCCTGACTGAGACTATGACCCTCTGAAACCACTCAATCAGGCGCCCCCCTTGAAGCATATTGTCAGTGCCACAGTGTTGTGATCTGTGGCACCAACAATATGGGAAAAAAAAAGTGCTGGCCCCCCTACATCACCAATGCCCTTGCTGCACCCTCCGAGAGCAAGTAAACATCCTGACTAGCGACTACCCTTCCCTCCCAGGTCCCCACTTCCTCCCACCTCCCCATTACAAAGTCAAATTTCATCTTCATCCAGATATTAGAGCAATACGAGACATGAAGCAGTTCAGAAAGGCTATCAAGCACTACCTATTCACTGAGTACTTCCAGCCACCGTAATGCTATCTAATATATCATAAGACAGACTCATAGCCATAAGCATAAGCACTCCACAAGACATACCCCCTAGAACTAAGAAATTTTGATGTAATTACATCTGTTTACGCTATTCTCGCTGTTAGTTGATTTTATGTAAATAGTCAATCGTTATGTTATTGTAATAGTTACCCGTGTTACCCAAGTTTTTTGCCCTGTTATATGTAACTCATACGTGTTCAAATGTACTGAGATTGTTTTGTTCTATGTAAACCGCACTGATGATGAATAGCACGGTATATAAGAAACTTTAAATAAATAAATAAATTTTGGCTAGCCAGCCATCAAAAGGGGAGCACCATGGCCCTCCCATTCCTGAACCCCTCCATAGACATATCTTAGGTTATCCTAGTGGTCCTGCACATCTCAATGGACCTAACAAAGATGGCCGTGATCTTGCAGTACTGCCCATTTTGAAATGGTTTGATGATGGGGGCAGCAACGGAGAGGACCGCTCCTGTCCTGGAGCTCCATCAGACCACTAGGATAACCTAAAGTATGTCTAGGGGGTCACCCCCCCCCCTTTTACTAGGTCACTGGGGTAGTTGGGAGGGAGAGGGCAGCTCCCAATGGGGATAAGGAGTTGTTCAGGGGGGAATCAGTGCTGCAGGGGAGCCAGTACTTTTTTTTATTTATATTGTCGATACCACGAATCGCAACACTGCAGCACCGACAATATTGTGGGGAGGACTGATCATGGCTGTTGAGGCCCAGTCACCTCCAGAGCAGACAGCTGCTGCTAATCTGCAGTGGCTGCACTGCCACTTTATTGGGCCTTCACACAAATAATGGCACCTCTTGAGATGGCGTTATCTGCACCATGATCAGGCCAGACTTTGGCAACCACTGCACAAAAGTGTATTCGCATGGTGGCTGCCAGCCATTGCCACGCCCACTCTCCTCCCCAATCTTGACCCTGCAGCCCCGCATCGCACAAAAAACACATATTATAGAAAAGTGCCTGCAATACCTGATTTTCTTGCTTGTTACCTGCTACCGCAGGGCACTAAATCTGGGTTAGCCCTGCAATAGCAGCTAATGCCCTTTAGTAGACATTCCCCTAACAGAATGTTTTGCTGTTATGCTATGTCCTAACTGGCTTTAATAAAACTGAAAGTGTTAAATAAAACTCTAACAAAAAGACTATATTCACCTCTTATCTTCAAGGTTGAACCTATAAGATAGCATTAAATAAGGTCATGGCTACAACATATGTAGCTATAGCTGGAGTTCTTCAGGGGTCTTTGTTGGCACCAGTTTTATTCAATATCTTCCTAACATTCTCTAGTGACTCAATTCTCTAGTCACCTCCCATCTGGACTACTGCAACCTCCTCTTCACTGGTCTTCCCCACTTCAATCTACTCAAAACTCATCTGCATGGCTTATCTTCCATCAATGTTGTTATGCTCATGTCACCCCTCTTCTCGAGTCACTTCGTTGGCTTCCTATGCATTTCCGTATCCAGTTCGAACTTCTACTACTGGCCTATACCTGTAAATGCCTTCATTTGGCTGCTCTTCACTACCTTTCCTCCCTTATCTCTCCCTACACCTCTCCCCAGGAACTCCGCTCTACTGGCAGATCCCTTCTCTCTGTGCCCTTCTCTTCCACTGCCAACTCCAGATTTCGATCTTTCCACCTTGCTGCTCCTTTTGCCTGGAACAAATTACCTGAGTTGGTACGTCGGGCTCCATCTATGGCCCTGTTTAAATCCAGGCTAAAGGCTCATTTCTTTGAGACTGCTTTTGGATCCTGATTCCCCCTAGTCTCCTGTTCACCTTCTATGTGTTTCCTTACCATTTCCCAAGATACTAGTCCTCAGTTGTGTTGTCTGTCCTGACTAGACTGTAAGCTCTTAGGAGAAGGAACTCTCTCTTATATGTCTCTGTAGAGTGCTGTGTATACCTTGTAGCACTATATAAATGATATGTAGTAGTAGTAGTGGTCACAAGGTGGTAATCCTTAGTTATATGCTGATGACCAGGGGTGGGCAGCAAACTTTAAACCACCAAAAATAGCTGTGGGTCTTTGCAACTCCACATTTGGAAGACCTGCAAATGCCCGCCCCCTCTGATGTGATGTGTCAGAAGGGAGATGCTGACTGCAGGGGGGGGGGGTAATGACAGGAAGGGAGATGTTGGCTACGAAGGAGGGGGATGTTAATGGCTAGAAGGGAGATGCTGGATAACAAGGGGGGTTAATGACTGGTCGCAAGGGTTTGTAGCTACTGTATGGGTATGGCTATATAGGGGTGCAGCCATGGACAATCACCCACCCCCTAAAGTTGGCTGAGTATGTGAGTACTGACACCTTTTGTTTTTTTTACTGAAAAAGCATTGATGAAGACGTAAAAATTTTGTTCATGGTAAGTCCTTTGAAGATCAATATGTCAGTCTTGAAGAGTGTTTCTCAAATGGGGGCAAGTGGCTCAGAAGTTATAAATTAATGCTTAATATAGCCAAACATGTCGTCGTCTGGTTTAGATATTCTAAAGATGCCCTTGCTAATGCTCCATCAATTAATGGTGCTGCCATACAACTTCTTAAAACTGCATGTGTTCTTGGGGCAATACTTGATTCTTACCTTTCTTTCAAAACACAGATCTCTTCTATGCTTCATTCTTATTTTGCTCTTCATAGAATCAGTATAGTTAAATCATGGTTATCACTCAGAGATCTTGAGGTTCGTATCCATGCCTTGGCCATTTCTAAATTTGATTACTGTAATGCTGTATAGACAGTAATAGATTTCCTTTCTCATCGCCTCATCAACTTCAGTAGGTCCAAAATGCTGTCATTCATTTATTACAGCCAAAGAACTTCCACTACATACCCTTCCCAAAAAAATCTCCCAATCAACAGGCAGAGGAATTTTTAAAACAAAATATTTTTAAGGACCATCAGAAAGGGAGCAAGTAAGGTATCAACCTTTTTTCCACACTCTCACCATAATTCCTCATCGGTCCATCTCCATATTATCACACTCTACCCTGTCTTTCCTTTTCTATTTGGTTTTTTCTATTTAATTTTTTTTATTTTTTTATAATTTGTAAACTGCTGCGATAGCTTTTTGCTTGTTGGCATTACATCAAGTGCCTGAAATAAATAAAATTTATCAACAAGTGTAGCCCATTCAAAATACTTTGTGACCCATATTTTTAAAACCATTCATAGTTTTTCAAAAAACAGCCTCTTATCTTAGTTAACTGTTTCTTCAGATGTAACACACTGTTTCTTCAAAGGTAGCCCAGCATGAATTCATGTTTCGAAGGCCAAATAAGTAAGCTTTCTGCATCAGGGAATGTTCCTCATACTGTATTAGCAATACCTTCAGCTGACACCACCTTCCAATTCCATTTTAGCTGAAAATAGAAGGAAATAGCATTAGTTTTATAACTCACTTATGGCAGCACTCATCCAATCACCCCTCATTCCAACTTAGATGTAGATCTCAAGGTGGCAAAACAGTGCGACAAGGAGGTGGCAAAAGCCAGGAGGATGGGCTGCATTCGAAGAGGAATTACCAGCAGAAAGGAAGGGGTACTAGTATCACTGTATAAGTCTCTGGTGAGACCTCACTTGGAATACTGTGTTCAGTTTTGGTGACCGTATCTTGCAAAGGATGTAAAAAGAATGCAAGCTGTTCAGAGGAAGGCAACCAAAATGATTTGGAGCCTGCGTCAGAAGCCTTATGAGGAGAGACTTGAAGACCTAAATATGTACACTTTGGAGGAGAGGAGGGATAGGGGAGATATGATTCAGACCTTTAAATACTTAAAGAGAAATAATGAACAAACAAACCTCTTCCAGAGACGGGGAAGCTGTAAAACTAAAGGGCATAACATGAAGCTGCAAGGTGGTAAATTGAAAGGCAATGTCAGGAAATACTTTTTTACTGAAAGGGTGGTGGATGCTTGGAATGCCCTCCCAATGGAGGTGGTGGGGACAAACACAGTGACGGAATTCAAAGTGGGCTGGGACAGACACTGTGGATCACTTTACAGCAACAAGATTAAATCAAAATAAACTGAACCATCTAATTTCTCAACAAATAGGGGTGTCCTACATGGAGCGATGGGGGGGAGGAGCGGTCTGTTCACCCCTAAACAAACAAAGAAACAAAGATATGGGGAGGGGTGAAGACATGGGGAGGGGTGCACCTGCTCCTAGTGGGTGCACCACTAAGCAAAGACATGAGTAGGGGTGCACCTACTCCCTAAAAGACATGGGAAGGGGTGCACCTACTCCTGTCATATTGCTGGGCAGACTAGATGGACCATACTGGTCTTCATCTGCCGTCATTTACTATGTTACTATATGTTACTATGACAACTATTCAGTTTCCATATTTAATCCTTAAGGCATCACAATTTTCAGGGAGAAAATCCAAAATTGTTCTAGGATATTCAAGAGGGAGTCCCGATCACCGCCTCTTATAGCAGGTGCAATATGATCAATAATACGCCAACAGATCTCATCTGCTGTGCGGTTCTTCTGAAGAAAGCATTGAACCAAAGGTGTGGATTCATATCTAGTATTAGTATGAGATCAGTGCTCATTTAAACTCATCCTCATTTGTTGTTTTGGCCTCCCAATATATAGTAGCTGACAGGGGCATAGAATTATATATACCACATAATCCATCTCACAAGATGTAGAAAAACAGGTCTTCAGAGTATGGCCTGTTCCCAGGTGAACGCAGTCCATACCTTCAATAATTTGAGAACACCAAACATAGTGCCCACAGCCTGATGGCCATGATTTGACATCTCTCGTGTAACAGTAATTTCATGATGAGTTATCCATTCAATTAAGAACATAAGAACATAAGATATGCCATACTGGGTCAGACCAAGGTCCATCAAGCCCAGTATTCTGTTTCCAACAGTGGCCAATCTAGGTCATACGTACCTAGCAGTTTCCCCAAGGGACACAGGTTCCACAATGCTTGTATTGGTTCAAGCATTGATATCCTGGGTCCCTTCTTAATAATGGTTTATGGACCTTTCCTCCAGGAACTTGTCCAAACCTTTTTTAAACCCAGCTACACTAACAGCCTTTACTACATCCTCCGGTAACAAATTCCAGAGTTTGATTACACGTTGAGTGAAAAAATATTTTCTTTTATTAGTCTTAAATAGTTTACCCTGTAGCTTCATTGCATGTCCCCTAGTCTTTCTATATTCTGATAAGGTAAACAATCGATCTACGTTTACCCGTTCCACTCCGTTCATTAATTTATAGACTTCTATCATATCTCCCCTCAGCCGTCTCTTTTCCAGGTTAAAGAGCCCCAACCTTTTTAGCCTTTCTTCATAGGAGTAGCCTTCCATCCCCTTTACCATTTTGGTGGCTCTTCTCTGAACCTTTTCTAAAATTGCTATATCCTTTTTAAGATATGGCGACCAGAATTGCACACAATATTCAAGGTGCGGTCTCACCATGGAACGATATAGAGGCATTATAATATCTTTTGTTTTATTTTCCATTCCTTTCCTTATCATACCTAGCATTCTATTTGCTCTCTTGGCCGCCGCTGCACACTGGGCCGAGGGTTTTAACATGGTATCCACAAGGACGCCTAAATCTTTTTCTTGGGTGGTGGTTCCTAATGTGGAACCTTGCATCGTGTAACCATAGTTTGGGTTGTTCTTGTATAGCCATTCCTAGGAATATTTTCAAAACATTTGTGCAACTGAAACACATGCCAGTGCTTGAGAATCAGGCCCATACATCGGGCCCAGAATCTCATGAGAAACAGTAGAAAAGGATATTATATTGTACTTGTCAGACAATCATCTTCTGTTTGCCAATACTCTAGTAACCATTCTCAATGATAGTGTTTAGCCCATTTATAAGCCCGTGCAATCATTTCCCGTGGGTATCCCTGCTTTAGCAACCGATGACCCAGGTCTCTTACTGGATCACAGAAAGTTTCTGTAGTACAGCACAATATTTGTACTCTAAAAACTGTCCAACTGGGAGGTTAGTTCTCAATTTATAAAGATGAAAACTGCAAAAACACAGCAGAGTATTCCGCTCCACATCTTTTCAATAGAGTGAGGAGTTCAAAGGACATCATATTTTGTAAAACGAATATCCAAAAAATCAATCTGGAATGTATCAAATTGTATTGTAAATTGAAAATAAGCATTGATCGAATTTATCCATTCCAAATAACTTCTCAATTCCATTCTGAATCATCCCATATAAAAAAGACATTGTCTAAGAACCTTTTCCAGAGGATGATGGGTAAGTATAAAAGTACTCTTCTTAAAAAAATTACATATAACATTGCTACCAACGGAGCTAAGATTGCTCCCACAGCAATACTGTGCTGCTGCAAGTAGAACTGGCCATTAAAATATAAGTAATTTTTGTATAACACCAACTTTTCTAGAGCCAACAAAAGTCTACAGTAAATCTAGATCTCAACAATTTGGCAATGGTTTGTAATGTACCTTGCTGTGGTATAGAAGTATACAACGCTTTCACATCCATAGTAACCAAATACATTGGCTCCGTAACCTCTTGCATCTCCAATAATATTCTCAATATATGAGCTGAATCCTGAATGAACAAATGAACTTTTCCCACCTCCGTTTTCAAGAACAGATCCAAACGTTTTGAAAGAGATTCCAACACAGATCTCAGGTCGAATCAATCAGGCAACCAAGGGAATCCTATAAACATTTATGGATCTTCGGCAAGCTATAAGATAAAAGAACCCAAGGATGTTTTTCAATCAAAATCTGAGCTTCCTTCACGGTTAATACTTGATCTTCAACTGTTTTTTCCACTAACTATGTAATTTCCATAGCCAGCTCCTTTGTCAGATTTATCTCCATAAGTATATAAAATTTCTGCTCATTAAGTTGGTGCTCAACCTCATAAAGATATTGAAGCCTAGTCTGAACTATTATTGTCCACCTCTATCACCTCATGATATTACTAAATGGTGGCATTTACTCAGATCCACAAGGGCCATTCAGCCCAAGAAAGATTAAAACTCACTCATCGTGTCATCAATCCTTTTTCAATCTCTTCTATATCTTTTAACACCAGATTCTGAAAAGTCAGAATAGTAGGGGCAGGTGTCCCAAGTGGTATCTACCACCCCGGCCTTGATATGCCACTACAAATAAGTACTACAAAATCATTTATAAAGCTCTAGAAGGCGTGTGCAGTGCTGTACAGACATAGATAGAGACAGTCCCTACTCGTGAGAGCTTACAATCTAATTAAGACACACAAGATATAGGATAAGAAAAAGGGGAAAAGAGGGTAAGGAGACACAAGGAAAAAGGGGGTCAGGATCCAAAACCAGCTTCAAAGAGGTGAACCTTTAACATGGCCTTGAAAAGGGACAAAGATGAAGCTTGATGTACTGACTCAGGGAGTTTGTTCCAGGCATAAGGAGCAGCAAGGTGAAAGGACCAAAGTCTGGAGTTGGCAGTGGAAACCAGTTGTACAATCGATGTATCCATACCAATGGGGGCTTTCTCAAAAAACAAGCAAAGCTGTAGCTTTCAATTAAACTTAAAGAAAGAAACATGAAATTTAAATGTATCGTGAAGGGTAGTTGGTGCAAAACCCAATCCTAAATCAAGGACAGTTAATGGATTGAAGACAATTTGACCTGACTCAAATTTATCACAATGGAGTCATGCGAGACAGTGACTGTGTGATTGGTCCCCAAGGCAGGGGTTCCATGTAGCGTTGATGCTGATACACTTGACCTAGGCCCCAACCTTTTTGTTAGGCACATCCATGTTCTAAAAAACTGCCTCCCTCTCTTCCATATCTAAAAAATCCTCACTTCCACTCCATGATGATTCCACTGAAGATTCCTCATATGCTACATATCTTCATTGTCAAATCAGTCAGTTTTCCGACGGGTAAATCATATCCTGTTAGTAATCTCTCTCATCACATTTTCATTTCTTCAATTGAAGTAACTCCACCTTAAATGTTTACATTGATTGAATAAGTTTCCATGTCATTTATCAAACTCCTCTGTGAGGTATTGTTTTTTAAGAGACTCAACAGACTCTGTGATCTTGACATGACTGGGATGTAACTATACCAGGCAATACTTTATTCAGAAAGGTCAAGGTAGGAAGAAGGGGAGGAAGAGTGGCACTATATGTAAAAAATAAATATTAAAGCTTTGGAACTACAGAGCTTAAAAGGGAGAGAAGAGGCACTGTGGGTTAAAATAGAAAGAGGGAAAGAGAAATCTATTTGCATTGGCGTGAAATACAGAACTCCCTCACAGGAGGAAGAGGTGGACGGAGAGTTAATTGAAGACATACGCAGCATTGCTAGGAAAGGGGAAGTGCTACTGATAGGGGATTTCAATATGCCTGATGCTGATTGGCACATTCCTGCTGCGGTATGATCTAGAAGTAAGGAGATCCTGGATTCTCTACAGGGAGAACTATTCAGGCAACTGGTAACAGAACCCACATGTGAAGGGGGCATACTGGATTTGGTGCTTACCATGGTGAAAGCGTTTCTGATGTTATAGTGGGGGATCATTTTGCATTCAGTAATCACCAGATAGTGTTGTTCAGTATTAGGATTAGGGCTGTTAAAACCCATTCAAAAGCGAGGGTCTTAGACTTTAGGAAAACTAACTTTGCCAAGATGGGCCAATACCTCAGGGAGTCGTTAGCAGGATGGGAAAAGCTGAGGTTGTAGAAAAACAGTGGGCAAAACTGAAAGGGGATATTTTAAGGGCAACCAACCTTTTTGTTAAAATGGTAAATAAAGATAAAAGGAAAAGGAGACCGCTATGATTTTCAAAAGAAGTAGCTGAGAAGGTGAAGAAAAAGAGGGAGGCCTTCATGAAATAAAAGAGATCACAGAGAGAGGAAGACAGGCATCTATATTTGGAAAAACTTAGAGATGCTAGCAAAGTAGTCAAGAAAGCAAAGATTTAAAAAGAGGAGGAAATGGACAATGCAGTAAAATGGGGGAATAAGACATTTTTCAGATATGTTAGTGAGAAGAGGAAGGGCAAAAGTGGCATTTCCAGACTCAAGGGGGAAGGGGAAGAATATGTAGAAGCTGATGAGGATAAAGCGGAATTGCTTAACAAATATTTCTGTTCTGTGTTCACAGATGAAGAACCAGGAAAAGGACTTCAGAAAACACCCACAAACAGGAAGAGAAGTGAGGGGGATCATGACCAATTTTCAGAAGACTGTGTTTGTGAGAAACTAGCTTAACTTAAAGTAGACAAAGCGATGGGACCAGATGGGATACACTCTAGAATACTGAGGGAACTTGAGGACGTTCTAGCAGCTCCACTGACTGACCTTTTCGATGCCTCATTGGAGTAGGGAGTGGTGTCAAAGGACTGGAGAGAGGCACATGTGGTCCCTTTACACAAAAGCAGAAGTAAGGATGTAGTTGAAAACTACAGGCCGGTTAGTTTAACTTTGGTGGTGAATAAATTATTGGAAGCGCTGCTGAAAGAGAAAATAGTGAGGTTTCTGGAGTCCAGTGGATTACAGGATCTGAGGCAGCATGGATTCACCAGAAGCAAGTCTTGTCAGACAAATCTGATTGATTTCTTTGACTGGGTGATCTTGGACCGAGGGAGAGCCCTAGATGCAGTGTATTTAGATTTCAGTAAAGCCTTTGACACCGTTCCTCACAGGTGACTTATAAACAAACTGAGCACCCTAGGGATGGACTTTAAAGTTACTGTTTGGGTTAGAAGTTGGTTGAGTGGGAGGTGACAAAGGGTACAGGTAAATGGAGCTCACTTACCCAACAGCCCTTCCGCTATATCACTAACAAAGATGTTAAAAAGAATCGGACCAAGGACAGATCCCTGGGGCACACCGCTGGTAACATCCTTCTCCTCAGAGTGAGCTCCATTTACCTGTACTCTTTGTCGCCTCCCACTCAACCAATTTCTAACCCAAGCAGTAACTTTAGGGTCCATCCCTATATTGTCCTGGGGTGCTCCAGTTGGAGGGCTCTTTTTCCTTCGCTTTCTGTGCAAGTGCCTGGTGAAGTTCGCTGGGCATAGTTACTTGTTTTTTGAGCCCTCCCAACTGGCTACCTTTATTGCGTCTAAGTTACGTGATGTGCAGGGTCCCCCTTCTAATCTCCCTCAAAGTAGTTCTCCTAGTGAGGAGGGCTAGTTCGGAATGTATTGTTGCACTCCTTCTATGTCTGTGAATTTCTTGTATTTGCATTGTAACAATTTTCCTTTATATTGTGACCTATCTTGCCACTTTATTGAGGACTTGTGGGCCTTGCTTTGGTTATTTTCTCTTTAGTGTGGAGATTTTTCCTTATGTTATTTGTGCCCTTGGTACAAGTTTTTTCTTGTAATTATGGTAAAATTGCATAAATAAAAAATTTAAAAAAAAAGGTAACCTAACATGAATTCATGTTTTGAAGGCCAAAAATGCAGTGGCATTCTATACCCTCCGGGCACCCAAAGAGGGCACCTCCTTGCAAATTGGATGCCCCCCCTCGAGGCATGCGCAACTCTCCTTTGTACCCTTGCCAAGCCCACACGGCAGTGCCACTGTGGCAAACCTACCTTAATGTGGTGGGTGGCATGCCACGCTGCTTCCACTCCAGGCCCAATGGCTCTTCCCTCCCCACTGAAGTCTTGCATCCTTACTTATTTGCAATGGCATACCAAGGGCGGGACGATAGGCGCAGCCTACCCGAAGTGCACCCCCTTCCTGGCCGGCACCCCGGCCTTGATATGTCACTACAAATAAGTAAGTTTTCTGCATCAGAGAATGCTCCTCATATTAGAGGTAATTTCAACTGACATCACTTTCCCATTCCATTCTAACTGAATATAGAAGGAAATAGCGTTAGTTTTATAACTCACTTCTGGCAGCACTCATGCAGTCACCCCTCATTCCAACTTAGGTTAGCGACAACCATTCAGTTTCCCTATTTAACCTTTAAGGCATCACAGTATTCAGGAAGAAAATCAAAAATTGTTCTTAAATGATGTCTTTTTTATATGGGATGATTCAGAATTAGAACTGAGAAGTTTTTTTGGAATGGATAAATTTGCTTCATGGTTGTCTTTTATTTACATGCAGTTTGATACTTTCCAGATTGATTTTTTGGACATTCATATTACAAAATGTGATTGTCATTTGAACACCTTGCTCTACTGAAAAGATATGAAGCAGAATACTCTGCTGTGGTTTCATAGTTTTTATCCTTATAAATTGAGAACTAACCTCCCAGTTGGACATTTTTTAGAATACGGAGACTGTGCGCTACTATGGAAACCTTTCAGGATGCAGCAAGAGACCTGGGTCATCAGTTGCTACAGTGAGGTTACCCACGGGAAGTGATTGCACAGGCTTATAAACGGGTTAAATACCGTCTTTGAGAAAGTATCGGCAAAAAACAGAAGATGCTTGTTTAATATGTATACTACCCACGGTTTCTCATAAAATTGTGGGCCTGATTCGCAGGTACTGGCATGTGCTTCAGTTGCACAAATGTTTTGAGAATATTCTTAGGATTACCTATGTAAGAGGACGAAATATAAATGAATGGATAACTTATCATGACATTACTGTAACAGGAGAGGTGTCATGTCATGGCCATCGGGTTTGTGGACACTGAGTTTGGTGTTCTCAAACTATTGAAGATATGGAATGGATTCATCCGGAAATAGGCCATACTCTAAAGACCCGTTTTCTACACCTTGTGAGATGCATTATGTGGTATATGTAATTATATACCCATGTCAGCTACCATATATTGGGAGGACAAAAAGAAAACTAAGAATGTGTTTAAATGAACACCAATTTCATACTAATACTAGAAATGAATCCACACCTTTGGTTCCTTGAGAAGAATCACACAGCAGACGAGATCCATTGGTGGATAACTGATCATACTGCACCTGCTGTGAGATAGGGTGATCTGGACTCCCTCTTGAATATCCAAGAACAGTTTTAGATTTTCTCCCTGAATAATGCGATGCCTCAAGGGTTAGATATGGAAATTGAATGGTTGTTATTAATCTAAGTTACCTTGGGCCGGAAGGACTGTGGTTTCTAGTCCCACAGGTGCTCCTTGTGGTCTTGGGCAAGCCACTTAACCCTCCATAGCCCATGTTCCCTGTAAAATAGTTATCTCCAAGTTATAATGCCCTGTTCAATGTAATTTCAGTTTGTTCAATGTAAACTGCACTGATGCAGAATAGCGCGGTATATAAGAGAATGTAAATAAATAAATAAATAAATAAATAAAGTTGGAATGAGGGGTGATTGGATGAGTGCTGCCGGAAGTGAGTTATAAAACTAATGCTATTTCTTTCTATTTTCAGCTAGAATGGAATGGGAAGGTGGTGTCAGCTGAAGTTATTGCTAATATGAGGAGCATTCCCTGATGCAGAAAGCTTACTTATTTGACCTTCAAAATAACGAATTCATGTGGGGTACCTTTGAAGAAACAGTGTGTTACATCTGAAGAAACAGATAAATTAAGATTAAGTGGCTGGTTTTTGAAAAACTATGAGTCAAAGAAGTCTAAAGCACTAATGTTATTATCAACAATGCACCATCACATGACAGTAATTGGAGAGGAAAGAAAATGACTTGCCATTATATACAATAATAAAATCAAAGGTGGGGTGGACAAACTAGATCAGTTAGTACAATATGTATGATTACTTGGAAACATTAAGCAGGTGGCCACTGATGTAATTGCCTGTCTTGTTTTTTGGATGAGAAATCTTTCTCCTTGCGGACAGTGGATTAGTCTGAGAAAGACAGCACCTGTTTCTTACTCAGCTGGAAGGGCAGTTGACTGATGGACTGATCGAAGACTACAAAATACACATAATCTGACCAAGCCAATCAAAACTGCACAGATTCCATGGGACAACAAAATTCTAGTTGGTGAAGAATATTGTCTATAACATGTACTGCCTTAAGAACAAATCAACCAGTATTAGAGATCAAACCTAAGCTTTCCTTAGAAGCTCAAATGACAAGACTTTGATTTCATACTTTAAGCACATCAGGCAAAGAGGAAGATCATTAGCAAAAGACATCATGCTTGGCAAGGTTGAAGGGCAGTGCAAGATGAAGACCGGCAATGCGATGGATGACTACAACAGCTATGGATGCCATTCTATGAACAATTAGCTAACTGATTGAAGATCAACCACAATTTAGAACAACTATTCACAGGGTCACTGTTGTTGTTAAGTGCTTTTGAGTCAATCACCATACTTGAAGAGGAAAAGGGCATGTCCTACTGTCTTTCCTAGAGTAGCAAACTTCAGATTCTGAAGATATTGTGAGGACTGCAAAAACTTTGTATGCAAAGAACACATAATTACTATAAAGCTGTGCCCTGTGTTGCAGTGAAAAAAATGATGTTGATATGTACGTATATCTTTTTATTTTGTTTATTCCTGAGGAAAAGGTCTGTTTCTACTGCAAGCGTATAAAAAATAAAGATGTCTATTCTTGGGAAATGAATATTTTGTTAGCATTAATCTAATTTAGTAAAAGAAAACTTACTTCTCTAGTGTTTCTTTGTGGTAGTTATTAGGTATTTGGTCCAAGAAGACCCCAGAATTGCACCAGTGTTAACTTTTGGGGTCCAAATGTCCCCTGAGCAGTATTAACGGTTTGTTTTCATGACAGATGGTGAGGGTAAATGCCCCTTTGCCCAATTCAAGAAAGCATTGGATAAACACAGAAGATCTCTAAAGGAAAAAAGGGACAATAGTAGTTGATATGGACAGGCAGACTAGGTAGGCCATATAGTCTTTTCTGCCATCAGGTTTCTATGTTTCTGACAATCTGCCCAACTGCAGGCAACAAGGTCTCCTTTGAGACTAGACCCCTCAGCAGTATTCTTCTGCCAGCAGGGATTGCCACAAATAGTAGTAGCTGCCTTCCTCCTCCTCCCACCCCCAATCCCCTTCCCAGAGCCACATCACACTTGGCTTTTTTTTTTTTGTAGCAACACAATATGTATTGTTTCATTTTGGTTTTACACCAGCCTTTTCTGCCTATAATCCAGGAAAAGTAATTCTATTTTTAGAAATCATTAAAGAAATGTAATTTCACACATTCCAGCCAAGACAATAAGCATTATTCAACAAAGAATTTTTCCATAGGCATACAATGAGAAAAAGTCATTTTTGAATAAGGCCCAATGTATTTTAGTGCAGAAATCTCATGACAAGTCATCATTATGCAGCTGTACCAATTTATTTGAATGACTGCATTTTGACTTACAATATCTGATAACCCAACAGGAACAACTTTTCCATTGGGTGTCATAGTGAGAATAGAGTTTCTGATTTTTATAGGTATATGAATAAAAGAAAAGCATGCTGTATTATCTCTGAAAGTGTGGAGGAACAAAGTTGCTTAATGACTTTTGCCTCTGAAGACCAGGGTTTAAATCTAGCTCAGGTTTGAAGTGAAAATTTGTAAGCCTTGGTTTCAGTATTGGCAAAAAGGTTATGGGCTTTTTTCCATAATGCAAAACCACCAAATAAATCAGCACAGTTTGATACTCCTGGTCATATCTGCTGGGGTAGGTCCAGGAATAGAATGGTGGATAGGTGGGTGGTGGATGTGAGTTAAGGGAGGTCAGGGTGGGCCCAGAGGATGACAGGGATGTAGAGGGGAAGAAAGAACTATTGTAGTGCCTTCTTGAAATAAGTTTCACTCCACAAATAATTAAGTTTCACTACACAAAGAAACTGAGCGGAATCTGCCCCAGGACTGATCCATGAGGGGTTTGAGTGGAGTTGGGTAGAGAGTGAGTATTGACCGCAATAGTCTAACACAGTCTTGACCAGTGACTGCAATACACTCCTGAAATCACTTGGACACAAGAAGGCTTTTAAAGTCCACTGCAAGAGCAACTTATATAAAGCAGTCTGGACTACTCATGTTATGTGTGGTTTTAAGGACTACTGAGAGGAGCTGCTCTTGCTGGAAAGGATTATACAATTGAAAGTATGAATCTGCTGGGATTTTCTCAGACTCTTGGGTTAAAGGGAATTATAGAATCTCTGTCTATTTTAAAGTTCTGTGTTTTATAAAGTCAGTCATGGCTCTGTGTAGCAAGCCAGCTTTTACTTAAAACAAGCTCTAAAAGCCAGTCAGAACACTGTGTAGCAAAAGAGCTTTTACTTGGGGGCTTGTTTACAAAGCCGCGGTAGCGGTTTCCGCCCGATATCGGAGCCTCTCACCCACCCCAGCCATAATCCTAGATTTATATGTTCTAAATCCTATTAAAGGGAAAGAAGTGGCCAAATTTACTTTCAGGTTTGGCTAATTATCCTCATCAGGAATAGATTAATTAATTAAGGCCCTGAAATTAATTTTGAGGTGAACAAAATCCCTTAAACCTATTGAGGCCAATTCAGATCAGGGGCCATCCGGGCTATCCGGACATCCAAAAAGCAGACATGCCCCAGAGCCATCCTATTATGTTCCTGTGGTTGCAGAATTGGGGCACTTGGACGGGCCAGATAGGCCCCGATTCTGCAGCAGGGAACATCCATCCAGTAACCAGGTTATCACTCCCTATGCTCCTGCTGGTGCCCCAGTGCCATAGCATCTCATCGCCATGGCACAGGGACACCATGTAGGAACACAGCCAGCCCGACACTGTGAGCATGCATTTCCCCCACGGCCCAACACTCGGAGGGAGATGTCAGGGCTGGGATCGGGTGGAAGGGGCTTATCTGCCTCTGTGCTGTGTGTGGGTGAGGGGTTCCTGGCCTGATATCTGCTGATAGTCGGACTTGTACCACTTGGGAGTGGAATAAGTCCAACATCCATCTTTGCACCACCGGCGTACAGGGCCTTGACTGAAATAAGCCCTGTATGTCCGGGGTCATGGGCCTGCATCCGCTCTGCCCACTCTCTGCCCTGTTGCTGCCTCTTCCTGCCCCTGTCTGGAGCTCTCCGCACAAAGACCCTATACATGCAGGGAGCTATCGGGCCAGAATAGGCTAACAGCGAATAGTGGTGGGTGTATGTCCAAACCAGTGTTCATTCCCACTATTCGCTGTTTGGAATGAGCCCGACTAGGTATAGTTGTATTGGTACAAGTATCTCTAGCAACTTTAAGTAGGTAAACAACTTAAATATCTAAACAAATCCTTAAAACTAAGATGCAGACAGCAGTCCACCAGCGAGATGGGGGCTATCCAGTCTTTTACACTGAGCGTTGCATGTATGATTTTCTCCCAGTTGGTGAGAGGTTTTATGTGTGCACTAAATGCAAAGAGCTCTTTGCTCTCAGGGAATGAGTTCAATCTCTGGAGGCTAGAGTAGCAGACTTGAAGGAGCTAAGGAAGACAGAGATATTATAGAGGAGACCTATAGGGATATAGTACTGAAGTCCCACCTCCATTCTCGCCACAAAATATGACCTTCCACTGTAAACATACAATAAAAAATGGTCGCTTACAGTGTAATTTGATTATTCAAAACTAATATTTAAAACACTCCAATATTCTCACCAAACTTCAAAGCACAAAAGTCTACTAGGACGATAAATGTCTTCTCAAACAAAAATCTTTTTCTTCTTAAAAAAGGAGAAAACAGACCTCAGAACAAACAAGGAGTAGGTGGCTTCAGCATGACCCTTAGGCCCATGCCACCATATCTCCCATAACATCAATGGTCTGCAAAACTCCTTCTCTTTGACATCAATTACTGTTCTTTCCCGTTCACAAAAAGGACTGCTAACAGGAGGTAGAGAAGGAAGCGTCACTTAGCTGAAATGGCATATGCCTGCCTGGTGCAAAGTTTCCTTACAGACCACCTAGACAAGATTTTAGATAGTGCTGGGGAGGAGCCTGTTGTCTTGGTACATGTTGGTGAATGAATGAATTGTAAACCTCAGGAATACTGTATATCTTCAAACCATTTACAGAGTTGCCAAGTTACCCAGTTTTAGGAATGAGACCTTTATGGTCAGTTCTGATTTTAAATGTGCATTGCAATGCAGTATGATATTTGTAGTCCCTGATTTTACCAATTGAAATCTGTGCTTCAGGTCCCATAATGCAACAGGATGAACTTGCCAAAAATCCAGGACTGGCTTAAAATCTCACTCCTGGAACTGGGTAACTTGGCAACTTAGTAAATGCTTCTATCAGACCATTCCTCTAGCAGAGTTGCCACATTACCCAATTCCAGGAATTAGATTTTTTTTGCCAGTTCTAATTTTAAATTTGCATTTCAATGCAGTATGGTATTCGTAGTCCCTGATTTTACCCACTGGAATCAGTGCTTCAGGTCCCATAATGCATCAAAGTGAGCTGGTCAGAAATCTAGGACCGGCTAGAAATTTCACTCCTAGAACTGGATAAACTTAGCAACTCTGCTCTAGGCTCATATCATCTTTATAACATCATGTTGCAAAGTTGTTGTATTGCAGATTTACTATAACGTGAGGATAAAAAGAGAACGGAACCTATACTCATATTTTAAAGATCTGACCACTGACCTGGATGAATTTCAGACCATAAATAAGTACATTTTGTATTCAACTGAAGAAAATTCCCACAGATTATGTATTAAGACTATTTTGGCTACACTTAATTGCAGTTAAACACTTAAAGATGCTACATGAAGTAGTCATAAATATAATTTATTAACCACCAAATCTTAGAGGAGTAGTCAGAATAAATAAACAAAAGACAAAATTAAAAACCGATGGAGACTTTATTTCTAAGACATCATTGAAATTCCAGTTTGTACCCCTGTGTATCTTCAGTTTCTACAAAGGCATGTTAATAATTATAGTTTATGTTCAGAATGCTCTTTTATTCTTTCCAACCCAATGGAAGTTGGAAAGAATTATATAAAAGGAGTCGAGAACGGCACCATGCCTAGCCCTGTGCAAGCAGTGCAGTCGCACAAGGCGCAAAAGATTAGGCGCGCATTTGGGACTGCTGGCCTCGGCTCCCCCTATGCTGCCTGCCCTTGCCCTGTTGCCGGTGGTGCCAGCAGCAGCAGAACGGACCTGACCTCTAATTGAAAGACATAAAAACGGGTCTTTCTGGATCTCTGCTTGCCCGCAGGTCTGATCCTTCCCTCCTCTGACATGGGTTCGCATCAGAGTAGGGAGGAACTAGACCAGCCATTCAAGCGTGGGTCTTTGCAACTCCGTGCTTTAAGGACTGGTCTGATCGCTCCCTTCTCTGATGTGAACCTGTGTGCAAATGTGGAATCAGAAATACCAACCTGGTTTTTTTTTCAATAAGATGTCAGGTTCGCTCCGCTGCTGCTGCCAAGGGAACACAAAAGGTGGCAGCGCAGGGCAGAGGCAGGCAGCATGGGGGGAGGTGTGAAGTAAGATGGGGAGATGCTGAGCATGGAGCAAATGTGATGGGGGGTGGAGCAAATGTGATGGGGGGGGGGTGCGTCAGATGTGCAAGTCGCAGAGGGCGCAATTATAGATTGTCACAGCCCTGGTTGAGAATGCCTGTCTGTCTGTCATTTGCATTGGAAAGAATAAAAAATGGTAACAAGAAGCATAGAGTTTGAAAATGAGCCAAATTGGTTTTAAACTGCTACTAGAAAGGTGTGAGCTAAATACTACTACTACTACTACTAAATGACACCAGGGATTCCAGAGAAATAAGCCCCATAAAAAACATGTTCTAGCTTCTGAAGCATAGAAACTACATACAATGTACATAGCAGTTAGAGAATTGCTCCTTTCAAACTCCCTCTCCCTATTCTCTACTCTTCCAACCCCTTAAACTGCCTCTACCACCAAAAACTGCCCCCTCCCCATAACTGGCTCACCACTTCACACACTGCTCCCTCCCCCAAAAATTACTCCTTTGCAATTATTCCCATTCCGAAAAGATACCCTCACACAACTGCCCTACCACTTCACAAATGTCCCACCACACAACCTAATCCCTCTTGCAACAGCCACAACACTCCATCAGTTACCCTAAAAATGAACCCACCCTAACTGGCCTACTTCCTCGCAAACTACTACCACTTCTAAAAACCACCAACTGCCCCACAAAATAACCCATCCCCGAATCCTATTCCTGCAACTGCCCCACTGCTTAGCAAACAAATTTCTCCTAACTTATAAATAAACTCAAGCTCAACACATTGAATGCAACTGGAACAGATGGCAGCAACACCATAATGGCCGCCAACAGAAACCTCAAAGTATGTCTCACTTACAGAGCTCCAAACCCTACAGCAGAAGAACTACAGCATCAGCCATCTTGGAAACTACATGCACACATTCAAAACCTCACAAACATCTCAGGATCCTAGGGGACCTCAACCTCCCATCTTCTCCCCAAGAAGCTCACTCCTTACCTAGAGCCATGGAACTTTACAATTATCACAAATCATAATAAATGCCTACACACAAACAAAGAAGTACCTTGGACCTCATCTTTGTCCCCACCAGTATGCTAGTCAATAACAGCATAACCCAACCCACTACAACACCAGTACCCTGATCAGACCATCACATGCTCACATTCAATAGAACACTTTGTTCAATTATAACCAACCTCAAAATATGAACATAGAAGGTTTAAACAATTTGATAAAGACCTCTTCACAAATGAAGTTAGATCACAACTGAATCATGACATGAACAATCTAGAGGACATAATAGACAACTGGAATGATGTCATCTCCAATACGGCAACAGCATCATGCAACAAGACAACCAAGCACAGCAGGCACACCTCACCATGGTACTCCAATGACATTAAAGCACTAAAAAGGACTCCGAGAAAGATTGAAAGAAAATGGAGACGCACTAAAGACAACAAAAACCATCACCTATACAAAACCAAACAGCAAGAATATAACATCCTAATCAACAAGTGCAAGAAGGAATACTATACCAACCCGATAATGAAATCCCTCAACAAACCCAGGGAACTCTTTGAGATAGTGCAGTCACAAAAGATCCTACACAGATAAAAAAAAGTACAACATAAACCCCCAGCAGATAGCAATCTCCCTGGAAACAAGATTCAAAAACACAATCCCCGCCAGCATACTACAGCCAAATGAAAATCCTCCAAACCTCCCCACCAAGAGATCCTGGGACACCTTTCACCTCCACATCCACGCTTGCACAACTCTACTAAAAATCACACACACCTGTCCCTTTGACAGGGCTACCTACCAGCTATCCTTAAACAAGCATCCATCAGAGTTATGCTAAAAAATCCCTTGCTTGACCCATAAGACCTCACCGCATACCAACCTATCTCTTGTCTACCATTCCACAGGTCTGCAAAAAAAATTTTTCAAGAGCTGTTTTGGTTATTCCACATAATCTTTATGTTTTTTGGTGTGCTGAATCCGAAAATGACCTCCATTTTGTCATAGGACATCACGTGTCCTGACAATTTAGGTAACTATGTTAAATAAGGCCATACCTCAAAATAAATGGAAATAGACTTATAAAATTAAAGTTTTATTACAATATTTTCATGAAAATCCTTTTTGAACTGAAATGAGCTCACCTACACACACTAAACTCGATTCTTCTTCCTTGTGAGGCTCCTCTTGGTGCATTTACGCTTGTGAGTAGCATCTGGAATGTCTCTCTGAAGCATCCAACAGAAGTCTGCCATCATTGTAATGCTCCATTTTCCCTGGTATCTCCTTTCCATCTCTTTAATGTCTTGGTGGAATCGTTCACCTTGTTTCTCACTCACAGCTCCCAAATTTTCAGGAAAGTAGTCAAGGTGGAACTGGAGGAAATGCACTTTCAAACTCATCAGGCAACCTAAAGCTTGAAATGCTTTCAGCATTCGTCCGACGATCTTTTTGTAGTGAGGATCTTTGTTATTGCCCAAAAATTTCTGTACGACTTCTTTAAATGCAATCCACCCTTCTTTTTGAGGATCCGTCATGGTATTGACAAACTCTTGATCAACTATAAGCCTTCTAATGTCTGGTCCGACAAACACACCTTCCTTCAATTTTGCCTCCGACAGGCCTGGAAACTTGGTGACCAAGTATTTGAAGCATTCTCCATCTCTTGGAAGTGATTTTACGAATTGCTTCATCAATCCCAATTTTATGTGGAGAGGTGGTAGAAGAACTTTATGGGAAGGTACCAAAGTTTCTCGGAGGACATTTTTTTCACCGATTGTTAGCACCCTCGGCTGCCAACTCTTCTTGGTCCAGTGATTTTGTCGGTCTCGACTGTCCCATAGACACAGAAAACAAGGATATTTGGTATACCCAGCTTGTTGCCCAAGCAGCATGCACAAGACCTTCAAGTCCCCACACACTTGCCAACCATGGTCTTCATATTTAAGTTTACGAAGAACCAATTCCAAGTTCTCGTGGGTTTTCTTCAAGTGTACGGAATGACCTACAGGTATGGAAGCGTAAAAACCATTGTGGAGTAAAACTGCTTTGAGACTTCTTTTTGAAGAATCTATAAAAAGACGCCATTGCTCTGAATCATAATGGATTTTAAATTGACCCATCAGACCTTTGACATTGATGCAATAAACCAACTTGTCTTCCTGGGCGAAGTAAGGAACAAGCTCTTTTTCACGGTCTGAACCATGAAGATGACACTCCTGGCAACAATAAATTCCTGCTTTTCAGCCTTGATCCGAGTAACTCAGCGGCATCTTTGGGAAGATTCAAGTCTCTTACCAAATCATTCATCTCCTCCTGAGAAAACAATTTTGGTCTTGTATCATCTTCAAAGTCAGAACTTGATTCGTCATCTGGTTCAGGTATGACTTCACCTTCATCGGAGCTAGGTATCTCTTCCAAGGTAGCAGGGGCTTGGGTACTGGTATATCTGTGCCATGGGGGATGGGACGAATTGCCGAGTGAAGATTGGGGTATGAAATGGAATGCTTCCATTTGGAATTAAACCCTTTCACATCACATGAACAAAAGTAACAGTCGTCACTATGGTTCTTTTGCTCTCGCCATACCATAGAAATCCCATAACGGAAAGATTTTTTCTTACCCTTGAACCAGTTTCGGAGGTCCTCAACACACCGTTTGCACACTTTATGAGGCGCCCAGACTTTATCTTGATCTCCAATTTTTAGTCCAAAGTATGCAAAGTATACTTTTTTCACAAAGTCTGTAATATTCTGCTGTTGCTTCAACACTGTATATTCCTGTCTGGCGAATTAATACACTTTCGCAGAGCCATAACATAACGGTTGAAGAATGACGAGCTAACACGAATTGCGATGAAAAAGTGTGAACAGCCTAGAACCAAGAACCTGATGATGATTCGTGCACAAGTGTGGCATGCAGGAGAGAGCAGCTCTGGGTCTGTACACGAGACGTCACAGTGCTGGCCACGCCCCCCTGCACTGACCGGAGCTGTTGCTATCTGCCCTGTGTCTCCCTCCCACTGGATTCTTCAGGAAAGATTAACCCCTTCTACCATTAGAAGCACGGACTTAAAACTTGCTTAGCTTATGTATATATTGCTGACCATCAGATTTACAGTGCTATATATTTTTTTACATAACTCGGACAACCCCTTTAAGGTTTTTTTAGCATTTTATATCTTACATGCACTTATGTGAATTAATTAATAGTAATTTGAATTAATTAATACTAATTTGAAAAAAAATTGATAAATTTGAAGACAATTTTGCATGTTGTGGCAAATCATGACGTCTATGAGTTTTTTCAATATTTTATTTGTTTTCAGCACACCAAAATACATGGAAATTAGATGAAATAATCAAACAGCTTTTTAGTCGCAGACCTGTGAAGCAAGATGATCGAAAAAAGCCATACAACTTCAATTGCAAGACCACATTGACCAAGTTGCACCTCTAGACCTCCAACCAGCATGGCCTTAAACCCAACCACAGTGTGAAAACTTTACTCACATCCCTACTCGATAAAATCATAATAGGCATCAAAAACATCAAACAAGGCTTCACATTAATCTTCATCGACATAGCAGCAGCCTTTGACACAGCCATCACTTACTAATACAAAGACTGAGAGAAATAGGCCTTAGCAACATCACACTCAAGTGGTTCCAATTATACATAAATATCAGACAAGTAAGAATTGGCTTACACATGTCAAAACCATGTATACAGCATCAGGGGATACCCCAAGGGTCATCCCTATCTGCCCTGTTATTCAATCTATATCTACCACCTCTGTGTACAGTAATATGAGACCATGATGTATTTTATACCATATATACACAGACGATATTGTGATATACATGCCATTTAACACAGACAAGCCTGACTACACAAAAA
The DNA here is from genome assembly GCA_033557465.1 of Ichthyophis bannanicus. NCBI lineage: Eukaryota > Metazoa > Chordata > Amphibia > Gymnophiona > Ichthyophiidae > Ichthyophis > Ichthyophis bannanicus. Next base: position 249,647,191 of record CM066032.1, on the reverse strand, counting down.
TAACCAAATGCCTAGAAGCAATGACAAAATGACTCAACCAGCACAACTTGAACATAAATTACAATAAAACCGAGGCTCTTCACATCACCAGGAACAAAACCTTAACCGCCCCATCAACAATAAACGTATCACACAACAGCATAACAGTAAAGCAGGAAATAAATACCCAGGAGTCACTCTGGACCAAAATCTCAACTTCCAGTCGCACATAAGCAAAACAACGAAAGTGGCATATTACAAGATGAAGATAATGCAACAACTAAAACCCCTGCTCAACCAAAACAACTTCAGAACTGTTTGTTAGGCAACAATCACCCCAAAACTGGACTACTGCAACCTAATTACCAAGAACTCTCAGAACACATCTTACACCCTCTACAGATGGCTCAAAATATGGCTGCATGCATCATAACAGAATCCCTAAGGTATGAAAACATAACTCCCCTCCAATGCATGCACAAATCAAATTCAAGACCATACTCAATTCATTTAAAATTCTATACCACACATCTGCAGACACACTCCAATAGCTCATAAAAAGAGACCCAGACCAAGGAAGCCAACAACAAAAAACAGCTTATAAGTCCTAATATCAAAACAAAAAGTAAACAAAACAACTTGTAACAGGGCATTCTCTATATCAGCGTCAACGATATGGAACTCCTTACCAAAAGATCTTAAGGCAACTATAGATATCCAAGACTTCCACAAGAAACTAAACACATTTTTATTCTCCAAACATTTTGGAAGTATCACAGAATGGACCAGCGACTACAACCGCTCCTGTAACTTATTTAATCCTCAACCTATCCCTCTCCTACTTTGGAACCTAATCAATCTCTCAACCCAATCTTGTCTCTTCTATTCTAATGTATAATCCCTCTGGAACATTAACATTGTTCAACCCTAGATCATGTTTATACTCCAAGTTTGTTGCCCTTGTTATAATGTAATCATTGAGCTGATGTTATACTGAAAACCACTTTGACTACATGATAAAGCGGTATAAAAGCCTGGTTTTTTTTATTTGTGCTGTCTCCTGGTGACCCAGCTGCCTCTGGGTTTTCTTGGCAATGTGTCACTGGAAGTAGATTGCCAGGCCTTTTATTTCGAGGCAGTGGGGGGTAAAGTGTCTTGCCCAAGGTCACAAGGAGCACCAATGGGAATTGAACCCTGTTAAATAAATAAAAATAAATACATGCATTCATTCTACTGCTCCTCATTGCCTTTCCTCTCTCCTCTCTCCCTACACCCCTCCTCGTGAACTCCACTCTTCCTCTGGCTTTCTTCTCTCTATGCCCTTCTGCCAACTCCAGACTTCAATCTTTCTACCTTGCTGCTCCTTATGCCTAGAACAAACTTCCTGAATCTATACGTCAGGTCTCATCTCTCCCCCTTTTCAAATCCATGCTAAAAGCCTCTTTGAGACTGCTTTTGAATCCTAATTCTCTTGTTCTTCTTGTGTCTCTTTTCCCTCTGTGAACCCCTCATTTCTCTCATATTGTACTGTCTGTCTTGATTAGCAAGTAGGGACCGTCTTCTGTATGTTCTTGTACAGCGCTGGATACACCTTGTAGCGCTAGATTAAAACCTACCTCAGCCACTCACATCCCACCATGGCCTACGCATCACTTAATCTTACCATATTCTTCCTCCTGGCAAACGCCATACAAATCTCCATTGCCCTAGTAGACAGACACTGTCATATTCCCACCATCCACCATCTGGGCAAAAGAAACCAGGAAAACCCCTTTCACTCAGCCACACGGCTACCACATCAGCCACGTCGTTCGCACCTCTTGTATGTAGACCTTATTCAATCTAAATACAGCAAGGCAACCCAACAGCAAGTCCTCAAATGCGCACTTATAAATTCCTGCTCTGTTCGCAAGAAATGGCCTGTCATCACTGATCTTATAGCTGTGCACAACCTAGACCTCCTCATGGTGACAGAATCCTGGCTGTCTGATTCAGATGCTGCTCTAATAAATCAACTCATCCCACCTAATTTCTCCATTTACACCTGCCATAGATCCAACTGCAAAGGCGGAGGGGTCTTTATTCTAGCCAAAACAGACCTTAAATTTCAACTATGCTCCTCCAAGAGCACTACACATGCCGACATTGTCTCCATAGCAAATAAATTCATCACCATAAACCTCATATATAGAGCCCCCTCCTCACCTCCAGATGACATCTCCACCTTCATTGACATAGCCTGCAACCCAGCCAATCCACGCAATCCCAACTGGCTACTCGGTGATTTTAACCTACCATCCCTGCAACTTGACCAAGCAATAGCCTTCCTGAATGCAATGCTAGATTTGCAATTCAAACAATTGGTGACAGCCCCAACTCACCAAAAAGGAAACCTATTAGACCTAATTTTTGCCCCTAGCACTTCAGTTAGCTACATATCAGACTTCAACATTTCAATCAGTCCTGTCCCCTGGTCCGACCATAACCTGATTACTTTCCAAATACCATCACATCATGTACCGGCACCACAGAGTGAAGCAACTAGACCCTCAGCCACACCACGCTCCAGACCTCTCGTTATAGAAGAGTTCTCCAAAAAAGTCCTCCCAACCCTACATCAGAAATCTACCAACCTTGAAGAAGCAATCTCCATCTGGAACAACACATTGAAGGATTTCGTCCACCCAACATCCTCCATTAGCTCAGAAACCCACAACAGATGTAAAAGGAGAAGACAGCATGCTCCATGGTTCTCAGCAGAACTCCGTGCCTCCCTCATCGAACTCAGGAAGCACAAGAGGAAGTGGAGATGCTCCCAATCCCAGTCCCACAAATCAACCTACCTCGGACTCCTGAAGTCTAACCGCGAGAAATCTATCTCAGAATGAGGGAATACCACACCCAGCTCCTTCAACGCTCAATCAACAAACCGAGAGACCTATTCAACCTAGCGAAATCCCTATTCAAGGAACCCTCCCCCATCCAACTGGCCCCAATTCCCCCCCAGTCATATGCCGACTTCCTCCAATCCAAATCACTAACAGCAAGTAATCAGCCAACATCAATAGTGTCCCCCCTTTACCAAACTCCCACCTCACAAACATCACTCACACATTTTACCCCTCCCGATGAGAAGAGTCTCCAAGACCTCATTGCCAGCATCAACACCTCAACAGCTCCAAACGACCCCTGTCCAGCACACTGGATCCGGACCCTCCGAGTTGAACTCAGCCCAATTCTACTAAACATCATCCGTCTCTCCTTTGCTACCGGCTCATTCTCCTCTTTACTCAAATGAACCTCAATAAGACCCCTCCTAAAGAACAGCAGACTCGACCCATCAAAGACAGAATCCTACCGACCTATTGCGAGCATTCCTCTACTCGCCAAAATAATCGAGAAGGTCGTCTACAGACAAATCCAACAACATATAGACATAGCAGCCCCCCTCGACCCCTGCCAACACGGCTTTAGAGAATTGCATGGAATAGAAACACTGCTCACCACCCTCACCAACACTCTCATAGAGGAATCGACAACGCTGAAAATGGTTTCGCCCTCATCTTCCTGGATATCTCAGCAGCCTTCGATTCCGTCAATCACAACCAGCTACTTACCCGCCTCCTGGAAAAAGGCATCCACGGCCTTGCCTGGGAGTGGTGTAAATCCTACCTATCGGATTGCTGGCAACAAGTCCGTGTTGGTTCTGAAACTTCGACACCATTCCACCAGCAACAAGGTGTCCCGCAAGGTTCCTCCTTATCGGCGTTGATGTTCAATATCTATATGCAGCCGATATGCAACATCATCCGATCCTTCAATATTCCTGCCCTAATCTACGCGGATGATGTTCTGCTATTTACCCCGTTCAAAGTCAAACAACCGGAATTCACCAACCTTGTTAACTGCTTCAACGCAATTACAGATTGGCTAACTACCCAAAACCTCCACATTAACTTCAAGAAAACAGAGGTACTTTTCATGTCAAAGAACAAAAACTTCTCTCCCCCCTTCAGCCTAAGAGTAAGAGATGAGGAGCTTCCAAGCCGTAATGCCATACGCTACCTCGGCATTACTCTTGACCAGCACCTGGATGTCAAGGAGCATATAAAAATATCACCAGGTCCATCTACAATAAAATCAGGACACTGAGACATCTCAAACCTATGCTACCTGCTGACGACTTCCGAACCATCTTCCAGGCCCTCATACTACCACATTTAGATTATGCAAACCTAATCTTGTACGGCCTACCAAAGAATACTCTCAATCCTCTCCAACAAGCCATGAATGCCGCTGCACGTGTCCTCTGTGGTCTAGCCAGATCAGACCACATCACACCAATACTCAAGGATCTCCATTGGTTACCGATATACTCCAGGCTAACATATAAGATTCTACTAATAACATTCAAGATTATCAACAACATCGCCCCCAATTCTCTCAAGGAACTTATCACACCTACTCCAAAAACTAGAACCAGAAGGACAACAACAGACAACACTTTGACTATTCCCAAAGACTCCATAAAATGCTCCCAAACAACCAGGAGAAGAACCTTTGCCTACTATGCACCAAAATGTTGGAACGACCTCCCCCCAGAAATCAGAGCGATCCGGGACCTTCTACAATTCCGGAAAGCAATAAAACACCACCTCTTTCTGCTCCATTTTGCCCAAGCCGCCACCCCGACTCTAAGAAACCATCCTCCTTCCCCTACTAAAGACTCCCACACAACATAACGCTCAAGCCCCAAGCACTCACTTGTCAGTCCTGAAGCTACCTACGTACTTTCAGATCAAGTATCAACTATTATGCCATATCTTTATGTATATAGTTTCATGTATTCCTCAACCATCCTCATACATGTCAATATGTAAATAGTTTCCCATGTTCTCCAAGTTTTATTCCTTGTTATAATGTAAATTCAATCAGTCTTCTCTGATCTGAAAACTCTTTGTTAAATGTAAACCGCACTGATAACAAATAGTGCGGTATATAAGAATTGTTAAATAAATAAAATAGTAGTAGTAGTAACAGCAGTGAAGAACAAAACTGAGAATAGCATTATGGCTCTGTATAGGTTCATGCTGAAGTAACATCTTGCAGTTCTGGTCACCCCATCTCATAAAGCAGTGTTTCTCAAGCCAGTCCTGGTGTACCTCCAGTCAGTCTAGTTTTCAGGATACACACAATGAACACTGTTCCCTCTAAGCTGTGCGCGTGTGCGCGCGCACACACCTCGCCGAGCGAGCGCACACAACTTACAAAGGAGCGCACAAAAGATTCGCTATTGGCTGTGCGCCCCCACCCTTCCGTTACCCCCTCCTGCTGCATTCCCCTCTACTGATTGGCTATAGCGCAACGCAACCCCGTTCCAAAACTTTCCCGGTCAACAAATCTCCTCGGCGCGCCCACGGACTGTCTGCAGACTCCCTGCACCACGCGGCACCGGAGTTCTGCACGTGGAGGAGAGACGCCGCATGCAAACCTCTCTCCCCGCGCTCGCGCTTTCACTGCCCACAAGCTGAAAGCTTGACTTTGCGAAAATTAGGGTGCACGCAGCCCTGAGAAGTTGTTGCAAGAACGTGCCGAAAAATTGTATCCCTCAATTTTCTCTGCTGGGATTCTTTTCTTGCCCTGTGCTGACGAAGTCGGCCGGGAGTCCCACATTAATCCCTGTTCTGTATTAATGTCGCACGCAAATGTGGCATGGTGGCTTGCAACTTTGCTTTTCTAGGTTTTTAACTATTTTCTTCTCCTGTTCAACGCTTTTAGTGGATGCAGCTCTTCAACAGCAGCCTTCCTCCTAAGTTTCTCCATACCGTAGGTGGGTAAGAACAGTACTTTTAATATTTTTTAATTTTGGGTTAATGCGGTCACTTCTGACTTAACCGAGACTGAAAATAAGCAAATTCCCTCCTCCTCTTTCTCTAGGTGTTTTTTAAAAAATTCTATAAAAGGAAAGGCTGGCACGTGCTGCTCGCGTGGGGGGATGGGGGCTAGAATTCGGTGAGGAGAGCCGCGGTCTCGGTTTCATTGGTTGTGGAGAGCTTCGAAGTCAGTGCGGGGCGCACATGCAAGTGGCAAAGGTGAAGGGCTGCTCTGTGACGACAGTATGTCAAGGGCTTCACGCTCATGGTGCTTACAAATTGAGACTTTAGATGTTTATTTTCCAGCTAATTAGGGATTCTTTGAAGGTACAAAATGCTGGTGTTAGGTGCCGTATATACTGTTGTCGGACACCTTTTCTGGTGGAAGCAGATATGAACTTTGGTGTCACCTCAGTGGAGAAAGGCACAAAAACTGAATGGCGGCTACAACCTAAACCATGCCAGAGGCGGGAGAATACTAAGGGAAGTGGCATTTTCTAGTGTTTAGACAATACATTATTATTGTTATTATTTAACCAGAGTGTTTTATCTTAAAACCTAACATTAAAAAAGCCCTATCGGTATTGTATCCGCAGCCCTCCGAAATGATAACTTGTGTGATTTGTAGGGTGTCAAGGTTTTGCTATATCTTGACCGTATCCGAAGGGAATAAGTGTATTATGAGTGAAAGGTCTTATGTTTACTCTGTGAACCCCATTTTCCTTTAAAAGCAAAGAGGGCTGAGTGAGATCACAAAAGGAGGTTAATATAGTTATATCTATCCACTGTTATTTACTATGTTACTATGTGTGGATATATGTAGTTATATCACGGGGCTGTTTTTTCTTTTTTCCTGAAACTTAACGCCTTCTACGTCTTCCTACAGTTTGTCAGCAGAAGGTAAATGACGCTTTGGGCTGGAAATTGCATCCCTACATTGTGGGATGATTTAAGCTTCAGGTCAGTTCTGGTCCCCACCTGAACAAACTTCAGCTCTGTGTGTGCTATTAATAAAAAAAGAAAGATACATCTAAAGAGATGTGTCAGTTAAAAACAGCAGAGGATGAAATGCTCCCCTGGAGTTATAAAGCTCAAATTTAAGCCTTACTCAGAAGATTTAACAATGGTATACGTCATAAATGTAACCCTCCCCCCCCCCCCGATAATCTTCTACACGCAGCAGTATACATAGCTTGCTCTTTATTTACACCATTTAGTTCATCAGTTTTCATTATTACAATAATATTGCTCTAATTACAGAATTTGAAAAATTGAAGAGATCTTTAGCAAGGGAGGCTTGTTTAATCATTGCTTAAGGGCATGTTTACTAAAGGTTAATGCATGTTAAGTAAAGTTAAATACGTGTTAGGTGCTGCAATGGGCCATAGACATAAATGGGCGGTGACAGTACTTAACGCGTATTAACCTTCAGTAAACATTCATTCATTATGCCCCTTAGTGTGAGTTTTCCGCTTCATTTAGTAATCGTCTATTTTCATTTAATTTGATTAAAATCAATGTGGTGCACATACTGTATTCTGACGTGTAGTCAAATTTTAAAGTATATAACTCCGAGTGTCATAATGTAGCGCACAAAAATTTAACCTTCCTTCAAAAGCTGCACAGCTGATATTTTATGCGCACACAGCCTACAGAAAATTAGAGGGAACATTGACAATGAATATGCATGAGATACAGTCGATTTGCATGCAAATCTGTTTCATGCATATTCAGGATATCCTAAAATCCAGACTGACTGGAGATGCACCAGGAACAGCTTGAGAAACACTTTCATAAAGGATAAAGCGGAAGTAGAAAAGGTTCAGAGAAGGGTGATACAAATGATAAAGGGGATGGAGCATCTCCCTTACGAAGAAAGGCTAAAGGGAAAAGATAACAAAGAGGGGATGTGATAAAAGTTTATAAAATTATGAGTGGATGGAACAGTTATAGGGGATGTTTGTTGAACCTTTCAAACAACACGAAAAGAAGACGACTCTCCATGAAAGTAACAACCAGCAGACAGAAAATAAATTATAAAGTCTCACAAATAAATGATAAGTATTTTTCACATCATGCATAATTAAGCTTTGGGATCACTTGCCAGAGAACAGAGTGGAGGAGTAGCCTAGTGGTTAGAACACTGGCTTGGTAACCAAGCAACCAGGGTTCAATTCCCACTAGCACTCCTTGTGGCCTCGGGCAAGTCACTTAACCCTCCATTGCCTCGGAAGAAAGGCCTGGCAATCTACTTCCGGTGACACTGCCAAGAAAACCCAGGAGCTTCTGGGTCGCTAGGAGTCAGGACTGACTCAAAGGCACACATTGCATTTTGCCAGAGAACATGGTTAAAGCAACTAACACTGTGGGATTCAAGAGAAGTTCAGACAAGTTCCAGGGGAAAAGTCCATAAAAATTATTGGCTGGGTAAGGGGAAAGGAATTGGATTTAGTCCATGCCTTTCTCAGACTTAAAGGTGAGTTACATTCAGGTATTTTCCTGTCCTGGGAGGAACCACAATCTATGTTTGTACCTGAGGCAACAGAAGGTTAAGCAACTGGCCCATGATCAGAGGCAGTGGAATCTGAACCCTGACTTCCTTGGTTCTAACCCACTACTCAAACCATTAACCTAATCTTCCTCTCCTGCTAGGTGGGCCACGCTAGTCATTATAAGACATTTTGGGAAGGGAGTTTATTTAGGTTTGCTGTGACAAAAAATGTGATGTCATCAAGACTTTTTGTTTTTTTTATTCATGATTAGTTTTTTAATATTTATATAACTGCTCTTTCATTAAAAGCACAGAATTGTTGCATACATCATTGAAACAAACTTCTACTTTAACGTATTTTGAATTATACAGAATGTGAAAATGTACAAGATTGCAAAAAGCTTTTACAAGGCACTTGTATGTCACAGAAAATTATTTACTTTTAGAAGCATAGTGGCCAAAATTAATAAAGTGTTGGTGCCCTCAAGTGGTCATTTTGTCTTTCATTTATTACAAATGGGAAACATGAAAAAAAAAATGCAATGTGTGCCTTCAAGTCAATGCTGACTCCTGGTGACCCAGCAGCTCCTGAGTTTTCTTGGCAATGTGACTGGAAGTAGATTGCCAGGCCTTTCTTCTGAGACAATGGAGGGTTAAGTGACTTGCCCAAGGCCACAAGGAATGCTAGGGGGACCCTGTTCCCTTGATTATCAAGCCAGTGCTCCAACCACCAGGCTACTCCTCCATGAATCAGAATTGAATTAAATTAAAATGTATTTATATCTTGCCTATCATAAACTGCTAGGTGAGTTCCAGTGTTACAGTCACAGTTAAAATACACAGTTTAATACAGAAGTTATGTAAGATAAATTCACAAGCATACTATAAATTCAGAGCTATTTGTCCATGGCAGGAAATAACATGTTTTTTAGCTTTTTTTCTGAATGTCAGGTAATGTGCTTCAGTGTGCAGTTCTGTGGGTAGTGTGTTCCATAGGTGGGCTGGAATCACTGAAATGATTCTTTTTCTCATTTTTACCAGTTGAGCTGCTTGAATAGGGGGTAACATAAATTGTTTTTAAACCGAAAAATTCTGGAGATGTTACATTGTTGAAATAAAAATGCTTTAAGAATGTTTAGGGGGCTAATCTTCAAAAAACAGGATGAGGATAATTTTATAAAGTTACGCCTATGTCGAGCCTATTTTATAAAGAAAAGTAGGCATCTACTTTATAGGAATACCAATGGCCAAATATGCACGTTAATTTAAGGTACAATCGCTTCTGTCAACCCTAGAGCTGGTGTAGATGCCTGTGTCTAGATTTGTAACGAACACATGTAAATTATAGCATTTTATGTTTATGTTTATGTTTATTGAACTTGCTTGACCGCCCTTCAGTATTAAGCAGGGCGGTTTACAATCACAAAAAGGTTAAAGTACAGCAGGCACAAGGCCGGAAACGGAAAAGGACGTTACAAATATTCTTTGACAGGTTAGGAGAAGCAGTCAAAATAGAAGAGCAGAAACAAAAGGGGGGGGGGACGAGGTGGGGGGAGGAGGGGCTAGAGGGGAGGGTGATTGAAGGCAAGGGAGAAAAGGTGGGTCTTCAGGGCTTGTTTGAAAGTGGTGTGATGAGGCTCCAGGCGGAGAGAGGTGGGTAGGGAGTTCCATAGGGCTGGGCCAATGAAGAAGAAGGCTGAGGATCGAGTAGATTGAAGATGAGCAGCTGAGGGGGAGGGGAGTGCAAGGCGGTTGAGGTGGAAGGAGCGAGGGGTGTGGAAGTGAATGAGATCGGACAGGTATAGTGGTGTGGAGGTATGGAGAGCTTTATGAGTGAGCGTAAGAAGTTTGAAATGAATGCGAAAGGAGATAGGAAGCCAGTGAAGACGGGAAAGGAGAGGAGTAGCATGGTCTCTGGGGGAAGAGTGGGAGATAAGGCGAGCGGCAGTATTTTGAATACGCTGAAGTCGTGATAATTGGGTCTTAGTGATGCCGGAGAAAATTGAGTTGGCGAAATCTATGCGGGAGATGACGAGAGCAAGCAGAAGGGTGGCCAGAGCAGAGGGAGATAGGAAAGGGCGAATAGCACGAATTTGCCTGAGGTAAAAAAGGAAGTTTTGGAAACGTAGGAGACATGAGCAGAGAAAGCAAGATCAGAATCGAAAAGCACGCCGAGATACCGAAAAGTAGTGACCAGTGAGATGGGAAGGCCAGAAAATGAGGGAGCCATTGAAGGAGGGGGGTGGCCATGTGGAAACCAGATTGCTGTTGTTTTGGAGGGGTTGAGGTGCAGGCAGTTCTGAGACATCCAGATGGAGACAGCGGCCAGACAGGAGTTAAGCGGGGCAAGATCAGGGTTGATGGGGGAGGTGTGGTGCAAGAGGAGAATGTCATCGGCGTAATAGAAGGCAGAGATACCAAATTGCTGAATAAGAAGTGTGAGGGGAGTCAGAAAGAGATTGAAGAGGAGAGGGGCTAACACTGAACCCTGTGGAACGCCGCAGGATAGGGGGAAGGAGTCAGATGGAGGGGAGTGAAGGGAAGAGGGGAGAACAGCACCAGAGCGGGAGGAAAGAAAGGAGTGGAACCACCGAAAGACTGTGCTACAGAGGCCGGCGTCACGTAATCGGGATAGAAGGAGGGAGTGATCGACCAAGTCGAAGGCAGCAGAGAGGTCGAGAGCAACTGCCACCGAGATTTCACCACGATCGTACTTGGGCATTCTACCTACACTCCACCCAAACTCATCCCATACACATACCCACAGTGAAAGTGCGTGTCATTGGTCGAATGCATACACGGTACTTTCAGAATAGAGGCAGCCTCAGTTACGTGCATACATGTTCATTTCACTTCATTTCATTAATTAATTGTTAATGGTTTACAAAAGCTGGCCTAAAGGTATCAATAGCCCTAGATAAAACTTAAGCTATTGCTGTCTCCCTGGCAGCCTTTCAGTCATTACCACCCCTGCTGCCCAAACTTTCCAGGAGCAGCTTTCTTCTTCTTTCTGCTATGTCTGAATGTTGCCACTGTAAAGGCAAATGAAGCCATTGCAGAGTCTTGCGTTCAAGATGCTGGAAGCCCCTGTTAGTTCTGTCCCTTCTGGAACACACTTACGTGGGGACTGGACTGACAGGGTCTTTAAGTGCGCTTGAATGTGAGGTTCTGTGTAGTGGCTTCATTTACCATTTTGGTGCTCACATTCAGAAAAGCGGAAAGAAGGAAGCTGCTCCTGGAAGGTTTGGGGGACCGGGCAGTGGTGGCAGTCACTAAGTTGGCTGGCTTCTTCCCCTAAAATTATGTTGCCCTAGGTAATTGCCTAGCTCGCCTGGTGGAAGGGACAGCCATAGGTTTACAATAAACGCATATAATTAAATAAACAAACTGATAAATACATTAAAATACATTCACATCAGATCAACCTGAATGGTCCAAAAACAACAGAGAAAAAAATGAACCTTCAATCGTTTACAGAAAGTAACAAAATCCATCTCTTGTCTTAAAATAAAAGGTCACTTGTTCCAAAAATATGGAGCTGCATAAGAAAATATCCGTGACCTCAAGCATTGTGTTTTAAATTCCGTAGCATTTCCCAAAAACATGCCAGCTCTTTTCTTGATGCAATGACAGCCTTGCAATACAAATTGTTAAGAACGGAACACTTGACATCACTTTTGCCTCTCTACAAAAGGTTGCAACAAAGGTTTCAGCCCTCATCATATGTATCCCCAGTACCACAGTCAGACCATAACATGATAGCATTCAATCTACCACACGAAACCATCACAGATGCAGAAAATAATACACAACCTCGTACTCGCAGAGTCCGATATTTTGATAAACAATGCTTCATGGACAAAACTGTCCCTCACTTGGATCATAGCACATCTGACATCGATTCACTAATCACCAACTGGAACAAAATAATAACTTCTGCTGCCCTAGCACCACAGATAATGGAAACTCATAAAAATACAATAATGTGCTCTTTGATACTCTACTACCTTTAAAGAGTCAAAATATAAACTTAGACAGCTAGAATCAGATGGAGACACTCGAAGGATCCATACTCCCAAAGAGTTTACACAAACTAAACAAATATTGCGACATGATAGAAAAAAAATAGAAAAGAATACCACATGGAACTCCTAATGAACTCCCTCAACTGCCCCAGAGAGCTCTTCGAAATAGCAAGAGCATTAACAAAAAGACACCAAACAAACAAAAATCGACGGTGAGATTAGACCACAAATACTGGCCAATTTCTTCAATGATGAATCCACTGTAAACAATATCAGCACCTCAAACTTCACCCATGAAATTAGAAAATAGCAGTACCTGGAGCACTTAAAACCCAATATCAGTTGAACAACTGGATAAAATAATCTGCAACCTTAACACAATCACATCTTTCCTAGACCCATGTCCTGTATCATGGTTAAACTGGCTAGAGTGGAGCTAACACACATACTACTGTCTTTCACACAAGGATATATACCTGCCAGCCTCAAATGTGCATCCATCAGGCCCTTAATAAAAAGCTTGTCCTTAGACCCAAAGAGCTCTAAAACCTCCCATGCTTCGTGGCATTGATGACCTTCAAGAATTTTGAAAGAAGTTAAAACTTTTCCTCTTCTTCAACCATTTTTCGGTTAATGAAAACTACACAATCACATTCAACCTAATTAATGCTTGCTTAACCTTATTTACTTTTGTGTCATTTGCCCTCACCCATGTTTTATCTCCCCTTGTTTTAACCATGTTGGCTCACTTGTTCTCTGTAAACCGCTTTGACTATTAGACTAAATGATATATAAGCATAGCTAAGTAAATAAATAAATAAATAAATCCTAGAGACCCCATCTCCAGCATACCATTCATAGCCAAAATAATCAAAAAGGCAATCTTACACCAACTACAAGGCCATATAACCTATCTGGCACCTCTAGACCCACCACAGCATGGATTTAGACTTCAGCACAGTGTTGAAACTCTAATGACCACCCTCCTAGTCGGCTTTGACTCAGTAAGTCCCAGAGGCACATTCCGTACTGTGCGTCTCAGCCTCTGTGCATCAGGTTGGCACGTCTAGCCCCCGCAGGATCAGAATCACATCTAGGCCTCTATGTGCTGGCTGGGACCCAATTCCCATTGGCCTGCACGTACATTCCCATGCCCAGCTAACTCAGTCAGGTTCCTGAATGGAGCTGTGGTGCCATGGTGTTCGGTTGCCATGGCACCACGGCTTCATTCAGGAGCCATGATCCCCAGCCGCCATAAGGATTGGCCTTATCTTCACTCCTATTTAACATATACAGTACATACAGTCAATATGCACTATAATTCAAAAATAAAACATCCTCTACTACATATATGCCAATGATATTATGATCTTTAAATCAGAAGCACCATCGAGAGAGAGGAACACTCCGCATCCATCCCCGCTACCATCACAGCTCGATCTATGATAAGGGTAGAGAAAGAGAGCAGGAAGCTGAACACCTCCCCGCTCTCCAACTCCAGCCCAATCAGGGGTTTTACCGGAACTCTTTAAATCAGAAGCGCTATCAGGAGAGAGGAACACGCAGCATACACCGCCGCCACATCACTGCTCCCTCAATCGGGGTAGAGAAAGAGAGCAGGAAGCTGAACTCCTCCCCACTCTCCAACTCCAGCCCAATCAGGGGCTTAACAGGAACTCTTTAAGTCAGAAGCGCCATTGAGTGTGCCCATGCCTGATGGGCCCCGCCCAAGGGCTCTTGGGCATGGCCCTTAGACGGGGAATGTTAGGCGGGAACAATCCTATGAGGAAAGTCTTTTCTTCAGCCAACAAGTCCACTTCCCGCAACGAAATGCTGACCTTCAATCAAGTTTACGGCAAAACGATGTTCACGTGAAAGCCCTGGTTTACTCCTGTCACACTCAATGACTATTTAAAAGAACATGCTCTCAGCCTCATTAACATTCATGTCTTTATAGACATTGCATCTGCTTTTACCAATGTGGATCATAACGTCCTCCTATCAAGACTAGCTCGCTTAGGGATAACGGGAACCAACTTCCAATTATTCAAATCCTACATATCTGATTGCTCCCAATACGTACAAATTTATCAAGAATCGTCCTCAACCTTCCCCCAGGATCAGGGAATTCCACAAGGCTCCACTTTATCAGCCCTCCTATTCAATCTTTACCTCTAGCCAATCTGCTCCATATTTAGAAAATACAAAATAGGATTTCACATTTATGCAGATGACATCATGTTATATTTGTCTGTGGACATATCACAATCTTGCAGCATGCATCCAGGAAGCAGAGCACTGGCTAAATGCAAACAACCTCAATATTAACATATATAGTACCTCAGACCCCTCCTAGACATCCAAGATTTCAGAACTGTAGTACAAGCACTATTCACACCCCATTTTAACTACTGTAACAGCCTGCTGCAGGGAATACCCAAGTAAAACCTAAACATTCTTCAGATGGCTCAAAATGTCACTGCAAGAATTATATTTAAAGCATGCCTAACTGAACACATCACCCCCATCTTATATCATCTTCACTGGCCCCGACACTTAGTAGAATAAAATACAAAACAATAATAACCACATTCAAGTTAATCAACAACATTGCCCCCTCCTTTCTTACATCACTAATACACATGCAAACAGACACTAGAAAAAGAAGAAAAGGCAACCAGAATGTCCTCTTAGTACCGACGTCCATCCGCAACACTAAACAAACAACAAGCAATAGAGCATTCACAAACATAGCCCCCATAATATGGAACACACTACCAGAACAACTCAGATCAATCAAAGACCTTCAAACCTTTAGAAAAGAATTAAAGACCCTGCTGTTCATCGAACACTATAATAGCCATAACTACAATGATTACCAGTGCACAACCAACACTCCCACCAACCAATTCACTCCCCCCTCCCCCCCCGAATCAGTAACTATCCTCCAGTCAGTAACATAGATAGTATTCTTGTTAATGCTTATATTGATATGTATATATATAAATAGTTAAATGTATAACCAATTTGATAGTGTTCTTTGTAACTTGTTAGTTCCAATGTAAACCGCCCCTGATCTCTGGAAGGGGCAGTATAGAAAAAGGTCCAAATAAATAAATGATTTACATACCATTCTCCATGACTCATTCAGTACAAACAACAATAGTAAAATGCTTTATGGCAATAGTACACTGGTTAAAGGAGCATAACCTATCAATAAATTATAAGAAAACAGAAGTCCTGTACGTGACCAGAGAACCAAACTTCAACCCACCATCTACATTACAGATATCGGACATCAGCCTTGTAGTGAAACCAGAAGTTCGATACTTTGGGATAACGCTTGGCCAGCGATTAGACCTACAGAAACAAATCAAGTAAACCATATCAGCTGCATACCACAAAATGAGAATCCTAAAGCACTTCCACCCCACTTGACGTCAACGACTTTCAAACGGTATGCTAAGCCATAATTACACTTCATCTTGACAATTGCAAGATAATCTACCAAGGAATACCAAAGAGTACGATGCAATCACTTCAAAGGGCCCAAAACGCAGCAGCTCAAATTATAAATGGTGCTTCATGACAGGATCACATAACTCCCATATTAAAGCAGCTGCACTGGCTACCAATACAGTACTATCCCACATAAAATACAAGGCCCTACTTAACATCTTCAAGATATTACACAAATTATCTTTAAAACATCTCCAAACCTTAATTTGGAAAGCCCCAAACAATCGATCCAGAAAATACAACACCCAGGTCTGGCCCATCCACTAGATGAACTAGGGCGGTCGCCTACAGCAGCAGACCCTGGTGGGCAGCATGCTGACCCTTCCTTTGAAGCAGCAGAAGGCATTAAAACACAGGAAGTTACATTGGAGGGGGCAAGAGCAGCAAGCTGTGAGTATGTGCAGGCGCTTTAAAGCCCCCTGTGGCACTAAAGTGGCGGCTGAATTGGCGCTGCCGCCTCAAAGGAAGGATTGGCATGCTGCTCCCCTCCCCCAGGTGGTTAGATGGATGTCGGGGGAGGGGTGGTCAGCACGAAGGGCCAGTCTAGGGTGGCATAAACCCTTGGGCCAGCCCTGACAACACCCAAAACACCCTCACCATAGCGATCTTAAGGACCAAGAGCAGACAAACCGCATGCAATCGAGCCTTTTCCCTTTATGCACCTTCCATCTGAAACTCCCTCCCAACTGATATATGAACTGCAGACACACTAACTGAATTTCACAAGAAACTCAAAACCCACCTTTTCCTAGAACACTTCAGTTCCAACACCTAACATGAGGTTCAAAACTTCACTCACATCGAACAGGAAAATACTTTCCCCACCTGTTCCACCCTTACATCAGATATAAGAGGATCTCAAAAGCAGAGGATATGTCATTTTTATGGACATATCCTCTGCCTTTGACACCGTCTCCCACATCATCCTACTCAGATGCCTACTGTGAGTTATTTCACTGCTGAATGTACTGTGAGTATTTCGCTGCCGAGTGCACTTTGAGTATTTCACTGCTGATTGTATACAAGTATTCTCACCGCTGTCAATAGTTAGTTGCCATAGAACAAGCTAGCCATTGCTGGGCTGTGCAGGATACACATAGTCCGTGTAGAACGCATGCACGCCCTGCCAGTATACACCTCCCCATCAAGGAAAGTCCTGCCACGCACAGGATGCACCGAACCTCAGCTCAAAATGGCCATATCCATTATAACCCTAACCAGTCTATACCTCTTCAGCAATGTCCTCAATGGCTCCCTCTCCTCTGCCTCTGCCCACAACCCGATTCTGATCATATGAGGCCAAGGAAAGAGACATTACAGTAACACACACCGCACACCAACAGAAACCTCCCAGAACCCTCACCCATACTTAATCCACATACCACTTCAATACAGCACAAAACCCAAAGGGGAGCAACACCAAAACCCATACAACCTGAAGTGTGCCCTCATAAACGCACGGTCTGTCCATAAAAAGTGGCCAGTCATCACTGACTTCATACCACACCTTGAGCTAGACATCCTGCTAGTGACAGAATTGTGGCTCACTGTTTCAGATTCAGCCCTCATCAACCAACTCATCCCCCCTGACTTCTCAATCCACATATGCCACAGAACAGACCAAAGAGGAGGTGGTGCCTTCATTCTGGTAAAAACGGATCTCCAGTATCAAACGATGAGCTCTAACAGCTCAACACACCTTGATGTGATCACCATATCCAACAACCACAGTACCATCAACCTTATCTACAGATCCCCAGCTTCATCCCCTGAAGACCTCGCGAATATAATTGACCTAGCCTCCAACCCCAAGAGCACACGCAAGCCGAACTGTGTACTGGGTGATTTTAACCTACCAGCCCTACAGGATAATCATTCCAAAGCCTTCCTTGAAGCACTCAACAACTGGGCTACGAACAAATAGTGGATGCCCCCACCAATCGAAAAGGTAACATACTAGACCTCGTTTTTCATCCCTCGACCAGATGTGAGCTCGAACTACAACTTCAACGTAATTATCTCCCCCGTCCCATGGTCGGACCACAATCTAATCAGATTCCAAACACCTATGCACCAGGATAGTGAACAGACAATGAAAGTAACGGAAAAATCAGCAGCACCCTCAGGACGTTTCAGACTCTTTTGACAGAGAGGTGATCATCAATGAGGTCCTTCCTAACATCACTACTGCGTCACTGAACCTTGAAGAGGTGATGGCCTCATGGAACAATAGCTTGAGCTCCTTTGCATGCATATCTAACCAAGCCAAACCACAGGCCTCAGATAAGCAACCAAGAAGTAGAAAACCTGCACGCTGGTACACCACCGAGCTACGGACCTCACTACACCTACTGAGGTAACTAGAAAGAAAATGGCGACGTTACCGGTCCCTAACAGACCAGACAGCCTACAACTCCCACCTGCAGACACACCGGGACTTAATATCAACAAAAATGAAAGAACATCACTCTGAACTCTTAAGCAGATCACTGAACAAACCCCACGAGCTGTTCAATATAGTGAAGACCCTAACGAAGGAACCCTCAACCTCCCAACCAGCCATGATACACCCCCAGGACTACACAGACTACCTGCTGGCCAAAACCAATAACGTCAGCAAAGCCATGCTGTCCAGCCCCAGTAACAACCCAGCCCAACGTAAGCCACTTACTTCTCTCATGACACCATCGGCTGCAAGTATTGAGGACATCATTGCTGTCATCAATGCCACCACTGCTCCAAACGACCCTTGTCCAGCATTCTGGATAAGATCACTATGTAAGGAAATCAGCCCAATATTAGCCAAGATCATTGACCTGTCCTTCTCTACAGGACTATTCCCATCATGCCTCAAGCAGACGTCAATCCGGCCCCTTCTGAAGAACACCAAACAAAATTCCCAGAAGGTAGAATCATACCGACCAATATCGAGCATCCCGCTGCTAGCAAAGATAATCGAGAAGGTCGTCCAACATCAAATACAGGACCACATTGACTCTACAGCTCCCCTTGACCCATGCCAACAAGGTTTTAGGGAATCACATGGCGTTGAAACTCTCCTTGCCACACTCATCAACACATTGATCATGGGGATCGACAACATCAAGGATATGCTTTAATTTTCCTCGACATTGCTGCTGTGTTTGACTCCATAAACCATGAACAATATAACATCAAACAGGAATTAAAGTACTTAGGTGTAACTCTTGACATGACACTAGGCATGGAAACACACCTAAGACTTCCTAAATAGAACTATTTTCAACAAACTAAGAGTAATACAACCACTACGCAACATCATTGAACACTCAGATTTTAGAACAATAGTGCAAGCTCTCATAACTCCACACCTGGACTATTGTAACAGTATTCTTGTTGGTATACCTAAAAAAACAACAAACATACTGCAAATGGCCCAAAATGTCACAGCTCGGATCTTACTGAATGTGCGGTTTACAGACCACATCACACCTATTCTACAAGAACTCCACTGGCTACCTATACAAGCACGCATCAGATACAAAATAATAATCACAATATTTAAACTAATACACAATATCGCCCCATCCTTCCTTAACACACTCATTAATGAACAACCCCCAACAGAAACAGACGAAGCCACAATCTAAATATGTTGCAAATTCCAAACTCAATACGCAAGGTGAAAAAGAATACTAGCAACAGAGCTTTCTCTTAACATAGCCCCCTCACTATGGAACAAACTCCCAGAGTCCTTAAGAGCCAACAAAAGAACTTCAATCATTCCGAAAAAACCTCAAAACACATCTTTTTCTAGAATTCTACAATTTGTCTGAAATAACTTAAACCAAAAAATGCATACTCAATACAAAACTCAACTTGATATTCACCTAGCAACTCCTTCGTAAAAAACGCCAACCTCACCCGACCATATTAAACTAGAAACACACTAGTCGTGTGACATCTCCCGATGTACATCAATATAGAAATATATATTTAGATAACCTAAAATACACCTCCCTTATCTCATGTAAATATTTAGAGTCCTTCGAATCCCTTACCAATATTACCCTCTACATAGGATGACTACTGTTAATATTGTTTATTTAACAGATATCCATAGGTTAGACATTGTTTTATATTATTACTGATGTTATTTGTACATAGTTTTCCTACTGTTACTACCGTTAATTGTTATATGTTACTGATGTTCTATGTAACTGCTACCATTGCAGAACAAATTGTTAAAATGTGAACCGCTGCTGATCACCGGAAGGAGCGGTATAAAAATGGTGTGCAAATAAATGAACAACTCTTGATACGGCTCCAGGATAAGGGAATAACGGCTCAGCATGGAGTTGGTGTAAATCCTATCTAACAGACAGATGGCAGCAGATATGGACAGGATCCACAACCTCTGAGCCTTTCCAACAAAAACATGGTGTACCTCAGGGCTCCTCACTCTCCGCCCTCTTATTCAATATATACATGCAACCCATATGTGAAATAATCCGCTCATTTAACATATCATGCCTGATCTTCGCAGCTGACGTACTACTCTTCACTCCATTCACGATCGACCATCCTGATTTCTCCCCACCAGTAAAATGCTTCGAGGCTGTAACGACTGGCTCCACTCACAGAGCCTCAAGATAAACTTCAGCAAGACAGACGTACTGTTCATCACAAGAAATCAATCCTTCTCACCACACACCGACATTAAAGACAAGAGATGCTGAACTCCCAAGTAGACCCAGCATCCGCTACCTAGGTTAGACCAGCGCCTCGAATTTAAAACGCACATCAGCAACACCATCAAGCAAATTTACTACAAAATACGAACATTGCGACATCTCCGACCCCTGCTGCAACCAGATGACTTCAGAACAGTTTTTCAGGCACTGGTGACCCCCCACTTTGACTACGCCAATGTGATCCTGCATGGCCTACCCAAAAACACACTAAACCAATTACAGTTGGCAATGAACGCAGCTGCACGCTTCCTACATGGAGCCTCCAGAAGAGATCACATCACCCCAATCCTAAAGGGCTTACACTGGCTACCAATCTACTGCCCGGCTCATCTATAAAGTAGTCCTGATGACCTTCAAGGCCATCAACAAAATATCCTACGCCTCCTTAACAGACCTTCTCTAACCCACTCCAGCAAACAGAGCAAGGAGAACATTTGCCACCAATACCCTACAGACCCTAATGAAATAACAAAATGCACCCAGGCAACAATGAACCGAGCCTTCAAGTTCTATGCTCCCAGCTGCTGGAATGCGCTTCCAACCACCGTCCGAGCGGATCACGGATCTTGCCCAATTCAGAAAAGCACTAAAGCACCACCTCTTTCTCCTACACTACTCACAGCCCAGTAACTCAACTTCACCCACCATACATCCTGCTAGGCAATTGTAAGTTACATTTGTCAATCTTAACTGTTACGCTGCATTTTAACTCGAAAGTACAATGTATCCATTAGACTAATTTTAGAATTCTTATTTATAAGAAAACATTTTGACTAGTTGACTTTGTTAATGTTTTAAAACTGATTTGAAGCAACTATAAGGTCTCAGACTTTACAGGCAAACAGAGACCAGTCTTAAACTATCGACTGGTTACAGCCCTTATTGCATCAAGGACCTTTGATCACACAGTCGCTCCAATTGATTTGTCAACATACAATAGTCAACAACCGTCCAAAATGAAATCAAAAAAATGCTTAGCTTTTAAACGATGCTTAGCTTTTGAACAGTGCTTAGCTCGCGCCGTAGTCCCCATCGCTATCAATCGCGCTTTCTTTGCGTTTCATCCTTGTACGGTTTCATCAGGGGGTAACTTGAAAGCACTGGAAAATAAACCATATTTCAGTTCATTAGGTACATATTTTCTGTTAGTGTTCATTTACTTCACCACATCCAGTGTACAATGCAAACCACATACCTCAGAAACGTCAGTTACAATTACAATCTAAGCTTGCCGGCTTTTCCAAACGCCGCGTATGCGGACTGAGTTTTTGTAAGCGCCGAAGCCCCTGACATCAGGAGGTAATTTGATCGTGATGTCTCAAGTGCATACTTCCCACTCTATCTGGTTATTCAAGCCTTTTGGAAACACTGATCCCAACTTGTGGATCCAGTGTTGTTCACACCATAATAAGGTTTGATCCTTTGATTTACCTTGTTGTGCTATGTTGACCTGATCAATGCAGAAACACTGTAACTCTTCATAAGTGGGAAGTATGCACTTGAGACATCACGATCGAATTACCTCCTGACGTCAGGGGCGCTAGCACTTACAAAAACTAAGTCCGCATGTGCGGCGTTTGGAAAAGCCGGCAAGCTTAGATTGCAATTGTAACTGACGTTCTCCCAGGGCAAGCAGGATGAAGTCAGCCACAAGTGGTGACGTCATCCGACGGCGCCAGAACGGAAGTACTCTCACTAGCCCAGAAGGCTTTAGCCTTCTGGGCCTGACCGGTAGCCCCACCTCCCGATCCGCCCTAGCTGGCCAGTCTTTGTCTTCCACCTTGCCAGCAAGACGTTTGTTTTTTGTTTTCTCTCACTGAAGGAAAACGAATCTATCTTATTATGAAGAAGCCCGGTTTTAAAAAGTGCCCCGGCTGCTCTCGCAAAATGGCCCTCTCCGACTCACACCAACTTTGCATCAGATGCCTTGGATCGGAGCATGCCATGGAAGACTGCCCCGCTTGCGGCCGCATGTCTCCCCGGGCACTTAAATCCCGCCGGCATGCTCTCGCGGACTTCCTGAACCCTCCCGCAGTGAGTACCTCTGCCGATGTTGTGATCCTGGCTGCCGCTCCGGCCGGGGATGCGCCTGGTCAGGCCTCCGTCTCCCACCGTGATAATGGGCCACTCAGCTCCACGTGTGCTCCCCTGGAGGCTGACATCTTGTCTGGGGATCCTTCTCTCTCTTCTGTGGCACTTCCGGCCGCCCTGCTGACTGCTTCCGGCCAACCTCTCACCCCTCGCATCAGCGCAGACCAGGACGAAGCAGACCGGCTCAGTCTCCACCACGCCGGCAGCACCTTCAGCTTCACGGGGGCAGCTTCCGGGGCACCCAGCCACCAGCACGCTCACTCCCGGAGCGCCGACCACCGCCGGAGCCTCCGCTCTTAGCGCAGCCCCCGACGGAGCTCCCATCCTCATCGGAGCAGGAAGCGGACTCAGCGCAGAGAGGCTAAATCCCGGCGCAGATCACGGAGCAGGGGGCATCGCGGATCACGCAGCCGGAGGTCACGGAGCAGACGGCGTCAGCACAGATCAAGCAAGCATAGGAGCGGGCACAGAGTGAAATCAAGGCACAGAAGCCGTCGATCCAGCAGCAAAGACTCCTGCAGGACATGCTGCAGCAGTGGTCCTCCTCTCTGGCCACCCTAGTCTCGGGACCCAGCATGCAGCCGCAGCCTGCCGCACCAATGTCCGGCGCTGTTGACAGCCTGACACCACGCAGCCCGGCCCCCACCGCCCCGCCCTGCTCAGGAGCAGGATGTCCCAACAGCGCCTTCGCTGACAGAGGCGGCGTCCCGCATGGCCTCTCCCTCCTGGCACAGACGCCCCATCTGATCCTCCTGCTCCACCTGAGGACATTACCTACTACAAGTTCATTCAAAAGATCATTACTGCGCTCTCCATCTCTCCATTGGACGTTCCGGATCAACGTGACGAGGTGCAGAGCGCTCTTAAGTTCATTGATGCCCCCAAATCCGCACCTGTCCTACCCGTCCA
This sequence comes from Ichthyophis bannanicus, assembly GCA_033557465.1. NCBI lineage: Eukaryota > Metazoa > Chordata > Amphibia > Gymnophiona > Ichthyophiidae > Ichthyophis > Ichthyophis bannanicus. The sequence continues at coordinate 249,623,571 of CM066032.1, read as the reverse complement.
TCAGCTTCTCCGGGACAACCTCACCAAGATATGGCAAGCTCCGGCTTCCAACCACGCCTGCCCTCGTAGACTGGATAACAAGTACAATGTCCAGCCCATCCCCGGCTTTGCAAAGCCGCAGCTTCCGCACCAATCTATTGTTGTGGAATCGGCACTGAAGCGCTCCAAGTCCTCGCGCAATTCCACCAATGCACCCCCGGGTAAGGACAACAAGCTCATAGATGATGTGGCCAAGAGAGTCTATCAGGGGGCCATGCTGAACGCTAGGATCGCGGCCCACCAATTCCAGCATGCGATTTACCAAGACTCACTGGTGAGCAGCATCAAGTCCGCTGCTTCCCTCCTGCCTGAGATCCCACCCTCCCTCTCGTCTGCCCTCGCGGAGCTGGATGACTGCACAAGGCACCAAGGATGGGCCGCCCACGATGCCTTCGAAACTGCAGCCAGGGTGGCGGGCACGGCCATATCGGCACGCAGATTGGCCTGGCTCCGGGCCTCCGGCCTTCGGGCGGATTCGCATGACAGCATTGCAGACACTCCCTGCTCGGGCGATTCCTTGTTCGGCGATAAGGTCAAGGACACTGTCAATGACATGCGGGAGCGCTGCACCACCCTGCAGACTTTGGAGGAGGGCTCTGACCGCCCACGCACCTACCGCAAGGCCTCGCAAAACAGCGCCAGCTCCAAAAGGTACCAACCTTATCACAAGTGGCAACAGCAGCCCCGGAACAAGCATCAACAGCATTACCAGGCTCCATACAGGCAAAAGCCCCGACAACGGGACCAGGGTTCTAAGAATACCGCCCCCACCCCCCGTGAAGAATACTTCGGGGTTTTGACTCGCAGCCCTGCCAGCACCTTCCAACCGGGGGGCGCTTGTCCGCATATCTCCCTGCCTGGGAGAGGATAACGTCAGATCAGTGGGTGCTGTCAATCATAAAGCAGGGCTTCCGCATCAACTTTTCTTCGAAGCCGCCCCTTCGGCCCCCCCCCTCAGAACTCAACCCCTCCGGAGCACCTCGCCCCCATGGCTGCGGAGATCCAGTCCTTACTGGCCTTAAGAGCCATCGAGCCGGTTCCCCCTGGCGAGATTGGCAGGGGATTCTACTCGAGGTACTTCCCCGTTCCCAAGAAGTCAGGGGGTGTGCGTCCCATCCTCGATTTAAGAAAACTCAACAGATGTATCACCAAGGAGAAGTTCAGGATGCATTCCCTATCCACCATCCTGCCACTCATCTAAACAAGGGAATGGCTGGCTTCTCTGGACCTTCAGGACGCCTACCCACACGTCCCAATGCACCCGCAGCACAAGAAATTTTTACGCTTCTGTAGACGAGGAATAACTCTACTAGGCCCCAAATGTAAATTGGATATAATCAGTGAGGTAGAAGAAACAGCTGCAGACGAACAAACTTATACACCTATGACCTATCCAGGATATGCAGACTTAGAGCTGTCAGATTCAGAGACAGACAGCCGATCAGGATCAATAATATCTATTGGAACAGAACCCAAAAACAGCTATACATGAAATTATACATGAGACAGGATTATAGACCTAGGAAAAGACAGGTCTGAATTACATTTTAAAACTATCTCTTTAAAAGACATTTCTGCTTTTAGTGAATTTAGCAACTGGAACTTGTGGCATTAGCAAATAGAGTTTGTGTAACAATAGATATTAGGTCAGATTGTAGTTCCTTAATTAAATAGAACAGAGGGTGAGGGTGCTCATCCTGCAAGCGGATAGGTTAAAACAGTTACTGGGTCAGGTTGCCCTGATCTTGTGAAATTTGCTTTAATTCACTGAGTAAATATAACGGATGTAGCTTTGAGGCAGCCAAGAGGTTTAGCTGTAGGTAGCCCTTCCCCCAAGCCATGCGGCAAGCCATGAGGTATCTGTAGGTAGCCCTTACAAGTGATCAGCCTGACCCTTCCCCCAAGCCATGAGGTTTTTACATAAAGTAATCAGCCTGCTATTTCAGTGAACACCCTTCCCCACTCCAGGTCTGAGCACAATAGCCCCCTAGCCCAGAAATCAACAGACCAGAGCACACACCGGTTTGGACAGGTCACCCAGGTACCTTCCCCAGGGGCTGCTGATTGGTGGGCAGGTAATAACTGTGGCAAATGGGATTGCAGAATGAGTTTAAAACTATACTGTATATAAAGCTTTGTAGGACGTCCCTCGGGGCTCAGACTCTTATGGAGGTTGCTGGTATCTCTGTCTGGCCTGTGTGCACATTAAAGATCCTGTTTGCATTCCAGCCTATCTGTGAGTCTTCCTTCTGTGGGTGAGTGATAGAATAAGAGCTTTTCACAGTGTTTCCTGCCACATTTTTGGTGCATTGGCCGGGAAACATTAAAGGAAAAGCCTCTCTCATCACACCCACGGTGGGAAGACTTCTGCTTTTGCAGCATCTGGACCTCCACCAGTCAGGGACCGGCCCCTCCAGGTGATTAACGGTCCTTGGCGCCCCCGGGCCACTTTGTGCTCGGAAGGACACCTTGATTTGTCTGGACAGTCGGTCCCTGCGGTTGAATCCCCGATTGAAAAACCAGCTGATAGACTGGGCATCCAAACTTCCTGTCTGATCAGAGTTCTGGTGAGTACTGCTACCTTACTGTTTGGGGCTAGTTCTGTACTCTATCTGTGAGTCCTGGTAATTTCTGGGAACCTGTAGCAGCCTGATCAACTGCACGAGCAGTCCTAGTAGGGGCCTTAGTGGCCCTGAAGCCATTGCTCGTCCTGTATCTGAATAACGGTAAATCTGAATAAAAGCGCTGCCGAAAGCTGAATAACTGCAGTATCTGAACTGCAGTAATAAAAGCGCTGCCGAAAGAAAAAAAAAGTAACCAAACTATAGCACTTGATAAGTTAAGAAGAAAGTGCAGCGCTGCCAAAAGCTATTGAAGAAAAATTGCCTAGGATATTAGTATTAACTCCCTTAAGTGTGCCTTTCAAGAATAATTGCGCTGATCGCAATTCTTCGATGATCGGGGCGATTTATTTAGAGCCTTTGCCCCATGTGCTCCTATAGTGTTGGGGGCTTTTTGTGTTGCTGGGGGTCTCCTTTTGTGTGGCTGGGGGTTTTCTTTTGTGTTGCCATGTGCTCCTATAGTGTTGGGGGCTTTTTGTGTTGCTGGGGGTCTCCTTTTGTGTTGCTGGGGGTTTCTTTTGTGTTGCCATGTGCTCCTATAGTGTTGGGGGCTTTTTGTGTTGCTGGGGGTCTCCTTTTGTGTTGCTGGGGGTTTCTTTTGTGTTGCCATGTGCTCCTATAGTGTTGGGGGCTTTTTGTGTTGCTGGGGGTCTCATGTTGTGGTGCTGGGTGTTTCTTTAGTGTTGCCATGTGCTCCTATAGTGTTGGGGGCTTTTTGTGTTGCTGGGGGTCTCCTTTTGTGTTGCTGGGGGTTTCTTTTGTGTTGCCATGTGCTCCTATAGTGTTGGGGGCTTTTTGTGTTGCTGGGGGTCTCCTTTTGTGCTGCTGGGGGTTTCTTTTGTGTTGCCATGTGCTCCAATAGTGTTGGGGGCTTTTTTTGTGTTGCTGGGGGTCTCCTTTTGTGTTGCTGGGGGTTTCTTTTGTGTTGCCATGTGCTCCTGTGGCTCCATCTGGTGGACATTGGAGGAGTGGCTAGCTGTGTTTCTCGTTGCTATTATAAAAGTTAAATCCTATGCTAGTGTGTGTAATGTGTATTTGTAACGTAATCGCTGCTGAGACGTCTCTGTTTTCTGTTTTCCCTTTTTCTTTTTCCCTTTGTGGTCCTGTGTGTTTTGTGCAACCAAACTCTGCCTGTTGCCTGGATTATATTGTATATTGTATTCCCAGAAGTGGGATTGGAAAATTTACACTGAACATTGCATTCCTAGAATTGGGATTACAAGATTTGCACTGTAAATTGTGTGATTTTGCAAATTGTGATTAGAGCATGGGGTCCGGAGGCTAAATTGTGGTGGGGGAGTATCCGGACCAGCTTCCCTATATAGATTCATGGCTGGCCCATATAGTAAATGTGCTGTTATGTAAAAACCTTTAGTGTCTCTGTGTTTAGTTGTGACATTAGGGAAAGAAAGTTTTTGTCCAGACATTAGGTCTTTATATTTCAGGATTGATTTTGATACTCTATCAGTAAAAGGTGAAGTTATTAACAAATCGCCCCTGTGTCCCCAAACAGTGAAAAACACCAGGTCTACTGATTGCAGGGAAAGGGACAGTTTAGAAAGGGGGGTGGGGTTTGCTGTGTGTGGACTGTAGTACTGGTATAGCATTGAAGGAAGACAATTGCTTTGTTTGATGCATATCCAGTTTCATTGCTATATTTCATGCATGATCAGTGTGGTCAGGGAACCAGGTGTTTTGGTCACACCTCTCAGCAGTGAGTGGGGGGTGATTGAAACTGCTGAAATAGTTTGCATAGCTATAGAAAGATACTGGGAGGAGTTCCTTCTTCTAGCAGATGAATGGAGGCCCATTAGAGAGGACAAAAGAAAAAAATCACCTAGGAGTCTTTTCTCCTAGAGGACAAAGAACCCCAATTCACCTAGCCACACCTAGCCTGCAAACAATCCTCTTGTCATCAATTTTAATTGTAGAGTATTCAGCTTCTAGAACCATGAGGTGCCTCCTTTGAGCATCCTCAAATGTCTGCTGGAAGCAAACAAAGGCTGAAGAAAATCCTTAAAAGATTATGAAGAAATGAAGATTTTTTTACTTGTCTTTTTAAAGCCTGAATTTTATCTCTGGTACATATAGTTGGTTTTGACTGCACATACAAAATTAAACAAGTAATACTTCTGCATGATATGACATTTTATTCTGCAGACAGTAAATGCTGTTTTGGTGATTGCATTCTTTCTGCTTAGTACATTAAACTGCCTTGATCAACTGTATTCATTTTTCTGATACTACAATGATACCTTAAAATGATTTTAGTACCAAATATACTGATAGCAGTACTTTAACTCATGATTTCTGATGAGAACATCTGGATTAGTTCTAGTATGCACTGTAGCTTGTTCTGATGTTCAGGTATGTTTTGGTTCAGGGTGAATACACTGATCATTGGCAATTTCAAAATAGAAAGATAAAATGCAGAATTAGCACTGCTGAAAGGCATATACTGTGCAGTACACCGTTCACACTAATTCACACTTGAAGTTAATAATGCACTGATAATGCTGCCCCACTCCTCGTGTGCACTGCCCTTTAGTACTGATTCACACGGATCCATACAGTGCACACTGCACAAATAATGCTGGTGTGTATAATAATCTCCATCATCCCTTGGTTTCGGTATGAAGTTAATTTCCATCATAGTATGTACACAACTAACCCATTTAGGAACATTGCATGCTGAGTCACCCCTGGAGTGTGCACAATTTTGGTAACATTGAACAGTTGTTGATTTACTAACTGAGTTCAACCTAGGGATAAAAAACAAACAAACTGCTTTTCAGCTCGCAATGCAATGATGTAGGGGATCCCAATATGTCTGATGTCACATTCTTCCAGAGCATGAGAAATTCAGTATTTCAGCCGCATTGTCAGTCATATATTTAAGGTTTAGTCCAATACTGCCTGAGGCTGCCCTGGTGAACCCACAGGATATCCACAATTAATATGAATTTGTATATAATGGGTCAGCAATGTATGCTGACATATCATGCATTTTCATTCTGGATGACTTGAAAACTTGACTGGCTTGGGGTCACTGGGACAGCTTCATAAAGCCTGCCTGAAACTATCATGGGAATCAGCAAATATTTATGTATCAATTCCCAAAAACACTAGGTACTTATGATTAGAGAACATCCATGATTTTTGAAGCTTTTATATTTTTAAAGCCAAAGATTGATTTGTTGATTAATTGATTGATTTGTTGATTAACTTTATTTAAAAGCCTCATGTCCATTAGCATACTGGAAGTGAACAATTTAAAAAAATTGGTATAATTCAAAAAAGGACTTAGGTATATAGTTGATGGAATGATGCAAGTGATAAAAAGTATGGTGAGGGATGAAGTGGGATATTAAGAGGAAGGACTCTGATAGACAGTAAACTGATGAAGGTAATTCAATGATGTGAAGTGATGTATCTGGCTAATGAATATGTAAACAAAAAAAAAAAATGATGAGCACTTTATTCAACTATGCCATCTCCAGAATATTCAATTTAGGAATTCATCTAGGCCCCAACACATACTCAATAATTGGAAATGGACACCTGGAGACAGGCTAGGTGCACCCTGATGGGTTTTGGAGGACCTACACTGGCCATGCGGTACTTCCAGATGATTTTTTTTGCCTCCTTTTTGCCTCTGCATGTCCTGGCCAGGCATGCATGGGCAAAGGGGTAGCATGTAAAGGTCAGTCAAGGGCATAATGGAATGTTCACTACCAGCAAGTGAATCTCCAGTGACAGATAAACAAGAAGTTAATCAAACTGCCAGAGAAAAATTGACACCATACGAGATAGTTACTGGAAGACCATTGAAAGTTTAAACAGCAATATTTGTAGGATGTGATCTTGGTAAATGTGAAGGAAGTTAAGTTTATCTCATTGTGAAATCTAATCTAGCATATTTAGTCTTTTCATTCAATATTGGTGCTGCTTTTCTGAATGAGGCCTGGAACCATGTCACCAATGGCAATCCAAAGAGTCGAGCAGAGGGTATTGGCCAGAGTCCAGATGGAACAGACCATCCCGAGAACTCAGAGCTGCCCACCGCTGAGATGTGTGAAGGAGTCCCTATCTGGATCAGTGTGTAACATCGAAAACGGGCCAGGGTATCTGCCTATGAGAATGAGAGGTTCAAATTTTGAGAGAGACAGAAGAACTTCAGAGAAAGGTGAAGCACACTGCGAGGTCCTGGAGAACTGCTGGGAGGCAGGAAAAAGAACTGTTGGACTGACTGGGGGGGGTTTTGGGGGCTTCTGTGAATGATTGTATTGTTGTTATCCTTTTAATATTGATTTCTTAGAAAGTAACTGAAATCTACAAGCCATTTCGGCTTCAGCAACTGCAATACCCACACCAGCTCAAATTTTTTGCTGTACTATTCTCAGAACTTTCTTTATCACATTATTAAGCACTGCTGCTTTTGACATACTTTCATGTTATGTGTTTCAATATTATTGACCAGCTGCAAGAAAATGATGTTACAATGTATGTTGTCTCTAGGGAACAGTACCAGAAGCTGCTTTTCTGATGACCCCTATCTGTCTCAATATCTGTCTCAAATGGTTGCTTGTCCATTGCCCTTAGCGGGATTATCTTTGCCCCATAAACAAGAAAAGAAAAAATTGGGACTGAAGGGAAATTGGCTGATAGGTATGTCTAGTATGGCTGCATCCTTGCCTGAGGCTGTAATACATTATGATGGCAGGGAAAAAAAGCATGTGGGCTAAGAAAATGAGTACCCAGAGCCCAGCACAACAAGAGTAAAGCCAGGGGAACCATACTCTGAACAGAAGTGCACAGAGAATGGACCTAGCTAAGAAACATGTCAGGCCTGAAAGTGCACAGAAAATGGACCCAGCACAAGAAAAGACATGCCAGTCCTGAACAGGTTAAAAATGACAAACAAATCAGGTGATACAAAGTACTCATATGCCCTGAAGATTACAGTGCCAGTGATTAATGAAGCAAAGGGAATGGCAGGGTGCAGCCAGAATGACTCAACACTAGCAAGAAAAAAAAGCCATTAATATGCTGATAAGGGTGGATCCCAGGGAAAGAGCCTTTGCCCCAAAGGAAAGAAGAAGCCTCTGCAGACTTTTTGCACACGGCCCTCCTTTGTCCCAAAGGGAAGAGGCCTCTGCAGGCCCTGCAACCTTTTACAGTCAGAACAGCAACTTTTGCACACGGAACAAAAACGTTGTGCAGGAGTTGCTCTAGAGGGTCTAGGGTATGTGTTGTTTTTAAACTCACTGATGCAAGTGTTTCCATTGAACACCCTATCCAAGACCTAAGTGATCTAGTTACCTGTCCATGGGTCCTGGGTGGTTTATGAAGTGGTTCAGTTGGCCAGGGGGACTAAAAATCCCAGTGGTAGGGGTTCTTTTCATTTACTGCTATGTGCCATTCTGCCATGTTGTATCCCCATTCTTTACCGCTTCATGACCACCACCCTTGATACCCAGGTAGAACGCAAGGTGGTTACCACTGTCATGGCCCTGTCCCAAATACAGCCCTCAACCGCCTCTAGCGGTTGAGGTCCCACTTAAAAAAGGGGGGAATGAGGCAGCCAAGAGGTTTAGCTGTAGGTAGCCCTTCCCCCAAGCCATGCGGCAAGCCATGAGGTATCTGTAGGTAGCCCTTACAAGTGATCAGCCTGACCCTTCCCCCAAGCCATGAGGTTTTTACATAAAGTAATCAGCCTGCTATTTCAGTGGACACCCTTCCCCCACTCCAGGTCTGAGCACAATAGCCCCTAGCCCAGAAATCAACAGACCAGAGCACACCGGTTTGGACAGGTCACCCAGGTACCTTCCCCAGGGGCTGCTGATTGGTGGGCAGGTAATACCTGTGGCAAATGGGATTGCAGAATGAGTTTTAAAACTATACTGTATATAAAGCTTTGTAGGACGTCCCTCGGGGCTCAGACTCTTATGGAGGTTGCTGGTATCTCTGTCTGGCCTGTGTGCACATTAAAGATCCTGTTTGCATTCCAGCCTATCTGTGAGTCTTCCTTCTGTGGGTGAGTGATAGAATAAGAGCTTTTCACAGTGTTTCCTGCCACAGCTTAATAGAAGTCAGCAAATACAATGAGTAACTAATTAGCTTTTACTAATACAGTGAAATAACAGCGACACCTACTGAATTTAGTAAATATAGTCATGAGACATAACTTCTGCTTTTTATTAATAATGTTGTCTATGTTAGCAAAAATAATGTACACGTGGAATTTGGAAAGTACCAGATGTAATTAAAGATTAACTGAATCAGCTGATATCTCCCAATAAAAGTCAGAGCCCTATCAGGCCATCTTTGAAGAGGCTAGATGGATATGTCAAATTAGACTCCATGTGTCTCTTCCCTATAGAGCTCAATAGAGATTGATTAATGAATTAATTAATTGTGTCGTGTCTTTTCTTCCTGTTGAGTGGTATAAGGGATACAAAGGACCCAGGTATTGTGTATGGGATTCCAGACCCCAGCAGGGTAAAAGTCAACAGATTTGTGCCGTGACTCGGATTCCTTTACTTTTCAACAGGACACTTAAATACACAAGCTGTAAGTGAGTATATTAGTATTGACAGATATCTGTGTGAAGTGTAATTACCATGGGAAATAATACAGCTAAGACAGCTGAAAAGAAGCAGAGATCTCAGTTAGAGAATTGGGATGAGAAAGCTCGGGTGATAGCTTTAAAGAAAGGGAGTCCCAATTATATGAAGAAACAATTTGGGGATTCCTCGTTAGATTATGTATCTAAGTGGCATTCAGTAACTGCTGGTAATCCTAAATTACAGTTCCCCCTGGGAGGAACGTTTCATGAGTCCAAATTGAAGTATTTACAATCTGTGTTAGCATGAAATGAGAATATTCCTGCCAATAGTCATGAATGGATTACCTATAACTTTTGGTGCTCCAGAGCTGCAGAGAAAAGTAAACACACTAATGATTCTACAATTCGGCAGGTCAGAGACCAGGTGTATCGCATGGAAGAGCAAATATGTGTATTAACTAAACAAAGAGAAACTGAAAGTGGTAGAATTGAAAAAGTACATAACTGTGAACCTTGCACTTTAGCGTCCGCGCCTCCAGCTTATGAAGAAGAGGTCACTGCACTGGCTATTTTCCCTGCCTAGGACTGCTGTGCAGGCTGTAGCTGCCAGTCAAGATCGGGAGGCGCCCTCGATCTCGCTGGATAGCAAGTCTGGTATCTTTACCCCTGTTAAAACTGACATGTCCAGTGTAGATGTATCCCCTTCTGATGTTTCTTTAAGGGGTGCAGTTGGGGGTGGTGAATTCTGTGCCTCTACCCCTATAGATTCTACCTATATGCCACGGACCACTAGAACTCAGCAATTGACTAAAGATATTATAAAGCTTGAGCAATTAATTGGCATTGAAGCAAGTCACCTTAAGGGCTTAAATACTGTGGAGAAGTTAACACAGTATCATGCTTATCTTGTGAATAAAGCTCGTACATTAATTGAACTAATTACAACTGTGTTTGAGGCATTAGATTTGCAGGTAAAACAGCATACTGTAAGATTGTTGCCTCACAGTAAAGTAAGGAATTTGTAATCGAGGCAATGCCAGCTGTTGCCAAGGGAATTGAATATTGGACCAAGGCTCCATTGAATTCTAATTGTCAAAGTTTACAGTGTTTAACTTTGGAATTGGGTGAATCATTAGCTTTCGACAAACAAAATACGGAACAAAGTAAAGGTGATTTGCTGGCTCCGTTCCGGGCTTTTCCAAGAGGAGATAGAGGTTTGGTTACCTTGGCAACAAATTGGTCCCCAGCCGAAATTTTTAGCTTAGCTCGATCATGCCCTGATTCAAGGGAAAAGCCTGGTCAGTTTGTAGATTATTGGCGACAGCTAATAACTACTTATGACCCTTCATGGGTAGATCTACAAAATTTATTAAAATCAGTTTTTCTGAATCCTATAGAGTTAAGGGCAGTCACCCACCCTCAACTGCTAGATAATCAAGCATGGGTGTGGCCCTGTGCTGATCCAGTGATTAATGCTACTGATGCTGTTCAAATGGATGCGTTTAGGGGTCATAGGGATAATTTGTTAAAGGCAATTGAAAAGAAGTGTACCCCGGTCAGGGATTTGTCCAAACTCTTGGATTTAAAGCAGTGTGGGGGTGAAACTGTGGCCCAGTATCACACTCGCTGCTGCCTAGCGTTCAGAGATTTTTCTCCTCAGAATGCTGAGATGGAGGGTTTTGCTTCTATTTTTGTGAATGGACTGCAACCAGAAATAAAAGATATTCTTGAAAATGCTTTGCTTGGATGGTCTACTAAGTCTGCACAAGAGATCCTGGAAGCTGCCTTACATGCAGAAAAGTGAATCCAGAAACAGAAGGAAGCTGACAAAGGTAAACTTGATCGTCAACGTCAAAAACTTTTAAATTTACAAGTAGCAAGTTATGAATCCCGCTTTCGGGGACGTGGGAGAGCAAGAGGTGGAAGAGGTATGGTACCCTTTAGAGGAAGAGGGCGTGGCAATATGGGAGGACAGCAAGGGGATCGTGCTGTTATGGTTGTGGGCAAGTGGTTGTGGCTTGGTTGTGTGTCCTAACACACAGGGGGAAATACGTGCTACTGTCCTGGGGTATGAATTGCTTTTTCTATTAGATACAGGTGCCTCTACATCTGCCATAGCACTATCCCAGTTACCTCCTCCTCTATTTGAAGCATTACCTACAGCTCCTAAAGTACCTTGTGAAGGAATTGAAGGAAAGACTATAATGCATCAAAAATTATCTGTTGTGCCAATTATAGTGGAGGGAAAATTATATCATACAGATTTTCTGGTAGGCCCTACATTGCCTGTCAACTTGCTTGGTCGAGATTTTCTATCCAGGAACAAGACTGTTATAAGCTGGGAAACTGGCACTTTGACGTGTACCTTGTGTCCCCTGCAAGTACAACAGCCTATAGCTGTGACACCAGCTGTTGCGGCTGTTCCGCCATTGGACACCCTTCCTTCCACCTTGTGGGCGGTACCAGGTGATGATATTGGACATCTCAACATTCCTCCAGTCAAGATTGAAGTACAACCAGGAGCTCCACTACCATATGTGCGTCAATATCCATTGCCTGCAGCGTCGGTGGCTGGAATACGGCCAGTAATTGAAAATCTGCTGTCTCAGGGTGTGTTGGTACCCACTTCTTCTCCTTGCAATACTCCTATCTTACCTGTGTTAAAGGCTGATGGTAAGTCCTACAGATTTGTGCAAGATTTGAGAGCAATAAATCGTATTGTCTTGCCGATTTTTCCACTTGTGCCCAACCCTCATGATATTTGGACTCGCATACCATGTGACTCCACCCACTTCTCAGTTATAGATTTAAGTTCCGCCTACTATTCTATAGCAGTGGGGGAGGAGTCAAGGTACTTACTGGCATTCACGTTTGAAGGGCGCCAGTATACCTGGACTACCCTGTCTCAAGGCTACACGGAGAGTCCTGCTTATTTTTCGCAGGCCCTTAAAGCTGCTTTACAAGACTTGGCGTTGGACAAATCTGTGCTGATTCAGTATGTAGATGACTTACTTATTTGTTCTCCTTGTTACGATGCTTGCATTACTGATACTATGTTAGCTCTTATACATATCTCTCATTTGGGATTGAAAGTGAATCAATCAAAATTGCAATTTGCTGTACCACAAGTAATCTTTCTGGGTGTATGCCTTTCTTCTGCTGGCCGCTCTATCACTGCTCAGAGAATTGGGCCTATTATGTCAATGTCTTTTCCTGCTACTGTACCTCTGATACGCCGCTTTCTAGGCCTTCTAGTGTTCTGTCGCCAGTGGATACCTGATTTTGCTGAACTTGCTGCTCCACTGTATGCCCTGCTTGGCCGTGATGCTCCAGTGGGTATTATAGTTCCTACTGAAGTCCAGCACAATGCTTTCCACTCTTTGCGGCAAGCGCTACTGAAGTCACCTTGTCTTTCATTTCCAGACTATAACTTGCCCTTCCGCCTTTATGTAGCTACATCTACTAAGGCTGCTGTATGTGTTTTGGCACAACGCTTTCCTTCTGGACTTAAGCCTTTAGGCTATTTCTCTCAAGCTTTTGATCCTGTTGTTTCTGGCATGCCGCCATGTTTTCAATCTTTAGCTGCTGTGGTATTTGCAATACAGACTACTGACTTTCTTGTTCTCCAACATGAATTGCATGTATACACATCTCACTCAGTAGCTAGGTTATTGCATTTGGCAAAAACTCAACCTTTATCCAGTTCTCGTTTATTGTTATTTGATTTGGCAATTTCTCAAGCACATGTAACTTTACATGAGGTTTCCTTGTTACAACCAGCTCAAATTTTGGCTTCTTTGGAGCACTGTTACACTTGTCTGACCCAGATGGAACTCATGATTGTCTCTCTTCTGTGACAGCCTATTCAAAGGCTAGGCCTGATTTGTCTGCTGTACCTTTGTTAAACCCAGACTGGGTTCTATTTACTGATGGTTCTGCCTACCGTGATGAGCATGGGAATTTACTTGTGGGGTATGCTGTAACTACTGTCGATTCTGTAAAAGAAGCAGGAGCGTTGCCGTTTGCAAGTGCCCAGTTGGCAGAAGTGTTCGCTCTCATTCGGGCCTTGGAAATGTCTACGCATTTGGTTGTTAATATCCATAGTGACAGTAGTTACGCAATCGGGGTTCTGTGGGACTTTGGAAATATTTGGGCTCAGCGGGGGTTCTTGACTGCTGCACATAAGCCCATCAAACATGCCCGCTATATTGAACGTCTGCTTGCTGCAGTGCTTAAGCCAGCTCAAGTAGCTGTCTTGAAATGCAAAGGACATGATCTTAATGGTACTGTGGTGTCACAAGGCAATCAGTTGTAGACCAAGCTGCTAAAGTTGCAGCAGCAGGACCTGCGGTTCCATCACACCTTTTATTAACTCTTCGTTCACCTGCAGCTTCTACTTCTGGCTCATTATCTCTGGACTTGATGCGTTCTCATCAGGACTCAGCTGACTTCACCGAAAAACAGGACTGGCTCTCTTGGGGAGCAACACCTGATGGTACTGGTCTTTGGTTAAGGGACAATTTGATTATCTGTCCTAAATCATTGTTATACCCTGTTGCCTTGTTCTTGCATCATAAGTTGCATTTAAGTGTTTTAGCTATGACAAAAGCTTTTGCTCAATTGTGGCATAATCCTACATTTGCTTCTGCTGCTCATGCTGTGTGTGTTTCTTGTCTCCCATGTTTGCAAGCAGGAAGATCTGGGAGCACTTTGCGTGCATCACCTTCTCCGTCCTTGCCTAGGCATCAAGGACCCTTCCTCTTCTTGCAAATGGACTTTACTGATCTGCCTTGTGCCAAGGGGGGAAGGAAACATCTTTTGGTTTTTACTTGCTTATATTCTGGATGGCCTGAGGCCTATCCAACAAACTCTTTGTCTGCGGCTACTGTTTTGAAATGCTTGCTTACTCAGTTTATTCCCTTGTGGGGTGTACCTTTGGTTTTGTCTTCTGATCAGGGTCCCGCATTTATGGCAGAAGTCTGGAAAGGCGTAACTGCATTTTTCGGCCTTCACCAGCAACTTCATCCTCCGTATCATCCACAAAGCTCTGGCCAAGTGGAACGGATGAATCGGACGCTGAAGGCGCTTCTCCGGTCTCTGACTCATGATTGGAGTTGGGATTGGGTGGAAGCTTTGCCGTTTGCTTTGTTCTCAGTCCGTAATTCTCCTCAGAGAACTCGACAAGGGCTTACCCCTTATGAAATTGTGACAGGACGTCCAGCAACCACTCCAGCACATGTGATAATTCCACCAGATCAATTACCGGATCCCCAATTACTGCGCAGCGACTTATTATCTTATTGTAAATATCTGTACCAAATGCTGGTATCTCCTTCCTTTTTGCAGCTTACAAAGCAGGGAGCTCAGTCACAATCAACCCCAGACGTGGACCCAGGAGACTGGGTACTCATCAAGGATCCAGCACCAAAGTCGGCTCTAGCAGCGAAGTTTCTGGGACCGTTCCAAGTATTGCTGGTGGGATATTCGGCATTGAAGGTGAAGGGGCGAAAGGCGTGGATACATCTGGACCAGTGCAAAAAAGCTCCATCCGCTGGATAAGACAGCTTCCTCCTAGACCAACTGCTGAAGAATTGATTGAAATTGAAATGGACTCATTTCCTCCAAGTTCATCTCCACCTTAACCAAGAGAGTGACTGCGAAGTTGTTGGACAATCACAACCTAATCCAGAATTGGTTATTGATAACTGGTTAATATGCATATTCGCAGTAGCATTGGCATTGTTTTTGTTTTTCTGGATTTGGTGTCTATCAGCTCTTTTGGCAGTATCGGAAGCATAGATGAGTTGATGAGGAAGTTATCGGAAAAGCCAACAATGCCCCCTAAACAACAGGCAATAGTAGATAAGATGCTCTGGGAATTGGGGTTAGTTACTACTCCCCCTCCTGCGATTCCAGCTCATACAGTTCCTGATCATACAGTTCCTGAGTATGATCCACATGCTCCTTGGGCAAAACATGGTACCTTCTATAATGTGTTTCATTCTCACATCTATTCCTTAATCCAGCGTTTTAATATTTCCAGCTGTGCAGTGTGCTTGCCTCATCCAGCAGCTACACAGTTCGGATTTTTGCCGCGACCTCGACCTGTTTCTTTGCAAGAGCTGAAGGAATTGTCTGTGAATAAAACACTGTTTAATTTTACTATCACATGGCCTGAGGGAGTAACCCCTGCTCCAAGAATTATCAGCCCTCAGCCAATGGCTGACCCTCCTATTTGTTTCCAGAGAAAAGGAGCTTATCCTGTGGGTGAAACTCCTTTGTCTAAATGTCAGACTGTCATGACTAACAACCATATCCATTTAGTGTTAGAATCTACTACAGCAAGTTCTGTACAAGCCCTTTCAAATTTAAAGGTAGTCAATGTCATTCCTGACCCCAAGACTCGTCTTGATCAGTATGAATTACAATATTATGATCAGGATGGGTTCCCAGCATATGGGAAGTATAGATTGCAGAATAGTAAAGATGGTTTGTCATCTGGGTATGTTGACAATTATGTGTATCCCTATTTAGGATATTATCACCATGGTTAAGAAATATTGGCCTGGAACTGAAGTTCTAATCACAGAACCTAAAGATTTTAAAATTTGGCCTGATGGACTACTTGCCTTGGTAGGTCACTATTTTGTGTGTGGAACTTTAGCTTATGTTCGATTGCCTGCTGATTGGTCTGGCAATTGTTATATAGCTACCCTTGACTTACCATGGAAACTGGTCCCTTATGAGACTTTACTAGGGACGCCCCCAAGTCGTCAGCGCAGAGCAACAGATGACTCTAGTGCTGATATACGTGCAGCAAAAAAATTACTAGAGGATACCACTATGTTAACCCAACAAGAAGTAAGCACCTTCACAGGAACAGTGTGGCTAAGTATCTTTGGTGCCATACGTCCTACACAACGTTATGGTGAGCAATTATTGCGAATTTATGCTTTAATTGAAGTAACAGCCCAAGATTTTACTGATGCTATTACAGTTATGCAAGGTACTGTAGATAAATTGACTGCCTACTCTGCACAGAATAGGATGGCCCTAGACTATTTGCTAGCCAAAGAAGGAGGAGTCTGTAACGTCATAAGAGAGCACTGCTGTACGTTCATTAGTTCACAAAGTAAGGTAGTCTCAGGTATCCTAGAACAGGTAAGGAAAGAAACTCACTTCTCCAAAGATAATATAGAAGGAACTTCTGATTCTGTCTGGCCCTGGTTTGATAACATGTGGAGTGGCTTGTCAGGTCCAGTAAAAGCGATACTGACAGGCCTGTTTGGTTTCCTAGTAGCCCTCCTACTTTTAGGAATTGGTTTTGCTTGTTTTATGAAGTGTTGCACTACATACTTGTCCAAAACTACAAATACTATTGCAGTTTTGAAATTAAGAAGTGTTCCTAGTACTGGAGACTTGCTCCGGGAAATGCCCTTTTATGAAGAATGTGGTTCTGGGCAGAACCAAAGAGAGGACTGTAGACGAGGAATAACTCTACTAGGCCCCAAATGTAAATTGGATATAATCAGTGAGGTAGAAGAAACAGCTGCAGACGAACAAACTTATACACCTATGACCTATCCAGGATATGCAGACTTAGAGCTGTCAGATTCAGAGACAGACAGCCGATCAGGATCAATAATATCTATTGGAATAAAACCCAAAAACAGCTATACATGAAATTATACATGAGACAGGATTATAGACCTAGGAAAAGACAGGTCTGAATTACATTTAAAACTATCTCTTTAAAAGACATTTCTGCTTTTAGTGACTTTAGCAACTGGACTTGTGGCATTAGCAAATAGAGTTTGTGTAACAATAGATATTAGGTCAGATTGTAGTTCCTTAATTAAATAGAACAGAGGGTGAGGGTGCTCATCCTGCAAGCGGATAGGTTAAAACAGTTACTGGGTCAGGTTGCCCTGATCTTGTGAAATTTGCTTTAATTCACTGAGTAAATATAACGGATGTAGCTTAATAGAAGTCAGCAAATACAATAAGTAACTAATTAGCTTTTACTAATACAGTGAAATAACAGCGACACCTACTGAATTTAGTAAATATAGTCATGAGACATAAACTTCTGCTTTCTATTAATAATGTTGTCTATGTTAGCAAAAATAATGTACACGTGGAATTTGGAAAGTACCAGATGTAATTAAAGATTAACTGAATCAGCTGATATCTCCCAATAAAAGTCAGAGCCCTATCAGGCCATCTTTGAAGAGGCTAGATGGATATGTCAAATTAGACTCCATGTGTCTCTTCCCTATAGAGCTCAATAGAGATTGATTAATGAATTAATTAATTGTGTCGTGTCTTTTCTTCCTGTTGAGTGGTATAAGGGATACAAAGGACCCAGGTATTGTGTATGGGATTCCAGACCCCAGCAGGGTAAGAGTCAACAGCTTCCATGTCGCTGGCCGCCACTACCAGTACAGAGTGCTGCCCTTTGGACTCTCACCCGCCCCCAGGGTGTTCACCAAATGTGTAGCAGTGGCGGCCGCATCTCTTCGCAAGCAAGGGATATGTGTTTTTCCCTACCTGGACAATTGGCTATTCTCCGCAAGATCCCCTGCATCCCTGCGGAAGGCGGTCAACACAGCTATATCTCTGCTGTCCTCCTTGGGCTTCCTAGTGAACTTCAGGAAGTCCCATCTCTCGCCAGTACAAAAGCTGGAGTTCATCGGTGCCTGCGTGGACACAAAGGGGACCAAGGCCTTCTTGCCCCGGAGCAGGAGACAAGCAATCGTCGGGGTGGCACTACAGTTCCTAAGCAGCCCTCAATCCTCGGCCCAGACCATTCTACGCCTCCTGGGACACATGGCTGCTGCAACCCATGTCCTCCCCCTCGCAAGGTTGCGCATGAGAGTCCTCCAGTGGCACCTTCGCTCACACTGGTGCCAGCACACTCAGCCTCTGTCCGCCCCGGACCCCAGGGACGACATCTCCTCCAAGGCGGTACGCTGGTGGACCATCCCCAAAAACCTCTCCAGGGGCAAGCACCTGCAAGCGCTCCCACATCAGATCACCGTGACCACGGACGCTTCAAAACAAGGATGGGGAGCCCACTGCGCCAACACGCGCACCCAAGGGGTTTGGTCCCCCTCCGAGACAGCCCTCCATATCAACATTCTCGAGCTCAGAGCTGTCCGCCTCGCCCTCTCAGCCTTCCAGAGCCTGATTTCCGGCAAAGTCGTCAGGATCCTGACCGACAATCAAGTCGCCATGTTCTACATAAACAAGCAAGGGGGCACAGGGTCACGCCCCTTATGCAGAGAAGCCCTCCTCGCATGGAACCTCGCTCTCTCCCTCAACTGCAGCCTCCAAGCATGCTACCTGCCAGGAGAAGAGAATGTCATAGCCGACCGCCTCAGCAGACAGCTCAGCCCTCACGAGTGGTCGCTTCACCAGGACGTTTTAGCGTTTCTATTCAAGGAGTGGGGTCTCCCGCAAATCGACCTCTTCGCATCCCAGAGCAACACGAAATGCCACTTGTTCTGCTCGAAGAGACCCTCCCGCCTCAGGCTGGCGGAAGACGCCTTCGACCTTCCCTGGAACCAATGGACACTGGCCTATGCGTTTCCGCCGACCCCCCTGGTGGCGCGGACCATTCAACGCATCATCAGGGACCGGGCGACAGTCATCCTGGTGGCCCCTTACTGGCCCAGGCAAATATGGTTCCCGTATCTGCACCGCCTGGCGACGGAACCTCCAATTCGACTTCCCCTGCGAGCGGACCTCCTGTCCCAAGACAACGGATCCATGCTGCACCCCAACCTGTGGACGCTGTCGCTATCGGCTTGGAAGCTGAGAGGCTAAGCTTGGCTCCCCTCAACCTGTCGGACGAGGTTCAGCAGATCATTCTTGCAGCCCGGCGACCATCTACCAGAAAGTGTTACATTCTTAAATGGCGTCGCTTCAGCATCTGGTGCGAGGCGTGGCACCTTGACCCATTCTCATGCCCGGTGCCCCTGCTTCTGGAATACCTGGCATCTCTCTCCGCCCTAGGCCTGCGCACACAGTCCGTCAAGGTCCACCTCGCCGCCATCATGGCTTTCCACCACCGCGTTAGCGGCGCCTCGGTGGCAGTCCTTCCGGTCGTCGCCAGTTTCATGAAAGGGCTGGCCAACCTACACCCCGCAATCAGAGAACCGGTACCTCCTTGGGACCTCAACATTGTGCTCAACCAGCTTACCAAGGAGCCTTTCGAACCCCTGCTCTCCTCAGGGAAGAAGTTTGTCTCGTGGAAAACTATTTTCCTCATCGCCATCACCTCTGCCAGGCGAATCAGCGAGCTCCACGCTCTCGTCGATTACCCGCCCTACACAGTCCTGCTGCACGACCGTGCTCTCCTGCGGACACACCCTAAGTTTGTCCCCAAGGTGGCGACCTCCTTTCACATCAACCAAGTCATTGAACTGCCCTGCTTCCTCCCCGGACCCCATTCCGATCAGGAGCAGCGGCGACTACACACATTGGATTGTGTCCGGGCCCTTCGCTGTTACCTGCAGAGGACCGCAGCAGTGCGCAAAGGGTCGCAGCTCTTCATCTCTTACGACCCTAACAAGCCTGGCCGCCCAGTCTCCAAACGCACACTGTCAGGATGGATTTCTGCGTGTATCTCTCTGTGCCTCTCGCTGGCTGGAAGCGACCCCCCTGCAGGCGTCAAGGCACATCATCTACGAGCGCTGGCCACTTCCATTGCCAATCTGCACTCCACCCCTGTCTCGGACATTTGCAAGGCCGCCACGTGGTCCTCTGTCCAGACCTTTCAAAGACACTACTATCTGGACGGCCCGGACCATGGCGGATCTGCCTTCGGCCTATCTGTATTGTCTGTGTGTTCAGGGGCAAGCCGTGTGTCTTGACCCCCTGTGGCCCAGGCCCCGATCTAGTTATACCCTGCTACTTCCTCTTCTGTTAACATTGAGATAAGCCAAAGTTATGGGCTTTGCCCAGTTGATGCCTTGCTCATTGTTTTATCACCGCTTGAACGTCTGGTGATGTTTCTTTGCACATTATTATAGTGATGTTTCTTTTGCACATTATTATGTTCATGTTGAACATCTAGTTAAGTTTTGCACTTGCACATTGTTTTGTTAACGTTCAACGTCTACTGATTTTTTGCACATTATTATGTTCATGTTGAACATCTGGTTATGTTGTGCTTGTGTAACCCTCTTCTTGGTTCTTTGCACAACTTGTTGTTATTTGCACATCCTACTGTTGCACAGGCCTTCCCTGTCAGGCTGCATTAAACCTGCTTTGCACCTTACGGTACCCTTGAGTCTGGTTCTTATTAGTTCCCCGCCGCTGCCTCTATAGCTGGGGAGACACCACTTGTGGCTGACTTCATCCTGCTTGCCCTGGGAGAAATACGAGTTACTTACCTGTAATGTGAGTTCTCCAGGGACAGCAGGATAAGTCAGCCACACTTTCCCACCCTCCTCCCCGGCGGGGATCTCCTGTCTCCGCTCCGCCTCCTAGCTGCTGGAAGCCCTCAGCTTGGAAGATCTGGCCAGCTAGGGGCGGATCGGGAGGTGGGGCTACCGGTCAGGGCAAGTGAGAGTACTTCCGTTCTGGCGCCGTCGGATGACGTCACCACTTGTGGCTGACTTATCCTGCTGTCCCTGGAGAACTCAGGTAAGTAACTCGTATTTTCTGAGGTATGTGGTTTGCATTGTACACTGGATGTGGTGAAGTAAATGAACACTAACAGAAAGTACACTCCTATTACTTTCACATGAAAATAGTGCCTAATCCTTCTGCAAACTGCCTCCTAATTGTATACATTTAAAGGCACATTTTAGAAGGGCATTTAGATGTCATCTGACAGCCCAACCAATGCAAAGAGCCAGTAGCACATAGGCCCATGCACACAAACAAAGCAGTTTTATATTTAGAAGTATGTTGTCCAACTACATGTTTACAGAATTGTTGTGGGTGGGTTGGTGATGGGATGATCATATTTGTTGAAATTTAATTTAATTATCAAAGTCATAAGGAGGGAAGCGTGTAAGGTTGGAATTTTGCTCAGCAGATGCCTGGCCCGGGGGGAGGACAGCCAACTCATCTCTGGCTTTAAGCAGCAAAGTGCCTGAGCTGCCCATATTTCCTACTATAAATACCTCTGGGCATGACTGCACTCCTACGGGCAGAAGTAAAACTGTAAGCTCTGCGAATGCTGCCGCGAGATCTCTTTGCCAGGTCTGTCTCCCTCTTTTCTTTTGCCTGGAATTAGGTAAGACACTTGTTGTGAAAGCCCTCCGGCTCCCACCTGCACTTGCCACACCACCGACCCCGGGCCGGGCAGCGTCACGTGATCGGCAGGAGGCGGGATCCCCCGGGAAGTGCGGTGGCGGTGGGGCCCTGGCCATGGAGCTGCTCTGCGCCGGACTCCTGCTGCTCGGGGCCCTCGTGGCTGGGAGCCGGCGGGGTGCGCTCGCAGGTAGGAACTCGTCGCCCGTGGGCACGAGAAGCGCTTGGTGCCTGCTGCCCGCGCTCGCTCGGCTTAGTCCGGCCTCGCTGCCGAGAAGCAGCTGTTGCTTTGCGTTGCTTGGCTGCCTGCTCGGGGGCTGAAGTTTCGTGCTGCACGCTGTGGTACTGGAGGCGGCCGGGGGTGAGCAGATTGCCGACTGGGGGCTCGCTGCTCACTGGAGTGCAGAGATCGGAGCTGGATAAAGGGAGTTTTCGCAATGGAGCCCTTTCTTCTTGTCACTTTTCCAAGCTTTTGGTGTGCCCTTGGTCTGTGCTTGTGTGTGACCATTGAACGTGAAGAATTTTGAAATGTTGCAGAACAGCTGTGGCGTTTTTTTCTAGCTGTCTTGATTTAGCAGTTTTCGTTGTCCAGCGTTCCTTCCATTTTGTGGGCGATTTTTAAAAGCTCTGCTTGATTCTGAATCTCTGTAACCCATGCAAGACTAAAAGAACAGAAAATCAAGTATAGGGTGGCTAACAAAATAGCCTTCAGAAAAACATTATTTACTTACAGGTTTAGGGGTATGTTTACTAAAGAGCGTTAAGGGTGCACTGGTTAACAAGCAGTGACGGCAGCGGTAAGGGTGTCATCGTGCGGTAAAGGCCGGTGCAGGCAGGAGGCATTCTGGCAGTAAGGGCGCTTGGTTCCTCATACTAGATGTCAAGCATGCTCCTTAATGCCCAAAAATGGCAGGCACCTTAACGCAGGATAAGGGAGCCACTGTGAAAGTGGCACTTTAGGTAGGGGATGGATGGATGGAAGGAAAGGTAAGAGCTGATGGACATGTCAGATCCATATGATTTATCCTAAGCACTGTTCCCTCTAAGCTGTGCGCGTGTGCGCGCGCACACACCTCGCCGAGCGAGCGCACATACTTTACAACAGAGCGCACAAAAATTACGGTTCTGATTCTGATAGAAAACAACACAGACGTCTTAAAATTTAAAAGTTGTTGTATATTTACGGTTTTCACAAGTTCTACAATATTTTCTAGTGCAATCAATGTGGTGTACATACTGTATTCTGACGTGTAGTCAAATTTTAAAGTATATAACTCCGAGTGTCGTTTATGTGGCGCACAAAAATTTAACCTTCCTTCAAAAGCTGCACAGCTGATATTTTATGCGCACACAGCCTACAGAAAATTAGAGGGAACATTGATCCTAAGTGTCAGTCAGTAAGTGGGATAAGCATGTGGGAGGCAGCTGTACTGTATCAGAGAGGGGTGCCCACATAATATGCTGCAATGCCAGTGTGTGGCATAGGATTGGGAAGGAGGGTCCCCTGCAATGTTCCCTCTAATTTTCTATAGGCTGTGTGTGCATAAAATATCAGCTGTGTGCAGCTTTTGAAGGAAGGTTAAAATTTTGTGTGCCACATAACGACACTCTGAGTTATATACTTTAAAATTTGACTACATGTCAGAATACAGTATGTACACCACATTGATTTTAATCAAATTAAATGAAAATAGACGATTACTAAATTAAGCGGGAAATTTCTAGTAATTACAATCATAACTTTTACAGAATCAGAGCCGTAATTTTTGTGCGCTCTGTTGTAAAGTATGTGCGCTCGCTCGGCGAGGTGTGTGCGCGCGCACAGCTTAGAGGGAACAGTAGTCCCCTGAGCTTCAAAAGGATGACTGAGCAGGAGTGGTGACGTGCAGATCATTCATAGGAGAGGTATGAATGAGATGTTCAAATGATTAAACTGTTCCTGGGTGGGCCATGGTGTAGCAGCTGGCAGGAGATGGATGGGCGGGCTGAAGGATGAATGGCGGTAGATGAGAATGCAGTATGGCCTGATGTACTTGATGTGACCGCACAAATGCAGTTGTAGTGTGTGTGAAAAAAGTGTCACTGTGCCACAGGAAAGTCTCCAAACCAGCTATTTGGGTATGACAGCTTTGTCAGCTTTTCTAGTCATCATACAATTCTCCTGACACATGTGCATGTAACAGTTGGACAAGTGTCTCTCATTTTTATTTATTTTTTTACATTCTCTTATATATCCCGCTATTCTGCATCAGTGCGGTTTACATTGAACAAACTGAAATTACATTGAACAGGGCATTATAACTTGGTGATAACTATTTTACAGGGAACATGGGCTATGGAGGGTTAAGTGGCTTGCCCAAGACCACAAGGAGCACCTGTGGGACTAGAAACCCCAGTCCTTCCAGCCCAATGCCCTCTAGTGGGATTTGAACCCCTGACCTTCCGGCCTGAAGTACCTTGCCCCAACCACTAGGCCACTCCTCCACTTGCCCCAACCACTTGGCCATATGGAGCAAGTAGGGATGTGAGATGATCCCTGCTGGTGACCAAACCAGGAGTGGAATGTGCCTGCATATACTGCATATATGTGAAGGAGCCAAAGATGTTCAGTCATAGTTATGAAATATTCCAATCATGTACAACTCATGTGTCATACATCTGCAGGATGAGCATGTCTGACCCTTTGCAATAGGCTACAGCAGAGCCAATAAAGTCATGCTGTCAGGTGGGCATGATTGCAGTGGGCATGTTTGCAGATCCATTGTGTTATCTTAACATATAAAAAAGTATAAGAATGCATGTTCTCCAGTCAATGCAGATCCTTGACTGTGTCTGGCAGTATACTGAAGTGAGTTTCCCACAGCCACAAAGAGAACAAGTGGGAGTCAAACCCTGGGTGACTGCAGAAACAGATAATTTGCACATATTGCAGCTGTCATGTGCAGGAAGCACACATTGTCCCTGTATAGTACAGTGCTGATATGATGGTTTGCTGCATTTTCCATATGGCCATCAGTTGCATATCTGTGCTCAGATTGTGCGGTGCATCATGGGTAATGGAGGTGCTAACCAATACCAGAACCCAGGGTCCCAATTGCAGCCATAGCCAGTGCTCTAACCATTAGGCTACACCTCCACACTCTTCTCCATAGCACTGTCTAGAAGCAAAGAGACTGCAGGTCCCTGCCTGCAATGAGTGAAACCCAGGACATGAAACAACATGGCTGGCACAGTCTGAGACAGTGGCACATCACCTAGGGCCTACATACAGTGGCACACATGCAGTAAGCACTGCACTGCACTGCACACTTGGTACACTAGCTGCAAAACAGATACACAGCTGCAGAATACATCCCTTGTCCAAAGGCCAAGCCACATGTGAGTTCAAGGTGCCCATCCTCCCACTGTACCTCCATTGTCAAATAGTTGCACACAGAAGTCCACTGCGGTGCAGTGTGGCACCGACCCCTGAGGTAGCACTTGTGCAGTCCATTGTCACCTGCTGTACACAGCAAGATAAGTATTCCTGCATATACATCTAACTCAAACCACATTCATGACCCCTGTGGTGTATCGCTGACCATCCTGCCCTCCTTGGGGGGCCATGCACATGCCCTCCCCACCATCATAGAAGAAAAACAGGTACTGGGCAATACTCCAGTGTTCACAATCACCGCTATGGCTGCAACTGGGGTCCTGGGTGCTGGTATCAGTTAGCATTTCCATTACCCATGATGCACTGCACAATCTGAGCACAGATATGCAACTGAAGGCCATATGGAGAATGCAGCAAACCATCACATCAGCACTGTAGGGACAATGTTTGCTTCCTGCACATGACAGCTGCAATATGTGCTAATGACCTGTTTCTGCTGTCACCCTGATGGTGAGGGAGGGCACACATCACCTGGGCCTCAGAGCAGCCTTGCAATAGATGAACTCTCCAGGTTTTGGAGCAGATCTTTATCACTGCCAGTGTGCTACAGGTATTGTCTTTAGTGTGTGATGCTAGTACCTTGATATTCTGTACAGCTGCAACATGCCAGAGTGCCGTGTCTTATCTGGTCCTTGTGGGCCAGGGACTCTCCTGTAAAATCATGTGTCAGTTCGTAAGGTTGTGGCAGCTGTTGCCAAGGAACCCAAATGCAGTCTGTGTTGTCTAGGCAAGAGGGCCTACCAAGATCATATTTACCAGCAGGTTACCAAAAGCCCAAGAACAGCTGCTAGCCTCACTTTCTGGGAATTCCAATCAACCAGATCAATTCCAGGCGGCCTACACATATTGGGCAACACCATCCTTTGTCAGCTATTCACATACCATATGTTCCCAGTCTGCTAGTTAACACATGCTGCATGTGCACATAGCCACCATGAACACCTTGGCTTTGTACAAACAGCATGGACAACCAGCAGTCTCTGTAGAGACTGGACTGACATTAAAAACAGTCCACATATCATTACAGCTTGATCTTTTTTTTTTTTTTTTTTTTTTTTTTAATTTTTATTTATGAATTTTCTTGATTAGATCACAACGTTCAAGCAATACAAATCAAAACTCTTAAACAGCGCTCAAGAAAAAAATATGAATCACATAATCATAACACATCAAGGGAGAACAATTACCCAAATATACAAAAAGAAATAAAGAAATCAGGAGTACCAAACTCCACTATGTGGACCCAGAAATCTCACCACCCAACTCCTTTACCACCTCTTTCTGATTCAAAAAAGACTTAAGTTGGAGCACATCCACAAACACAAAGGATTGACCTTCAAAAGTAATTGTACATCTACAAGGGAATTTTAAATAGAAACCAGCTCCAATAGCCAACACAGATGATTTTAACCCCAGGAACTGCTTACGCCGAGCCTGAGTAGCCCTGCTAACATCCGGGAAAACCTGCAGTTTTTGGCCACAAAAGAGGGATTCCCGATTTTTAAAGTAAGCACGAAGAACATTTAATTTGATAAACTCTGAACCAAAAGTAGCAATTAAAGTGCTACGTTTGGAGATTATATCAGCGGAGTCTTCTAAAAAAGCGGTTAAGTCCTGGCCAGCGGTAACTTCAGCTAAAGGAGAGTCATCATCCCTTTCCCGTGAGGGAGAGGGAGAGCGCATAGGCAAATAGTACAGGTACAAAACTTCAATGTTTCCTTCTAACTTCAAAACATCAGTGAAATATTTCTTAAGCAGAATAGTAGGAGACAGCAGGTGGGTAACAGGAAAATTTAAGAAACGTAAATTTTTAGCCCTCGACTGATTCTCCATCATCTCCATACGATAGTTAAGGGAAGATAAGTCCCGAGTTAAAGTGGAATGATTATCCAAACTAACTTGGAGCTGGGAATCAGTGTTGACTAACGAGGCAGTTAAATTACCCAACTGCTTGTCTGTACATTGCATCTTACTGACCACATCAGAGGTAAACATGCATAGAGAAGAAACAGTAGCAGTTAAACGTTTATCTATGCCTTGAATAGCAGTCCAAATATCAGTTAAGGTTACTTCACCAGAACTCAAACCGTGAGATAATCCTTCTGACTTCCCCGGAATAACAGGCTGGGGCATAGGTGGGATACGCTCCGATGACGCTTCCAAAACTGTCGATGAGAGAGGAGGAAAGGGAAAAGGAGGAGGTGTCCTGAGGTGAGAACTCAGAGAAGCTCCCTCAGGAGATGATAGAGCAGACTGCTGGGAGACTAAATGTTTATCCATAGGCCCCACAACTTTTTCTCCTGGAGGCTTATCTCCAGATTTAGGAATTTTCATTTTACGTTTGCCCATGGTAAAACAAAGTCTCAGCTTCTCAGTTGCGCCGAAGGGGCGCCAAAGGGGCGTGTCCTGCCCCTTGTGTCACGCCCCTTAGGTCGCGTCACGCAGGCCGCGACACGCGGCCGCGTGGGAAGCTGCCTGATGAAATAGAGTAGTGAAGAGGGGGTCCTCCGCAGCCAGGGACGACCCTCACACTGCCTGTCCGATCTCGGGCAGGGCCTCCAGGCACCCGCAAGCTGCTCCCGCGGCCCGTGAAAGCCGCGACTGGATCCGAGGCAAGTAAGCTCCCCACTGCACCCTCGACA
This sequence comes from Ichthyophis bannanicus, assembly GCA_033557465.1. Lineage (NCBI taxonomy): Eukaryota > Metazoa > Chordata > Amphibia > Gymnophiona > Ichthyophiidae > Ichthyophis > Ichthyophis bannanicus. Next base: position 249,595,998 of record CM066032.1, on the reverse strand, counting down.
GCCGCCCGATGAAATAGAGTAGTGAAGAGGGGGTCCTCCGCAGCCAGGGACGACCCTCACACTGCCTGTCCGATCTCGGGCAGGGCCTCCAGGCACCCGCAAGCTGCTCCCGCGGCCCGTGAAAGCCGCGACTGGATCCGAGGCAAGTAAGCTCCCCACTGCACCCTCGACAGCCGCCCGATGAAATAGAGTAGTGAAGAGGGGGTCCTCCGCAGCCAGGGACGACCCTCACACTGCCTGTCCGATCTCGGGCAGGGCCTCCAGGCACCCGCAAGCTGCTCCCGCGGCCCGTGAAAGCCGCGACTGGATCCGAGGCAAGTAAGCTCCCCACTGCACCCTCGACAGCCGCCCGATGAAATAGAGTAGTGAAGAGGGGGTCCTCCGCAGCCAGGGACGACCCTCACACTGCCTGTCCGATCTCGGGCAGGGCCTCCAGGCACCCGCAAGCTGCTCCCGCGGCCCGTGAAAGCCGCAACTGGATCCGAGGCAAGTAAGCTCCCCACTGCACCCTCGACAGCCGCCCGATGAAATAGAGTAGTGAAGAGGGGGTCCTCCGCAGCCAGGGACGACCCTCACACTGCCTGTCCGATCTCGGGCAGGGCCTCCAGGCACCCGCAAGCTGCTCCCGCGGCCCGTGAAAGCCGCGACTGGATCTGAGGCAAGTAAGCTCCCCCATTACAGCTTGATCTTAATAAAGCACCATGTATATATAGCCATGGTATGGTCACAGCTCGGTCAGAGTGAGAGTGATCTCTCAGCATGAACAGATATGTGCACCCAGACCATACCCATGACAGACCTATGCTAAGATGGCTCAGCCATTGACCTACCCTCTGACATCTCAACAGAGTGGTTTGCACAGTATGTATGAGCAGAGGATTCTGGGTATTGCCTACATTATTTTCCTCTTTTATCTTGGGCCTGGGGCCAGCCCATGCAATAGGAGGAACAGGTGAAAGTGGGCTGAGAGTGCATGCTGGTTCACAGTGGTCTGTCACATACACAAATATAGTGTCCCCCTACACAGCTCTGTGCATTGAACCTAGTTCCATGCTGTACTCACATATAATGTCTTGTCCCTAGCCATAGATGCTCCAAACCTGGCCAATGCACTCTCCCGTGCTGCAGACGCATTGCTCCCCCCCCCCCCCACCCCCCAAGAGCGCATGGAATCATGGCAAGTTGGACATGGGGTTGGAAGTTGGAACAGTTGCTGGCAGCACAAATGTCACCATACCCTGCCTCTTTGTACTCTAACACCATCCGTGTGACTGTTGTACTTGGTGCCCATGGGGAACCTGTGAGGCTGTCATGCAGGCCCTCTGATGTAACACATGCAGACGCTAAGTAGGCCTGCATAGGTTCTGGCCATGTGAACAAAGGCTTTGCCAGCAATGCCACCTATGAAGGGCACATACTAAATATGTATGGTTCTGTTCCCCTCATCCCTACCCCCACCCCAACATTCACCTCCAGGCACTGCCTTCCTATATGGTGGAGGCGATGCAGAGACCAACATGACATCCTGTGCCACACCTCAGCAGCTGGAAGTGTGCACACACCATTCAGAGGTCAGTGTCCCACTGTCACAATTGGGTATACAGGTGCATTTGGACTCTCATTTGCGGTAATAGGTAATGTACTGCTGGATGCTTTGGCCAATGATCAGTAGACAGTGTTGAGGTGGCATTTCCTGTGTGCGAATTTGCCTGATATGTATCTTCCTGTATGTCCAAACACTGCATGGAGCACAGAGGCCCATTGCTTGTACTTTGCCAATGCAGTATGGGACAAGAGCAACGTGCATGCAGGTAAATCACAAATTCCTGCCAGTGTCACCAACTAAGTGAATGGAATGGACATTCACAGAGGCCAGCCTTCCCCCTGAGCCTAGTTCCCTATAGGCTGCAGCTGCGCCAGGTTGGCTGATGCTGTTGCCATGGATATAGCTGTTATGGAGTTAGCATTAATCTGGCCTCTCACCTGTGCAAATTGGTGTTTTCCTGGGACCTGGAGGCTGAGTCAGAGGTGAGGGTTGCAGCACACACAAGTGTACCCCCTGTTCACTCCATTCAAGCCAGAAGACAGTTTGGTTGCTGCATAACAGTGTCATGTTGGGAGGTAAGTGTAGGGGAATGCTGTGGGGATGGGCCTTATCGATGTAACTGGAAATGCATTATAGCATCACAGCCACAGATTGCAATTACTTACTGTAAACTAACCTTCTGCTCGTAAATGGTGTTTCACACAGTTTGTAGGGTTGCTGTATAACTCACCTGCAGCATGTTGTATTCACAGCCATAAAGCCTGGGCCCCACATGCATGCACAGTGCATTGCTGAGGCTCACAGACACACACACATGACTCCGCTGTCCAAAAGTGGTGCAGGTTGGCATTCTTACCTGCCCCTTATGCCTACTTTGATGCTCCATCATTGTCCATGCCTTCTCAGTATGCAGGCGCTATTAGAGCGCTGTGCAAAATTTGTGTGCTGTCAGTGCCCACTCAATTTACTGCTATCAGCATGCTCTGCTATCCAGCCGTGGGTGTTGCAGTTTCTCACTGTGGCAGTTGAGTGTGGACTCCTGATGGATGAAATGTTGAACGTTGCACATGCTGATACAGTTCTGGAAAGGTAGGATAAAGTTAACCCACCTAGACATACAAATCCTGATCCACAGACTGGTCTTGAACCTGTAACCCTTCTCTCATACTCACACTGGCCTTGTGCTTGGAGCCACAGAGCAGCCATATGGATTTATCGATCCATGGGTATATATGTGGTTATTGTCAAGATACATGCGGGCATGAGTAGGGGTATGCCTACGTCTGCTTAGATCTCTGCAAGCTCTCTGCCATACTTGTCTGACAAGTATGTTCGGCAGGTGTGGGAGAAGGATATCTTATTAGGTCTGTATGTTTCACTGCCTTGCTATGCTGCTGGTTCAACTGACATTCATGTCTTACATTCGGGATCTGTCCAGTCAAAGGGGCAGGCCTTGTTACATGAATACACACATTGTAGACCATGGGTGCACTAGCAGAATGACCAACGTTCCCATTTCCAGGTGTGTGCTTGTGGGGCAGTTATGGAATAATCTCATATCTTGCAGTCACTGTTCCCTCTAAACTGTGCGCGCGCACATACTTTACAACAGAGCGCACAAAAATTACGGTTCTGATTGTGATAGAAAACAACACTGATGTCTTAAAATTTAAAAGTTGTGATTGTAATTACTAGAAAATTTCCGCTTCATTTAGTAATCGTCTATTTTCATTTAATTTGATTAAAATCAATGTGGTGTACATACTGTATTCTGACGTGTAGTCAAATTTTAAAGTATATAACTCCAAGAGTCGTCATGTGGCGCACAAAAATTTAACCTTCCTTCAAAAGCTGCACAGCTAATATTTTATGCGCACACAGCCTAAAGAAAATTAGAGGGAACATTGCTTGCAGTCCAACATAGCTTATTCGGATTCACATGTGGCTCAGATAGTTGCTAATTGACTGAGTATGTACTTATAGAGGGGTCACAAGTTCACACACAGATTTTGGTCATCATTTGGCAGGTGAGGGGACAGGGTGAGCATTTTTCCTCTGACATGGGCTGTTATCGTTTTGCATATCCACTCAATATATGTGGGTGGGGGCACCCATATCCCAGGTCCAGCCTGTCCACTCGGAAAACTAGGCGGGTGCCAGGGTCCAGTGATCATGGTGGACAGTGTGCTGGCTGTCCCCTCCCTTCCTGTCATCGTGGCACAGTCGCCTCTTCAGTGCTGCAGGCAGCCTTATTGAAGTTGCACACATGCAGCTAGGCACACCATGCTGCTCCTGCCCCCCTCCATTGGGGATGTGGGCATATGTGCTGCTGTCTTAGACCTCAGGAGGGAGGGATCACTATGTGCTCCACTGTACTTGCTGCTGACATGCTTGCCATCCCATTGACAGTAACACAAAAAACCTTCACCCTGAGCTCAAGTTAACAGCAAAACCACAAAACTCAGTGAAAAACCAAATATGTTTTAAATTTTTTTGTCGGAATGGCCAGCACAGTGGAAAGGAAAAACACCTTCCACCACCGTGGCCCGTCCTTTTTAATCACTTTAAAGAAGTTTGAATTTAGAACAGCACTTATTCAAAAATGGCTGGTACTTAGCTTTTGAAGACCAAATAGGCTGTAAAAACGCTTTAGTCACCAGTAGATCAAATACACGACGTGTCACGTTTCGGGGGCATATCCAGAAACCCCCTGCTTCAGGTCAAACTACTGTGTAATAAACGTTAGCCTTGGAAACACAGCTAGATAAAATGGTTTTTTATATAACCCAGGCTCCCGAGTTAATAGAACGCGCTTATCAGGTGTGGCATATACAAAAGAACCTATCAGAACAGGGAAGGGAAACCACCAATCAGGTTACACCTCCCGATCGGAAAGGTTAAAAAATAGTATGCCAATCCAGCTGCTGGTTCAAGCCTTCTGGATATACAGAATGCAACCTAAAAATCCATTTTTGCTCCAAATTTTGTAGGATCTGGGTCCTATCACCACCTCGGGGATTAGGGGGTACATGATCTAAAATACGCCAACGAAGATCATCAAATTCATGCGAGCATTCCAAACAATGATGAACCAATGGTGCTGCAAGCTGCTGTGTGCGCAAGCGAGAAGCATGTTCCCCCAACCTCTGTTTGCACGTCCGTGAAGTCTTCCCAATATAAGGTAATTGGCAGGGGCAGAGAATTAAATAAACCACATAAGCAGTGGTGCAGTCCGTATGCCATCGGGTATAATAGCTTTTTTGGGTACGACTGTCAGTCCATAGCAAGCCCGGTAAGGTGTTTAAACAAAAAGAACAGGTCCCACAAGAAAAATGACCGGCATTATCATGCCCTGAAGGTGGCCGGTCTTGAGGAGCCGTAGTCTTCATCAATAAATCTCGCAAGTTAGACTTGCGAGAATAAGCAATTTGCAATGGTTTACGAAAACACGGATGAATGGCTAAAATCGGCCAAAATTTATGAATCAAGCGAACAACAGAAGTGATGCCCCGCATGAAAGGGTTTTCGTAAACCATTGCAAATTGCTTATTCTCGCAAGTCTAACTTGCGAGATTTATTGATGAAGACTACGACTCCTCAAGACCGGCCACCTTCAGGGCATGATAATGCCGGTCATTTTTCTTGTGGGACCTGTTCTTTTTGTTTAAACACCTTACCGGGTTTGCTATGGACTGACAGTCGTACCCAAAAAAGCTATTATACCCGATGGCATACGGACTGCACCACTGCTTATGTGGTTTATTTAATTCTCTGCCCCTGCCAATTACCTTATATTGGGAGGACTTCACGGACTTGCAAACAGAGGTTGGGGGAACATGCTTCTCGCTTGCGCACACAGCAGCTTGCAGCACCTTTGGTTCATCATTGTTTGGAATGCTCGCATGAATTTGATGATCTTCTTTGGCGTGTTTTAGATCATGTACCCCCTAATCCCCGAGGTGGTGATAGGACCCAGATCCTACAAAATTTGGAGCAAAAATTGATTTTTAGGTTGCATTCTGTATATCCAGAAGGCTTGAACCAGCAGCTGGATTGGCATACTATTTTTTAACCTTTCCGATCGGGAGGTGTAACCTGATTGGTGGTTTCCCTTCCCTGTTCTGATAGGTTCTTTTGTATATGCCACACCTGATAAGCGCGTTCTATCAACTCGGGAGCCTGGGTTATATAAAAACCAATTCATTTAGCTGTGTTTCCAAGGCTAACGTTTATTACACAGTAGTTTGACCTGAAGCAGGGGGTTTCTGGATATGCCCCCGAAACGTGACACGTCGTGTATTTGATCTACTGGTGACTAAAGCATTTTTACAGCCTATTTGGTCTTCAAAAGCTAAGTACCAGCCATTTTTGAATAAGTGCTGTTTTAAATTCAAACTTCTTTAAAGTGATTAAAAAGGACGGGCCATGGTGGTGGAAGGTGATAATCCCATTGACAGTGGCAACTGCAGCGTTGCAACTTTCACACAGGGCCAGACACAGATTTCATCAGCTTCAGTCACTGTCACTGCCATCCCCACCCTCACATAATGCTGACATGGCAGTGGGGGTGGCATAACATCCTTTTTGACTGCGGCAGCATGTATGTGTGCTTCCTTTGTTAAGTGGTTTCCTACCAGCCATCAGATGTACACCCTAGGCAGCAGCCTTGTCAACCTAGTGGATCAGCCAGCTCCACTGCCTCACCCATGTGACACCTCCTTTTCCAATTTGGCACCAACAACATAGTGCTCTTTCTTAATAGGACACCATGCTGTTGCTGCCAATGGAGCACTTCTATCACAAATTTGGGAACTCCGGTGGGTGGAGCACATTGCATACATTGAAATAGGCTCTCTCCCCTCAGAAATAGCCCTTACTGCGAGCTTTCACATGGTGTTAGGGTTCCTAGCTCTGGGAGCTCTAACGCACAACCCAGCGTTAATGGTGCACACCCTATCCCTGCCCATTCTCCACCCCATTAACACCCACTCTCCATCTCCTTTCATCTTAATGCTAAAGGCCCCACTTCCGCACATTAATCGGCATTATTGGTGCTTTCCGTAGCATTAACCGCTCACAGGCACCGATAACACGCGTTAACAGCTCACTTGCTCCCATATCCTTCTTTAGTAAAAATACCCCTTAGTGTCTTTCAACTGTCCTGTGTCTGAAATTTCTGTAGAAAAAGTTCTGAATTTTGGGCAGTTTCCTGATTGCATTTTTGGAGATTGGGAGACCTGCGGGCGCGTCGGTGACATCACCAGAGGGGGGCTACAAGAATGTGGCCCCAACTGTGGGTGCATGCCCAAAAGGGCAGGTCATGCACTTTGGAGCACTGAGGAGCTGGCTCTGAAGTCTGGTTCTCTGGAATGGGGAAAAGGAAGAAGTAACCTATTTATGTGAGTAATCCTTCTAAAGCTGTTAAAGTTGTGTGGTCTATGGATAGGCATGTTATGACTGAACTTAAGCGAGAAAGAAGGTGATTCTCCTGTATCAGTGAGTTCCGACTCCCTGATGGGCTACTTACGGTTTTGGGAGATATGTCCCTACCTCCTCCTCCCAGTAGTAAGAGCTTGGAGGGCCGGTGTGACTCAGTAGAGGGTTGTTGGGCCCTTCAGTTGAGACTTAGGGGACTGCTAGCCTTCTTAATCATTGGGGTCAGAGGTTGGTGGTTCTTCTACCTAGGGCTGTGCTATTTGCCATTGAGGAGGCTAGCTATGAGTCTACACCTGGGCATCATTTTCTGACTATTCCGGGAGCTGAAATATCATTGAAGGACAATTGGGACATTGCTTCTCTAATGGAGATCTACCTCTCTGGATCCCTTGAGCAGTTTTCAGTATTTACTAAGGAATCAGTTGTTAAGTTGTCTGAACATGAAGAACAGTTGGTCTCTGTAGATTCTCATCTAAAGAAGATTGACTCCCAGCTGTCCACACTACAAGCTGTGAGGACATATTCTGTGAAGGACAGTTTGGTACTGCATTGCCAGATGGAGGCGATAGAAAATGCCTCCAGAGCTAAAAATCTGTGCTGTCTGAATTTTCCCTTTGCTAGATATCTTTTCCCCCCTGATCCTGCTTCAGAAGTATCCTAAGGGGGTTTGTCCTTTCAAGGAGCTGAGGCACTGCAGGTGAATAATATTTATTATTTGCCTTGAAATGTTAAAAACTCCCTTGCCAGGATCAGAGGGGATGGACCAACTTGGGTCTGTGGATAGCTTGGATTTATCTGCTTTTTTAGAATCATCTAAAGATGACATTCCATATCGTCCTGCTAGACCAGTCCAGACAAGTGGGTTGTGTTCCCCTACCAGCAGATTGGCGGAGACAAAGAACCAATGAAAAAGCTAGGTTTCAATGACATCACTCCCATGCCTCTATTCTTCTCAGCCACCAGAGATCCCTTCAGTATTTATTTGTCTCCAGCAGATGATGGATGGATTTTCTCCTCTCTGAAGAAAATGCTCGTGACAGACCACTTTGAGGGTGACTCACTTGAGCGCAATGTGGGAGGCTGCACTAGACGGCAGTCTTTTCGGTAGCCATAGGAGGAGGGAAAATTGGCTTAGCTCCACTCTTAGCAAAAGAGTCTGTTGAGCAGCCAGAATTGGAAGGATCTGGAAGAGTGCAGCAGCCTCACACAACCACAGAGCCTCTCCCTCCTCCTCCCGAAGATCACAGAAGGCTCTTGGAGGGATCTGTGTGCCAGTGGAATGCGCATACAAACTGCGCAACCGCCAGGTGGCACAAGAGGAGAAAACACTACTTAGGCATGCAGAAATGGCAGAAACCCCCCACACTGCACCAACGGGCATCAGCAGTCTACACCGAATTGCATCCCACACAGATGAAATTGGGAGCCCCAATAATGACATTGACAAGGTCAAGCCTTGGTACTCCCTGAAAGCACCAGGCAGAAGATCCATGCCGGGCTCAGTTCTACTCCCATGAAACTGTTTTACTGGCTTTTGCAGCACTGTGTTTTTAAAAACACAGTGCTGCAAAAGCCAGTAAAACAGTTTCATGGGAGTAGAACTGAGCTATTTTGCATCTGCATCATTATACACTGTACACTATACATTGTTGGGGCTCCCAATTCCATCTGTGTGGGATGCAGTTTGGTGTAGACTGCTGATGCCCGTTGGTGCAGTGTGGGAGTTTCCTGCATTTCTGCATGTGTTAGTAGCGTTTTCTCCTCTTGTGCCACCTGGCGGCGCGCGCAGTTTGTATGCGCATTCCACTCAAGAGGCTCCAACACATGTTCCTACCCTACTGCCTGTAACGCACATTGCAGTAAAAGCGCAGTTAACCATGCTGCAATTAAAGCGGAGTCAAGTGTGCTTTCGGGCCATTGCAGCCTTAGCGCATGCTATTGTGATACTTGCCTTAACTCTTTATGTCTTCTTCCAGGAAATGTTGTTTGACCTGTGGCGAGCGAGGTGCCTCATTTTCGGATTCTAAACTCTGCTCTTCTTGCTTGGCAGTTTCTGAGTCATCCCTGAAGGGCCTGCTCCCCCTCTTTCAGTCGGGGGATGTGATTAATCTGACCTTGCCTGTCTCAGAATAGGAGGTGAAGGATGATGCTATGGGTAGGGATATCCATGCAGCTGGATGATCCGGCGACTGTGCTGTGAGCCACTCATTGTCCTCTAGGGGGTCTATGGTGGTTGCGCTGTCTGGTGTTGGAGAGGGGTCATTGCTGAGAGGAGAACTTCTGGACTCCAGATTGTCCTCCCTGGAATTCTTTCTTTGTTCTTTCTTTGTGGCTTGGTCCTTCTGGTGTGGAAATTCAGATTCTGGGTGCCCTTAGGCACAGTCTCGTGCGGGGCAGACGGAGAGTGGAAACCCTGTTCAATTGCCTTTGATTAAGAGGCCAGTTCTGTAAGTGCATGTCCGGGCCGTCTGGACATCCAGACAATCAGGAGATGAATCCAGTTCTGCTCCTGCGGGGTCTAGACATCTCCACGGGAGCAGAATCACAGCACAGTGACTGTACATCCAGGAGGTGCCCCGATTCAAGCACCCTGGATGTCCAGCCACTTGCCCAGCTAACTCAGTCAGGCTCCTTCATGGAGCCACACTGCCATGGTGTCCTGTCGCCATTGCACTGTGGCTCCATGAGGGAGCCGCGATCACTGGCCACCACCAAAAAGATTCTTTCCCCGCAGCCCGACCCCTGATCTGGCCTTCCGTGGCTAGGGTCAGGCTACATGGAACCCCCTGCACCCCTCACCATTCTTTCTTTGCTGGCTTCCGCTGTCCACCCACGTCCAAGGGGACATAGGATGAGGGGGAAAGGTATAGACTCAGGAGTAATATGTGAAAATATTTCTTTACGGAAAGAGTGGTAGTTGCATGGCATAGTCTCCCAGTGGAGGTAGTAGAGACAAGGATAATATCTGAATTAAAAAAAACATTGGACAAACATAGAAGATCTCTAAGGGGAAAAAAGGGGACTATTATAGTTGATATGGAAGGGCAGACGATAGGCTATGTGGTCTTTTTCTGCTGTCATGTTTGTATGTGATTCTATGTATATAATGCCGCCTGGGCAGGATTGTTCTGGTGGCGCTGGAATGGCTGAGGAGAGTATGGTCCATAGACCCAATATGACTCCTGCAGGTGCCTCCTCTTTGGTTGCCCCAGTGTCTGGGCTATTGCAGTAGGGACCAATCATCCTGGAGGATCCAGTTCCCTTCTTGCTTATGACTTGGCTCTTGAAAGGAGATGGCTAGCATGTGAGGGCTACTCTTCAGGAATGGTCTCCACTCTGTTTGGAGCCCGGGGGTGGTCTACCCACCTAGCCTATGTGCGGATCTGGTGCCTCTTTGAACGATTGGTGCGGGGCTCATCGGTTGACTCCTGAGGCGGACATGGTTCTCTCTCTGTTGGCCTTTATACAGGATAGCTTGAAGAAGGGCCTTTCCCTTAGCTGCCTGAAAGTCAGGTGGCAACTTTGGCCTGTTTCCGCAGTCTTGTAGCTGGTAAGATTCTAGCCTTGCACCTGGACGTTTTGCGCTTTCTCCAGGGGTGGTCAGTGTGGATCTGTATTTGTTGCTCAGGGCCCTCATTGCGACGCCTTTTGAGTTATTGAAGTGCGCTATTTTAAAGGATTTGACGCTCAAGACTGTCTTATTGATTGTGATTTGTTCCGCAAGGTGGATTTCCAAGCTGCAGGCTCTGTCTTGCCGAGATCCTTATCTGTCTTTTTCAAAGGAGGCTGTTTCCATTCAGCCTGTGCCTTCTTCTTGCCTAGGGTGATTTCTCCCTTTCACGTGAACCAGGTGGTCTGCCTACTCTCCTTCTCTAAGGATCAATGTTGGGGGAAGGATAAAGATCTTTGCCTTGTGGATGTCCGGAGGGTGCTTCTCTGGTACTTGGCGGTTACAAATTCCTTTCATAAGTCCGACTATGTTTTGTATTGTTTGCTGGCCTGCGAAAAGGTGATGCGACGGCCAAGTCAACCTTGGGCACTGGATTAAGGAGGCCATTGCCTCGGCATATCTGTTGTGGAACCAGCTGGTTCCGGTGGGTTTGCATGCCCATTCAACCCGAGCACAAGCATCCTCGTGGGTGAAGCGGCACTCGGTGCTCCTGCAGACTTTTGTCGGGCAGTGATGTGAGCATCACTTTCCACTTCTGTCAAGCATTACCGCTTGGATGTCCATGAGAGGGCGGACACGGCATTTGGCTCAAGGGTTTTGCGAGCTGCTGTGTTTTCTTCCTGCCCAGTGGAGTTGAAGCTTTGGTATGTTCCACTTGTCTGGACTAGTCTAGCAGGACAATATGGAAAGTGACATTTTACTTACCAGTTAATATCCTTTCTTTGAATCCTGCTAGACCATTCCAGGGCTTGCCCCAGAAACTCTGCGGTACCCTTTGGTCTGCTATTATTTTTATGCTTGCTCTGCCTGTTCATCTTCTACTAAAAGCCTTCTGTTTAGGCTTTCCTGTACATAGTTCTCTATTGTTAACCTCAATTGTGGGTAACGAAGAATAATGTTAGGCTTGCCATGTTTCTCCCATATGCTTTGGGATGAATACTGAAGGGACTTCTGGTGGCTGAGGCGAATAGAGGTGTGAGAATGATGTCATTGAAACCTGGGCTTTTTATTGGTTCTTTGTCCACCAGCCTGCTGGTAGGGGAATATAACCCACTTGTCTGGACTGGTCTAGCAGGACTCAAGGAAAGGACATTAACTGCTAAGTAAAATGTCACCTTCCTACATGGGCTGCCTTATTAGTTTCCTTCATTCTGAGATGGATAAAAAATCTTATTTTGATGATATTTTTTTTCAGAAAAAGAATGAGATATTCTGTGATCAAAAGACTGATATCTTTCCAGATGTCTCGTTCTACTCGATTGTGGCGAAAAGCCGTTTTGGTTCTAGGGGCAGATTTTTTTCTTGAAGTTTCCATGTAAATGTTTAACTTTGTCAATAGTTCCCCCTGGTTACCTCCATGTTCGCTACCCCTGTTTATTGTAAACCCATTGTTGCCTGTCACATTGTGGTGTGTTATATTCAAATGTACACCGCACTGATTAAAATAGCGCGGTATATAAGAAATGTAAATAAATAAAAATAATAAATAAATAAGGTAACTCTTATACTTTTTTTTTGATCCATCTCAGCTTGAAGGCTTTCTAAAAAGTAAGAATGTTTTGATTCCTTACTGGGTTGGATATGAGAAAGCATTGGGCATGAAGTATCTTGATCCCAGGCACTAGGGTAGTGTTGATTTGTTTCCTATAGGAATCCTTCCCATGATGTGGTCTAGATGTAATTGTTGTTGGCAACTTTTCTGTTTGTGTGGGGGGGGGGGGGTCCACATTTGCTTTATATCTTTCATTTGTAAAAGATGAAAATGCTTAAATTTAAAAAAGAAAAAAAGAAAAATAATTTTGTGCAGTCCAAGAAGTTTCATGGTATTTTTGAATGTGCAGCAGATCCTGACTGAGTAAAATTTCTGGAAATAGGTAAAAGCTAGATCTTCCAGATCTAGGTTTTGGAGATCAGCACAATTGCCTCAAGCAGCTCTAGACTGAACTTAGATCTTGGGGATTCCTTGCCTTCCCCCAACCCCCCTTCTATCTAACTTTAGGGGCTTGTTTACAAAGCCGTGGTAGCGGTTTCTGATCGTTATCGGAGCCGCGGCCCCATTGATTTCAATGGGGCCGTGGCTCCGATAGCAATCGGAAACCGCTACCGCGGCTTTGTAAACAAGCCCCTTAGTCTTTCATTGATGGGGGAAAAAAAACCCTGGTCTGGATCCCGTAGACCTAACTTGAATCTAGCACTGCAGGGGGAAATCATACCGATCTCCATTAATACGCTACCACAAAATAGGTAAAAGCTGGATGCTCTGTGGATCCAATTTAAAGTAGGATAACTTAAATATGATTTTTACCTAGAACCAAACTTGCTTAGTTTTATGGATTCATTTTGTGGTTTTGTATTTGTTTGCATGCGTTATAAGGAAGAGAAGGCTTATAAAATCCTCCTGTCTCAGCCTCCTCCCCCCCCTTTTCGATTGAGAGTAGGCGGATGAGTGTGTGAGCGGAGTACTCTTATAGAAGTGTATTTATAAGGATTCCAGATTTATTAGTTCTGGGTTGCACTTTTTTTTAGGTGTATTTTGTTTCAGGCAATACCTCTTATTGTCAAGGGTCCATCTGTATGTATGTATTCATTTGTGTGTGCACAAACAGATGTGTACCAAAGAAAGCAAATCATGACCCTTTACTCTCCTGTTTAACACCCATGTGTGTTAGAACCCTGTTTGGTGTGTTAGTCTTGCATAGATTGGAAGCTCTATTGACCAGGGACTCTCTCTTATGTGTATATGTACACTGCTGCGTGCGCCTTGTAGCACTAATCATATGATAAGTAGTAGTAGTTACTGTAATCACAGTGGTGCAGGAGAGAACATTCCAGTGAAGTTCCAGGCCTGTTGGCGCTCAAAGAAGGAACTCATCATGGAGGCACTAGAGGGCAAGTGTCAGTGAATTCCCAGGTCTACTGGCAGAAGAGACAAAAGACCTGGAGTAGGGCTATGGAATGTAGCTTGCTAGTGAGCTGAAAAGGGAAGACAAAGGAATTGAAAGTAGATAAGGGAAGGGAATGGGGGGGGAAAGGCTGACTCAAAATCTTCCAATAGTATCAAATTACTGCCATCTCTCATTTAGTTATTCTTCCCTGAAGGACACAGAGCTTACCCTGAAGTAACTGAGCCCCTCCACAACTCATACACCCCTATCCACCTTATCACGCATTCAGCCTCACTCTTGCTCATAACCTTGCATTCACTCACAGTTCCTCTGTTACTCATAATCCCTCTTTCACGCACTAATTAATTAACTGAGCACACTTTATGTGGCTACCTCTCTTATATTCACCCATTCAGTGAGTCAGCCAAACCGCCAGGCATTCATAGCCCCCTCCATCCACTCAATTACTCAGGCATATTGCAACGCATCAGCTCTCATTCCATTCAGTCAGCAACTGATCACTTATCATGCCCACATCCCCTCATCTCCTTAACTACAAGGTCTGTCCAAAAAGAAACCATACTTGCCAAAGAGAGCACCAGAGAGCCAACACAGCAGACTTGTGATGTGTAGTGGTGACCTTTAGCTTTAGCCTCCCACTTCCTCGATCATGCCACGTGAATTAGTTATGGACTACATGCAGTAAAGTGAACTCATCTCGTGTGCCTTTTGCTATTTCTGAAACATCATAATGGGAAACCTTTCAGAGTGGATTTAAACTTCAAGAACAAAAAGAAGTCTGCAGGGGCCAAATCTGGAGAGTAGGGAGGCTGCGGGACTAGAGACATTTCGTGCTTTGCCATAAATTCATGGATAAGGAGCGATGAATGATTGTGACACGGTTCGCTTTTTGCTTAGCTGTCCAGAGACATGGGACAAACTTTGCAGCAACGCGATGCATCTGAAGTTTTTCAGTCCAATTGTGTAACACAAGCTTACTGAAGCCTATTTCTTCAGCAACTTCATGGGCATTTAGGCGACGATTTTCAAGAATCAAAGCACGCACTTTCTTAACGTGATGATCGTCCATTGACGTGGAAGGCCATCCAGTTTTGGAATCATCTTGGGTTGACGTTCTACCCAATTTGAAACGTCTGTTTAAGCCGCAAACAATATTATGAATGATACAATCTTCTCCATAAGCTTGCTGCAACATCTGAAAAGTTTCGGTAAAAGTCAATTTCACAAAGAATTTCATGCAAACGTGTTGCTCTTTAAGATACTTCATATTTCAACTTGCAAAAAATAGCAAAAGGCATACGAGATGAGTTCACTCTACTGCGTGTAGTCCATAAGTAATTTACATGGCGTGATCGAACAAGTGGGATGCTAAAGTTCAAGGTCACCCCTACATATCACCATTATCGCGAGTCTACTGTGTTGGCTTGGTGGCATCCTCTTTAGCAAGTTTGGTTTCTTTTTTGATAGACCTCATCTATCAGCTCTGCTGCTCAGTCATATTCCCCCCCCCCCCCTGCCATCCATGGACTCATTCATACACATAGGGGTATGTTTACTAAACTGGGCTAACGGTTAACCCGGGCTATCTGCAACTAGGTCCCATTGAATAATATGGGACCTAGTGGCAGATAGCCCGGTTAACCGTTAGCCAGGTTTAGTAACATACCCCATAGTCCAACAGCAAAGCACATCTTTGTGCAAGGCTTGCAGGATGCAGTTCTCAACTGATAAGGGTCTGCTAAGGAGAATGTCAGCATAGACTACCTACGTGGCTGGACTCAAATTCAGGTGGTTGTTTAAAAGAAATCTTTTTTTAAATTTAATTGTTCATAACCGCAATAGAACAATAAATTCATATTATCAAGCCCAGGGAGCTATAGAATAATTCAGTGTTTGATATACACCTTATTTACTTTAGAAGTCAAACATTCATATTGGGCTAGACTGGTGGCTCAGTGGCGGTTCTGTTGGGGGAACTTGATTAAATGTCTGGATCAAGTCTTCTGCTCTATGAGATGCTGTTGAGTGTGCATCCAGGGCTGCCCAAAAGTATCTGATAACCTAGGTCAGTGATGGCTAACCTTTTTGAGCCCGAGTGCCCAAACTGCCGCACAAAACCAAAGAATTTCCTCAAAGTGCCAGCACGTCAATTAAACCTCAGCTCAGTTACACATGCAGAACATAGACCATCACCAAACAAGGAATCACAATTTAGAAACAGGAAGGCAATAATTAAACTGGGAACCCCAAAAGCCAAACTTGGAATGTACAACACTGTAGAAATAAAACTATAAATTAATTTCCTCTTGTACCAAACAAAGCACAGATGTTAATGATGCACATTTCCCAGAGGTTTCATATTCCAGTTAATAAATTCAAAATAAAGAGATATCTTTCTACCTTTTGTGCATTTTTTTTCAGTTGCAATTGCTCCAGCCACTTTCTTCTGGTTTCTTCATGTTTTCTGCTAACTCTCCATCGTCTGCTGTCCAGTTGTTCTTGCTTCTCTCTCTGCTAGTCTTTTTTTCCATTCTCCTCTCTGTACATCTGCTTTAACATACTAATCTTTCTCCTTTTGCTCTTTCCTCATTCCTATTTCATCCACACAAATTTTACCGCTCCATCCTCAATCCCCACTTACTCTCCCAATACCCGGCCAATTGTAGATTTTTCATTCCTCCCACACAAAATATTTTTCCCCTCTCCATTTTACTCTCCCAGCCCCATCCCATTCTAATCCTCCCCCAACATCAGCTCCCTTCTAGTTCCAGTCTCACCCAGCATCCATTCCTTTCTAGTCCCTGCATCAGCCCATTTCCAGTCCTAGCCCCCCATCAGCCCATTTCTAGTCATTTCCTAGCCCCATCATCAGCCCATGTCAAATCATAGCTCCCCTCCACTCAGTACAATTCCAGTCCAAGCCCCCCCCATGAGCCTACTTCCAGTTCTAGCCCCTCCATGAGTCCATTTCAATTCAAGCCCCCACCACAGCCCATTTCCAATCTTAGCTCCCCCCAACAGCCCATTTCCAGTCCTATCCTAGCTGCTCCATCAGCCCATTTTCAGTCCTAGCTCCCTTCCCTCACAGCCCATTTCCATTCCAAGCTCCCTCCCCATCAGCTATTTGCAGTTCAAGCCTCCCCTTCCACTCAGCCCATTTCCAGTCATAGCAACCCCCCAACCCATTACCAGTCCTAGCCCCCCATCAACCCACTTCCAGTCCTAAACCCCCATCACCCCATTTTCAGTTTAAGCCCCCCCTATAACCCATTACCAGTCCTAACCCCCCATCACCCCATTTCCAGACATCCCCCATCAGCCCAAAGCCCATTACCAGTCTTAACCCCCCATAGCCCATTATCAGTCCTAACCCCCCCATAGCCCATTACCAGTCCTAACCCCCCATCAGCCCACTTCCAGTCTTAACCCCATCAGCCCATTTCCAGTCAGCCCCCCACAGCCCATTGCCAGTCCTAAACCCCCCCCCATCAGCCCACAGCCCATTACCAGTCCTAACCACATCAGCCCACCTCAAGTCCTAACCCCTCCCCATCAGTCCATTTCCTGTCCTAGCCCCCCCCCCCTTAGCCCATTATCAGTCCTAACCCCCCCCATAGCCCATTAGCAGTTCTAACCCCCAATCACCTCATTTCCAGACAGCCCCCCATAAGCCCACAGCCCATTACCAGTCTTAACCCCCCCATAGCCCATTACTTGTCCTAACCCCCCCAACAGCCCACAGCCCATCCAGTCCTAACCCTCCCCATCAGCCCATTTCCTGTCCTAGCCCCCCCCCATAGCCCATTATCAGTCCTAACCCCCATCACCCCATTTCCAGACAGCCCCCATCAGCCCAAAGCCCATTAGCAGTCTTAACCCCCCATAGCCCATTACCAGTCCTAACCCCCCATCACCCCATTTCCAGACAGCCCCCATCAGCCCACAGCCCATTAGCAGTCCTACCCCCCTTAGCAGTCCTACCCCCCCAGCCCATTAGCAGTCCTACCCGCTACCCCCCTAGCCCATTAGCAGTCCTACCCCCCTAGCCCATTAGCAGTCCTACACCCCCCCCTAGCCCATTAGCAGTCCTAACCCCCCCCCCCCATGGCATATTTAAAAAAAAAAAAAAGCTGGCTTTGGTTGCTGCCGCTGCCGCGGCAGAATGCAATGTCCTGCGGGGCCCCCTCCGCCCGCTAAGCCCCTCTGCAAGGGCTTTCAGATTCGCGAGGGAGAGCTTCTCCCTCGCGTCTCTGTTAAGCCCGCAGGGGCTAATGGGAAATTTCCCATCAGTCCCTCGCGTCTAAAGGGGCTGATGGGAAATTTCCCATTAGCCCCTGCGGGCTTAACAGAGACGCGAGGGAGACGCTCTCCCTCGCGAATCTGAAAGCCCTTGCAGAGGGGCTTAGCGGGCGGAGGGGGCCCTGCGGGACACTGCACTCTGCAGCTGCCGCGTCCGCGGCAGCAGCCAGAGCCAGCTTTTTCTTTTTTGCGGACCTACCCGCGTGCCAGCTGCAAGGCCTTCGCGTGCCACAGGTTCGCCATCGCTGACCTAGGTGAACCTTCAGCTGTGTCCCTCCCCCCCCCCCCTCTTGTGTGGCTCAAAGCCATATTCTTCCCCTGCCTCCCAAGGTAGCTGAAGGCCCTACCCATTCCGTAGTGCAGCATCTCTGCATTTTTAGAGAAATCTGAGCATGTTCTAACTTTTTGAGAAATCTGCAAGTTCTAAAGAATTCTCAGGTTTTCAGATAAATGTGTGTGGCCAAATACTCACTTTTCCTTGAGTCAGAAAATTACCACAGCCAAATAGAGGCATTTTGAAATGAGCACTCCTAATTTTAAAGACCAAATAACAGAATGTTTTAAATGTCAGCTGTCTTGATACTGAGAGAAACCTCCCAGTAAAACAAAAGGAAAATGCAAAGTTTGCTGAATTATGGCGTAGCCCAATGTTGCAGAAAGATACAGAAATGTTTCCCATCGTATTGGGAGCCATAGGCTTGTTAAAAAGAAGTTCCGTGCACATCTTGACAAACTACCCATACATGTTACATCTTACGAACTCCAGAAGGAAGCTCTCTTTGGCACGATGCAAGTACTACACTGAGCATTAGCAGTAAATTTCAGAGACTGAGATCATACTTCACATACCCTGGCTTAGAAGTGAGATTCATGACTGTCATGATATGCACAAAACTAACCCATTTAGATAAATTGGTGAGCAAAACACATGGAAATTCAAACTGTATCTTAAGATGTTATAGAAGTAACACCGCAGATCAGAGGTGGTAGCCAGAAATGGGGCAATGTCATTTCTTTCAAAAACAAAAACATTAAAAATAAATAGTGTCCATCGGCAGAGCATGCAGGGTAGTAAGCTATTCCATGTCTCCCTCCGAAACAGCTGCAATGGGATGGATCTACTGATCAGATCATTCTGCTGCCACAGACAGCAGAAAGAAATTTGGGGATTAGTATGGAGGGGATAAATGAGCTCCAATCTCTGTTTTTCAGAGCACTTGTGAACATGAGGTATTATCATTTTCATTATGATATGGCCGAGTGTTTCTAGCCCCAAATGTCCCCTCCCCATATAGAAGGTTATTTTTGCACCTGATTTGACCTCTTTCAGCATATAAAGCTTCCCTTTAGGAGGGATAATGGAGCAAAAAGTTCTGGATGTGGACTTCCTCAGTTGGATGTTCCTTGATTGTGGTGAATGGGAACTGCAGAAGAAGTATCCCAATGCATCACAAGTAAATGGGGATTCCCTTCATAGGATCTGATGGCAAACAGAACACATTTCTAAGGCGTGTAGGTTTTTACAGTCACAGGCATGAGCAAGAGTCATCTGGAGTAGATGCTTTCATCCAGCAGTGGCCAGTGTGGGGGAGGGAACTTCTCTATCTTTTCCCACTCTGGCAGATGGCTGGCAGAATGCTGGGAAGATATGGTTATCCAAGATGGGTGATCTTGATTGCCCGTGATTGGGCCAGGAGAGCGCTGTATGTGAAGCAAGTCAGGTGCCATGTCATGAGTGTCCCTGTCCCTGGGACGGGCAATAGGTCTGATTCAGGGTTTGATACCCAAGGAAGAGCCACCTCCTTGTTTCGGATGTTGAGAGGAAGATGTGGAAGAGAAAAGGCTATGCAAGTCTGATCTCAGAGACCCTTCTTCAGGTCAGGAAGTCATTAATTTCGCGATTGTATGCCTGAATTTGAAGAAGTTTTACTTGATGGTACTATTTGCAGGCTTTTAGCCCATTAGGCACTGATGTATTGACTATCCTGTCCTTAATTCAAGATGATCTGGATAGGGCTCCGGCTTAGTGTTCACTGAAGGTTCAGGCAGTAACTATTTCCATTTTTCCTGCATATGGATGTGTTACATTTTCTCAAGGAGTCTCCAGTGAGGTGCTCCATACATTCTTGGAATTTTAATATGGTCTTATAGACATTGACTGGGCCTCTCTTTGGACCTTTCAGAAGGGTGACATTGAAGGACATTTCCTTGAAGATGGCCTTTCTCTTGGTGATTATGTTGGCAAGACATGTTTGGGAACTGCATGCCTTATCTTGTAGAGAAGCCATAGAGAGAGTTTCTTTCCTCCTTTTGCCCATTGTGGTTTTGGTGTTTCATGTAAATCAAGCCATCATGCTACCAATCTTTGGGGGTAATTCTGTGGAGGATGAAGATAGGATGCTGTAACTTCAGGAGTCAAGAGAGCCCTCGAGATCTACTTGAAGGTCACAAAGCCATTCAGGAAAGACAGAATGTCTCTTTGTGCTGTCTGATGGTAGGAAGAAAGGACTGGCAGCCTCAAGGCTACATTATCTAGGTGGCTGAAGGGAGCTGGGCTCTGAGGGCCCACTCCAGCAGAGCCCAGGTCCTTGTGAGCAGAAAAGTGAAAAGCAGGACTGGTCTGGCAAGGCTGATAAGGAAATGCAAATAATGTTCACTTGATAATTTGATTTCCTTGAGTCCTTGCAGACCAGTCCTTCCTTCCCTCCCAAATCTGCACAGAATAATATTGCTGTTATATGCTACATGACACTGTTCCAGCACACCTCGCCTGCCTTTCTTTGGCCACTCTCTTCAGTAAAGCGAAAAAAAAAATCTGCCGTGCTATGTTCTAAAGAAACGAACATAAATCACTCCTCAGCATTGACCGCAGACCTTTGAGTGAACCTATATGTCTCCTCAGATCTGGCATTAAAGCCCTAGCATTGAGCTTAGCCTTCTGGTCTCTGCATCTGTGCAGCATAGCTAATTGCTTCATTAGCATCTATTTAAAAAGATCTTAATGTACTGTATTCTGCATCTGCCCATGGTATCAAAAATGGGAGGAACTAGAATAACATTAAACCAAGATATTTAACCATAGTTTTTGGACCGAAGTCTCAGATAAGCAAACATTTCATTTACTGAAATTAAACTTTTTGAAAATGCACCTTTACTCTGAGACCTGTGTTTCAACTTGACTTTTTTTTTTCATCCTGTCTTTGATCTGTAGATAAAAGGCAAACATCCCTTACAGGTAATGTGTACTTTACAGGAGCTCAGTCAGAATTGACTGGCAGATTTTGGAAGGTTTGAGGTTCTGCAGGAAAGTGTTCTGTTAAAACAAGTTCTTCCTGGTTGAAGCTCAAATTTAGGATGAAGTAGTGCATTAATGTTCTTAGGAGCTACTGTAATAAGACTATGGCAAATACCTGCACTAAGGTTTTAACAACACATGTTTAAATCTACAATGTTAAAAAGCAGTTATGCTTCTTTTTCTACCATTTTTAACCTCATTAATTAGAAGTGGAAATTTAAAATTTTAAACTTGCACCTCTAATCATTTAATGCTTAAAAAAATAAAAAGCTTTGTCTTGGATTCTCCATATCCAAGACACCTGGGAATCCTCTGAGCCAGAAAGCCTCTGCTCCAAGAAGTTGTTTTAAGATTGGCTCCTGATCCATTAAGCTAAATTAACAGTACTCTGGTCAGTTGGGGAAATTCAGTGGAAGGTAGGATGGTGGTCAAGGGGGAATTGAGTGGTATGCCTTAGTGGTTAGGTGGTGCTCTGTGGCCTGGAGCCTCCTGGGCAGTGTTCCCACATATGGCAGCTTTTAAACAATATCCTGACCCTGGGTGTCCTGGTTACATCCCTAGACTCTGGGATCCCAGGTCATAGGTGGATGTCTTTATCCTTCCACAGAAGTAAATGGAAGCACAATTTTAGTTCATCTCAAACCCTGCAGTAAAATTTCAACGTTAAAAACACAGTAATTTGAATTTCTATTGCAGTCGAGAGAAGCAAGTGTTACTTCCATTGCTGTGCTGTTTGCATGGAAATGTGGTGTTCTGAACGCAGCTTTTTAACTAGTGTTTTAGTGAATGTTTGTTTTTGTGTGTTACAGCCTTATTAAATTGAGTTATTTTACTAAACAAAATTGTTTTACTACAGTGTTAATAGGTCATTAAACTTTGCCAGCAGGCCAATTCAATAAAGTGTGCTATGTAGAGATAAAGGCCAGCAGGCAAGCTGTGGGTATTTCCATTTTATTAGACTGAATTTTAACTATATTAAGAAATGAATTCACTCTGTAATTTTTATCTCCTGGAGGCAAATAGTGGCTAAAAATTGAGACAATGCCGGTTTGTGATGATCTATGTTGCGACTCCTGGTGACCATGGTTGTTATTGTTAAGTGCCGTCAAGTCGGTGTCCACTCATGGCAATCCTCTGTATAGTTGTCCTAAATTGTGTTGCATTTGTCACAGAAATATGATCCTCCGCTTACAGCATCGTCCCATTCTGCTGCTGCCCAGATAGGTGGTTTGTCTGAGTCTGGCATCTCAGCTGAGGCCTGTCTATTTTGGGAGACCCTGCCAGTAGCTAAGCTACTGATAGCTTAGCTTAGCTCTCAGCATCACTGATACACACAAGCCCTCACAGCACAACAAGCTGCAAACCAAGTGAGGGAGGCAACCATGGTATTTCGGCATAATTTATACTTCCTTATCCTGCTAGATCAGTCTAGATGAGTGGGTTATGCTCCCTTGCCAGCAGGTGGAAGCAGCTTGGAATAACTTTCGGTGATGTCATCGCTTGGTATATATGTTGCTGCAGCATTTAGAGAAGCTAGTAGCTTTCTTTCCTCCAGAGGTGGCAAGGTATTGGACTGGTACAGCAGTACAGATAGGCCAGTCTTTTCTTTATGCTGTGATCTGTGTGGCTGAAATTGATAAGCTCAGCATTACTCGGAGCCGAGGTGTGCCCATGTTTCCTGGAGGTGACAGCTGCCTTTTGCCCAGTGCTGCTTCCAATGGGTTTTAGCCTTTAATGGGCTTGAAATGGGCAGGAAGACCTCCCCCCCCCCCATGGGCCCCTGAGAGGGGCTGATAAGTCAGGCCCAGGCATCCCTTCCCTCTTGCAGTCCTTGATCTGCATGCCTTTTGTGTGTCTGTCCTTTTTCTGCTATTTTTGTGTTTTTTCTCCCATTGTTTTTAATGGGCTGTATTTGGTTCTCTTGTTTTTAATTAAAGCAGCTCCAAATGAAATTGATAAATAAAAGAGCTTTTGCTTAGCAGCTGGGCCTCCTAGGCCTGGGTGGACATCTGGGGCTCCCCTGCTCAGGGTTTCTCAGCCTGAAAGGTGCTGGTACTCCCTTTTTTGCTGTGACCCTGCTTCTTCTTCTTAGCTTTTTTTTTTTTTTTTTAACTTTGCCACTAGTGTTCAGCCACAAGGCCTCATGCATCCTCTCGCTCCCAGCAGTTTATTTTTCCTCCACGGTTGATTTTATTTGTCCTCAATGGTGGCTGGAATGCTTGGGGCACCCTTCTGACATTATTTTATGACCTCCCTCCCAGGGTGTCTGGGACCTGATGCCATTTCTGTGGTTTCTACCACACCTTCACTTTGATTTTCCCACTGGTAGGTACCGTAGCAATTTGAGATGGCTCTTTGGGCCTGGAAGAAGTAAAACCTGGTGGGGTGCGCTAGCCACGAGCCTATTAGTTCCTGAGGGTCCCCGGGCTCTCCTTTTCAACCGGCTTGCATGGCAGCTCCTGAAACAACTCATGGATTGTCTTCAGTTTTTGCTGTCTGCTTGACAGCCCTCTTCATGAAGTCTGACGTTCGAGCCTTTCCTACAGGGAACCTGGGGCCCATAAGTGCCTCTGTCACAGGCAAGTAGAGGGGCTAGAGTGTCTACTTCACCCTTGCACTCCTCCTTTCCACCAGGAGTCCAGCTTTATCCCCTATGAGGGCTGTTTGGACTCGAGAGAAAATGCTTTTTTGTTAGAAGGCAAATCAGAGAAGATCAGGGTGTTTTTCCTGGTAAAAGGCTAGAGTCTGTGTGATCCACTTATTTCACTGATGGATCCTCTTTATGCTCTTTCAGGAATTGGTGCAGCTCTGCTTATGGTAGAGCCTGCTCTCGGGCAAGGTTTTCAGGTTGGTCCCCCCTTTATTCCTGAAGGTTTTCCTGGCATCTTGCTGCATTTATTCCTCTACCTGATCCTTTGCAGCAGTGCATAGGGTTTTAGGGAGAAAACCACCAAGATGGGCCCTAAGGTCCTTTCTTGTACTCAGATCATGCCACGGTAGTGGCATATGTCAATTGGCAAGGGGGCATGAGAGTGCTGGAGTGGCCATGGAGATGACCCTCCTATTCTGGGTGGAAAGGAACATCCTAGCTCTTTTGACACAGTACATTACCAGAGTCGCCAGTGTGGAGGCAAACCTCCTCAATCACCACTCCCTTGATCCAGGGTAGTGGAAATTGAATCGGGAAGCATTTCAGCAGATTCTGTGCCTCTGGGGTTGTCCTGAGATGGATCTGATGGCGACCTGGTCCAATGCCAAAGCACGCAGATTCTTCAGTTGCTGCAGGGAGACACGCACCAAGGATGTCAACTCCCTAGTTCAGTCCTGGCCAAAGCAATGCCTGCTGTAAGTACAGTATTTCCTCTATGAACACTCATGGGGTGTGTGCTTCATCGCATAGAGTGACATTTGGGCTGGGTTGTCCTAGTGGCACCGGATTGGCCACAGAGGCCGTCATCCAAGGACCTAATGCAGTTCCTGCAGGAACCTCTTCTGTGACTGCCCACAGCCCAGAGACTGTTAAGGGCCAATTCTTCTAGACACCCTGGCTCCCTTCTCGCTTATGGCTTGACTCTTGCGAGGTGGTGTTTAGTGTATAAAGGATTTTTTTTTTTTTACCGTGGTTTCCACACTCCTTAAGGCAAGGAGAGGCTGTACCAACCTGGTTTACATGCACGTCTGGTGTCTTTTTGAGCATTGGTTCCATGAGTCTTGAAGGACTAGAAAAAGGGACTGTTACTTCTGGAGAGAGATCTGTAACTGTGAGTATATACTTCTGGTAATTTTTCTAAAAGGAATTCTTTGTATTAAAGCTAATTAATTTGTGAACCTACTATTTTTTGTTAAATCAGTCAGG
The DNA here is from genome assembly GCA_033557465.1 of Ichthyophis bannanicus. Taxonomy (NCBI): domain Eukaryota; kingdom Metazoa; phylum Chordata; class Amphibia; order Gymnophiona; family Ichthyophiidae; genus Ichthyophis; species Ichthyophis bannanicus. The sequence continues at coordinate 249,570,990 of CM066032.1, read as the reverse complement.
GCCTAGTAGCAGCAGTTTAAGTTTAAATATAAAAAACACAGAGGAGAACTTTCTGGTTACATTTCATACCCAGCAGAGAGCTTGTAGTTTAAATTTAATAGTCTCTCAGGGCCTAGTAACAGCAAAGTACTTTTAGCTTAAATTTAAAACACAGAAGAGAGCTTTCTGGTTAAATTTAGAACCCAGCAGAGAGCTTGTAGTTTAAATTTCATAAGAAGTTAGAGCCTAGCAGCAGCTAAGAGCTATAATTTAAATCAAATCAGAATATAGCTTACCTCAGCAGCACAAGATAGGGTACTGTGTAGCAACCCTCTTATAATAAGTGTTATTTCCCACCCACCCCTGGGATAATCGTAGCTTTATAGGTACTTACACATCTTAAAGGACAGGAGGTGCTCTCAGGTGAAGCTCATTACCCAAATCAGTCATACACTAAGGACCTGAGATTAGTTAGGCTTCAGGTGAACAAGGTATATTACACGTATTAGGTACAGTTTTATTAGTATAAATATCCATAGCAACCCTTAGTAAGTAAAGAACTTAGATCTAAACACAAACTTAAAACTAAGATGCAGACAGCAGTCCAGCAGCGGGATGGGGGCTTTCCAGTCTTTTGCATTGAGTGTCACATGTATGATTTTCTCCCAGTTGGTGAGAGGTCTTACGTGTGCACTAGGTGCAAGGAGCTCTTTGCTCTCAGGGAACGAGTCCGTTCTCTAGAGGCTAAAGTAGCTGACTTGGAAAGCATAAGACAGAGAGGTACATAGACGAGACCTACAGGGATATAGTCCTGAAGTCCCACCTCCAGTCTGGCAGCATCCCTGTTGCCATGGAGGAGAGAGGTCACGTGACAGGAGAGCATCACCCTGGTGTGGCAGGAAGTGATCCTGTAACTAGGACCTGTCCTCCAGGTAATGTTTAAACACTCTCGCACCGAGGAAGTTTCTCCAGGGCCATGTGCCCATGAGGGAAGGGTTAGGACAGCCGTTATAGTTGGTGATTCGATCATTAGGCATGTAGATAGCTGGGTGGCTGGTGGACGTGAGGATCGCCTGGTAACATGCCTGCCTGGTGCGAAGGTAGCAGACCTCACGCGCCACCTAGATAAGGTCTTAAATAGTGCTGGGGAGGAGTCTGCTGTCTTGGTACATGTCGGTACCAATGACATAGGAAAATGTGGTAGGGCTAAATTTAGGCTTTTAGATAGGAAGTTGAAATCCAGAACTTCCAGAGTAGCGTTCTCCGAAATGCTTCCTGTTCCACGCGCAGGACCCAAAAGGCAGGCAGAGCTCCGGAGTCTCAATGCGTGGATGAGACAATGGTGCAGAGATGAGGGTTTTGGATTTGTTAGGAACTGGGGAGCATTCTGGGGAAAGGAGGGGTTCTTCCGAAGGGATGGGCTTCACCTTAACCGGGATGGAACCAGGCTGCTGGCATTAACCTTTAAAAAGGAGAGCAGCTTTTAAACTAGATATTAGGGGAAAGCCGACAGTCGCCCAAGAGCGGATGGTTCGGAAGAATGTATCTTTGAAGGATACTACCAAAAGCAGAGAGGTTCCACAAAAGAGTAAAGTAGCCCAAATGCCCTCAAGTATGGAGCAGACTGAGCTTAAAGATCCCAAATTACCCATGTCTAACAATAGCCAAATTAATATGAATAAAATACATTCTCTAAAATGCTTGTATGCAAATGCTAGAAGTCTAAAAAATTAGATGAGAGAGTTAGAATATATAGCACTAAATGAAAGGTTAGATATGATTGGAATATCAGAGACATGGTGGAAGGAGGACAACCAGTGGGGCACTGTGATACCTGGGTACAAACTATATCGTAGTGATAGAGCTAATCAAATTGGTGGAGGAGTTGTTCTCTATGTTAGAGAGGGCATTGAGTCAGAAAGGATTAAAGTTTTGCAGGAAACAAAATCTGCTGTAGAATCTATATGGATTGAAATTCCATGTAAAAGGGGGAAGGCAATGGCAGTGGGGGTGTACTATCGAGCGCCTTGCCAGAATGACCAAATGGATGATGAAATGCTCAAAGAAATCAAGGAAGCTAACAAAAGTTACAGTGCAGTAATAATAATGGGTGATTTCAACTACCCCGGTATCGACTGGGTCAGTGTCATGTCAGGACATGCTAGGGAGATAAAGTTCCTAGATGAAATAAATGACTGCTTCTTGGAGCAGCTGGTTCATGAACCGACCAGAGGGGAAGCCATATTAGACCTAGTCCTTAGTGGAACACCAGATCTAGTGCAAGAGATAAGGTCGTTGGGGCCACTTGGCAATAGTGATCATAGCATGATCGCCTTTGATTTAATTAGTGGAGGAGGGATAGTAAGGAAATCCACAGTACTACCTTTTAACTTTCGAAAGGGAGACTATGATAAAATGAGGAAAACAGTTAAGAAAAAACTAAAAGGAGCAGTTGCAAAGGTTAAAGACGTACATCAGGCTTGGCTGTTGTTGAAAAATACTATCTTGGAAGCCCAGACCAGCTGTATTCCACGCTTTAAGAAAAGTGGAAGGAAGTCCAAAAAACTGCCAGCATGGTTTAAAGGTGAGGTCAGAGAGGCTGTTGTTGCCAAAAAAGCATCTTTCATGAAATGGAAAAAAAAGCCAAACGACGAAACCTGGAAACAGCACAAGCACTGGCAAGTCAAATGCAAGGCATTGATAAGGCAGGCAAAGGGAGAATTTGAGAAGAAGCTTGCTGCAGAAGCAAAAACACGAAGTAAAGACCTTTTCAAGTACATTCGTAGCAAAAAACCTGTGAGAGAGTCAGTTGGTCCATTAGATGATAATGGGGTTAAAGGAGCACTAAGAGGCGACAAGGAGATAGTGGAGAGATTGAATGAATTCTTTGCTTCGGTCTTTACTGAGGAAGATGAAGGGATGTTACCCAAGACTGAAGTGGTATTTAAAGGTGCGGAAGAATTGAAGGAAACATCGATACATCGGGAAGATGTATTACAACTATTAGATAAACTGAAGAGTAGCAAATCACCTGGGCCGGATGGTATACATCCAAGGGTGTTGAAAGAACTGAAATATGAGCTTGCAGACCTGCTATTAGTAATCTGTGAACTATCATTAAAATCATCTCTAATACCTGAAATAACCCGGACCTTGACCATCAGATCCTTGCAGCCTGCTGTTTCTCCCTCCTGTGCTCCCCGGTCCCGCCTCCAGGAACCGGAAATAACCCGGACCTCGACCATCAGGTACTCTACCCCAAATAAATTCAAGCTGCCTGCGGCGGTCCGCGCCGTGGGCGCGCGCCGAAGGAGCGGGTCCTGCTCCTGCTCCTTGGACGAGCTCCTTGGGGCGAGCGAGTGGGCGATCGAGGGGTAAGAGCCGTCTCATTCCTACCTTCACAACTCATGCTGCGTCTAAGTTTATTTCTATGGTTTTCTCTTTTGCTCTGCTCTACATGTGCTCTTAACTCTACTTTTTCAACAATGCCGCCTATCCCGGTCTTTTGGGGCTGGCGCCCGGCTTCTGCCTTGACAGTTACACCTGGGCCGCTGGCACGTTGCACCGTTAACTTGGTGTACTGTGCCCCTACTGCAAAGTCAGTCCTCTCCTCCTCCTATCAAAGTTTCCTGCCCACCACTATGATAACTTTTAAGCTACTGCTCCTTAACTGCCGTTCCCTTAAGTCTAACGCTTTCTTGGTTCGTGACATTATTGAGCAGCGTAAGCTTGATCTCTGCTTTCTCACAGAAACCTGGCTTAGGGATGGGGATCACCCCATTCTTTCTAGCTCCCTTCCCCCTAACTACACCACACTCTACTGTTCACGGCGGGGCAGATGTGGGGGTGGGGTGGCCCTCCTTCATCGTGCCTCTATTCCTATTGAAGAAGTATCTTCTCCAACGTCCCTTCCTCCGGAATCTCTTTTAGTAAAGCTCACTTCTCCTTCTCCTTCCCCTCCTCTCTATATCCTTCTCCTTTATTTTCCCCCCTCCCTTGCTAATTCCCTGTGGGAGGCAGCTCTCCAGACTATCTCGGATCTTGTATTTCATTTTCCAAACCTCGTTCTGTTAGGTGATTTTAACATCCATGTCGACGATCCCACTAGAGCGAAGGATCAGGCTTTCGATCAATTTCTGAAGGATGTTCCCCTTCATCAACATGTGATCGGCCCTACACATGTGGCAGGTCACACCCTGGACCTCATCCTGTCCTCAGTATCTTTGCAGCCCGTGATTTTGCCCCCCATCACTTCCCCTATCCCATGGTCAGATCACTTTTGTGTTTTCTCATCAATTTCCTTCCCTCGGATGAAGGTTAGCCACCAAATCTCCCCTTCCACTTCACTCCTCCGCTGTAAGGTAACTTTAGAAACGCTTCATGCGTTCCCTCCAGCCTCCATGATTTTTCCTGCAGATTTTGCCACTCACTCCGTCAATGACCAGGCTGCTCTTTGGGACTCTCTTCTGTCACGGTCCCTTGATAGTCTAGCACCCCTTCGCCCTATCTCTGGGCCCCCTCGAGCGCCTTCTTCTCCTTGGTATCATCCCACTTTACGTATCTTACGCTCTCAGTTACGCCAAGCACAACGTCACTGGACCCGCCACCCCTCACCCGAGCTCCACCTCCGTTTTAAACATCTGTCCTCTGAATATCGCTTGGCTATTCAATCTGCCCGATCAGCTTTCTACTCAGCTCAAATTACGGCGGCAGCTAGCTCCTCCCGCCAACTCTTTAACATCCTGCGGACGTTATCATCCACGAAAACTGGCGATTCTAAGGTTCCGGTAGCTCCAGACCCTCAATCTCTGGCTGCTTTTTTCTCTAATAAGGTGCTAACTCTTCGCTCATCTTTTATCGCTCCGCCTCCCCCTCCCCCTCTCCCTCTCCCCCCTTCCCTCCCCACCTGCTGTGGCCCCTACCTCCTCCCTACCTCCCTTAACTGTCTTCCCAATATCCAGCTCTGCTCCTGTTGAACCTGTATATATTCATACTTGGTCATCCTTCCAGCCTGTCCTTGCGGCGGAAGTGCTTACATTTCTATCCACTGCAAGGAAAACTACTTGCACTCTTGATCCTGTTCCCTCTAGATGGCTCCTGGAGCCTTCCCTAGAGCTAGTCCCAGTTATCACCACTATTATCAATTCTAGCTTTTCCTCTGGTCACTTCCCATCGTCTTGGAAATCAGCAATCCTCCGCCCGCTACTAAAACAACCATCCTTAGACCCATCCATACTCTCACACTGGCGTCCAGTATCTAACCTGCCATTTCTTGCCAAACTTCTTGAACGGTGTGCCTTTACCCAACTCATTTCCCACGTTGAGGCTATCAACGCTCTCCACCCCCATCAGGTGGGATTCCTCCAGGGACACAGCACTGAGACTGTGCTTCTGGCTTTACTCAACGAATTACATACATCTCACGATCGTGGTGACATTACTCTTCTCGTATCCCTCGATTTATCTGCAGCATTCGATTTAGTTGACCACCATACACTTCTTTCTCGGCTCTCTGACATTGGTCTTCGTGGTTCTGTCTGGTCTTGGTTTCATTCTTTCCTTTCATCCCGCTCCTTCTCAGTTCATGTAGATGGCCAATCCTCAGCCATCTTCCCACTCACTTGTGGTGTCCCACAAGGCTCTGTGCTTTCTCCTCTGTTGTTTAACATCTGTCTTGCCCCCCTGCCCCTGATTATTCAACAATATTCAATTTCATCATACCTATATGCCGATGATATAGTTCTTTTATTCCACACATCACCCCTTTCCCCTGACATTACACAGCTGAACCTATGTCTTTCCCACATTGCCTCCTGTTATCGGAAAACTTTCTCCATCTTAATCCGGCAAAATCCTCGGCAATGTGGGTTTCCCTCAGCAGCACATGCCCCACTCTTGCACCTTCTATTGGATCATCTAGCATTCCCCTTACCTCTTCTGTTCGATATCTGGGTGTAACTCTTGACTCTTCTTTAACTTTCTCTGAGCATATTTCTAAGGTTTCCTGTTGTTCTTTCTCTACTTTACGGCAAATCCGGGCCGTCCGGTCTGTTTTGCCTTCTAGCGCTCTAATTACTCTGGTCATTGCCCTTGTAATCAATAGACTGGACTACTGCAATGTCTATCTGGCCAATCTTCCCAATTATTGTCTTCAGCGGTTACAACGCATTCAGAATACTGCAGCTCACCTTGTTACTTTTTCCAGTAGATATGATCACATCACTCCTGTTTTACTCCGTTTACACTGGCTTCCTCTCCAATATCGCTTTCACTACAAGTTTTTGATTCTCCTTCACCGTACCATCTACACCTGTACTCCTCGCTACCTGGCAGACTGTATCTCACGCTATACTCCCCACCGGTTACTCCGTTCCACTCAAACTAACCGTCTATCTCTTCCTTCACCTTCCCAAGCCCGTCTGGAGCGGACGCGGCATTCAGCTTGGTTTTTCCTTGGCCCTTCCCTCTGGAATATGTTACCCACCTCACTGCGTCTAGAACCATCCTATCCCCAGTTTAAATTGCTACTCAAAACCTACCTTTTCCAGAAAGCTTTTGACCTTCCCCCTGAAGCTTCCCCCTAATTGGTTTTGTTTGTGTGTTTAGCCCCAGTACTGTCCATGTTTGTCCACTTATGTATTTCTGTACCCTGGTTTGGTTAATATTATTCTTCTTATGATTTGTTATGATTTGATGTTAACTGCTAACATGAGTTATGTGCAACTTATTATGAGTTATTGTTAAGTGTCTCAGTGTGATTTGTTCACTCTCTCTCTAAACCCTCTTTCCTGTCTTAATTTTGGCGTACTGTTTCTTGGATTGTGGTGCTAATCAAATTTATTGTACACCGCTTAATGCTGTTGCCATAGCGGTATATCAAATTTTAATAAAGATAAAGAATGTGACACCAATTTTTAAAAAGGGTTCCAGGGGTGATCTGGGAAATTACAGACCGGTGAGCCTGACATCAGTACCGGGAAAAATGGTACAAACCATCATAAAGAATAAAATTACTCAGCATGTAGATAGTCATGACCTAATGGGAGACAGCCAACATGGCTTAGACAAGGAAGATCTTGTCTTACTAATCTGTTATGTTTTTTTGAAGGAGTGGATAATCAGGTGGACAAAGGTGAGTCGGTTGATATTGTGTATCTGGACTTTCAGAAAGCCTTTGACAAGGTCCTTCATCAGAGACTTTTGGCAAAACTAAAGAGTCATGGGATAGGAGGCAGTGTACTATTGTGGATCAGGAACTGGTTAAAAGATGGAAAGCAGAGGGTAGGGCTAAATGGCCAATTTTCCCAATGGAGAAAGGTGAATAGTGGTGTACCCCAGGGATCTGTGCTGGGTCCGCTGCTTTTTAACATATTCATAAATGACCTGGAAAGTGGAATAACGAGTGAAGTTATCAAATTTGCAGATGACACAAAACTATTTAAAGTTGTTAAAACCCAAGAGGATTGTGGAAAATTGCAAGAGGATCTTGATAAATTGGAAGACTGGGCATCAAAATGGCACATGAAATTTAATGTGGACAAGTGCAAGGTTATGCACCTAGGGAAGAACAACCCACACTATGGTTACACGATACAGGGTTCCACATTAGGAACCACCACCCAGGAAAAAGATTTAGACGTCATTGTGGATACCATGTTAGAACCCTCGGCCCAGTGTGCAGCGGCGGCCAAGAGAGCAAATAGAATGCTAGGTATGATAAGGAAAGGAATGGAAAATAAAACAAAAGATATTATAATGCCTCTATATCGTTCCATGGTGAGACCGCACCTTGAATATTGTGTGCAATTCTGGTCGCCGTATCTTAAAAAGGATATAGCGATTTTAGAAAAGGTTCAGAGAAGAGCCACCAAAATGGTAAAGGGGATGGAAGGATACTCCTATGAAGAAAGGCTAAAAAGGTTAGGGCTCTTTAACCTGGAAAAGAGACGGCTGAGGGGAGATATGATGATAGAAGTCTATAAATTAATGAATGGAGTGGAACGGGTAAACATAGATCGATTGTTTACCTTTTCAGAATATAGAAAGACTAGGTGACATGCAATGAAGCTACAGGGTAAACTATTTAAGACTAATAAAAGAAAATATTTTTTCACTCAACGTGTAATCAAACTCGGGAATTTGTTACCGGAGGCTGTTAGTGTAGCTGGGTTTAAAAAAGGTTTGGACAAGTTCCTGGAGGAAAGGTCCATAAACCATTATTAAGAAGGGACCCAGGATATCAATGCTTGAACCAATACAAGCATTGTGGAACCTGTGTCCCTTGGGGAAACTGCTAGGTACGCATGACCTAGATTGGCCACTGTTGGAAACAGAATACTGGGCTTGATGGACCTTGGTCTGACCTAGTATGGCATATCTTATGTTCTTATGTTCTTATGAGTGTTAGATTAGACCTAATACAACAGACTTGCCATCCTGAAGAAAGGTAAGCAAGGATAGCCTGGACAAAAGTCTTTCCTTTAGTTTCCATAAGGTTCAGGTTGCTGTCTTATCCTGCTTCAAAAGACCAGTAGTGGGTTGGTGCATTACCTCGCACTTGGGTATGTCCCGTATCTCCAGGAACAAGCAGGAATGAGTCTTCACATATGGGTATGTCAGTACCGACGGAGTCTGTGCGGGAACGCTCCCCAGGGTCCAATCAAAACGCTTTTGGAAGCATCCCAACACACCTGCGTGCTGCCTTCCCGCCTTTCCCAACTGCCTCTCCTCAGTTTTCGTTTTTCCGCAGAGCCGGCAGGACGTTCTCCTGTCACTGCAGAAAATTCTTCTTTTATTTTTTGGTTTTCTTGTGGTCGCGTCTGCCTTCCCCGACGCCACCGGTACCGCCGGTGTTTCTTTTCTTTTTCTCTTCTGATTTTCCTTTTTAAGGAATAATTTTTTTCCTTGTTACTGCTTGATGGTTTTTTGGCCTGCTAGGCCTACTCACTTTCCTTCATGGAAGCACCAGCCACTATCCCTAAGAAATGTTCAAACTGTGGCGGTACAACATTGATTTTAGACACTCATAATTGGTGTCTACCCTGCTTGGGTCCTGACCACTATCCGTTGGAGTGTCCCTCCTGCAAAAGTATATAGTCGGAAGAAGTCTTCAGCATCGAGTTCACCTCGATACGTGGTCCCCATTCTGCTTCAGGGCACCGACCGCCCTTTCTTCTTCGCAGGATCAGGTAACCTAAAAACAATCTGTTAAGACTAGCCAGTCCTCGAGTGGTAGATCTCATGCACAGCATAGAGATGCCTCTGGCCTTGCCCTCGGACACTTTGGCTTTAAAACCCCAGTGGGAGTCTTCGGCCTCCCAATCCATAATGGGGTTTCAGGTTGTTCCTGAGGTTCACCCCTCTCCGAACATACCTGAGCCATGCTCGGTGGTGGCATCCGCTTCAAGCGGTACCGATACCCTGACATCGGCAATGGTGTTGGATGAAACATTCCTCACCAAAGATCGCAGTCTGGCGCCCTCGGTTCCCTCGTGCATGTTAGAGACGCTGCAGACCGATCTTCCAGTATCGGTATCGATCCCGGTACTGACATTGGTACCCTCCAGATGCGCATCGATAGACTCGCTTCCTTCGATGCCGAGTCTGGAGTCGATCTCCAGTCTGGATACTGACTTGCCTTGGTACCGACACCGGACGGTACCGAAGGCACGGTTCCGATGATCCATGTCGGGCACTCTCGGTTTCTTCGGTACCGTTAGAGCTGTCGCCGACTGGTCTTCATGTATCGGTATCGGATACGGTACCGGAGTCGGTACCGGTATCGACATTTAGCATCGCTGTCGGTACCTTCCATGCTTGTTTCAACAGGCTCGCTTCCCTCGATATCGAGTTTGGAATCGACCCCTAGCATGGACGATGCGCTACCGACTACTTGTGGTCCCGACCTCCTGCGGTACCGGCGACCATCCTGTCAGGACAGTTCGATGCTCCACCCCTTAGGGTCTTCTATTCCAATGAATTTGGATAGATCCCTGGGTGCCAATGCTAGTTCTTCAACAGATCTAGCCTGTACTCCTCTTTGTAGAGGACTTCCCTCTAGGGATTTTTCTTTTCAAGCATTTCTGCTTGATATGGCAAAGTCACTTGCCATTTCTATACCTGGTCAAGATCCTGCACCAGGGAATAAAGAATCTCTATATATTCCCTGGAGTCCAAAGGAGGACCTCATGCTTCCTTTGCATCAGACCTTGCAGGATCTGCTCTTTCGAATATGGGAAACTCCTTTAACGGTACCCCCACCTTCTAGGGCAACTGATCTTCTATACAAGGTGCCCCCTTTTCCAGGTTTTCAAAAGACTCAACTTCCTCATCATTCCATTGTTGTAGAATCAGCAGTGAGGCGTGTTAAGAGTACTAAAAAGCACTCTTCTTATCCGCCAGGTCGTGAGTCTAAGACTTTAGATGCCTTTGGATGCCAAATCTTCCAGGCATCCATGCTTTCAGCAAGAATTTTCTCATATATTTTCTATATGGGATTACAGTCAAACCTCGGTTTTCATTTGCCCCGGTTTTCATACGCTTCGGTTTTCAACGTCTTTTTTGACTGAGATTTTGTCCCGGTTTTCATACATCGCTTCGGTTTTCAACGTCTTTTTTGACTGAGATTTTGTCCCGGTTCTCGTACATCGCCTCGGTTTTTGTAAAGTACAGTACTGTAAATACATACACCCTCGCGCTGCACAACGGTCTGTATACACTGCTAGAACGCCCGCCTGGTCCCGGCAGCACTGCCCCCCGGACTCACCGATCGCCAGCGTGATGAGAAGCGAAAGCCAGCTGAGCACGTAAATGAAAACACATCCTCGAGCCTGGTCAGAGTTAGAGAGGCAATGATTGAGCGGAGAGGAAGGCCAGATCTCTTCCAACGCCTTCCCCTTCTTTGGAGCGCCCCCTCAGGCTCGGAGGTAGCAGGGAAGAAAAGCTGTCAACGTAAGCAGGAGATGTTGCATGAATGTGGGAGGCAGTTCTTTCTCTTGCAGGGTACGTCTGAAGCTATATCATTAAGATTTTCTGCCATTCTGAAGCATTGAGCAGATAATGTAAAGGTATTTTTAATGGGTTGAATCCAATGTGATTCCGAAGAGAGCTGGGCACAGCAGCTTGTCAGGGGTGGCTAAGGCCAGATGCTAACATACTATACTGTACAATACTGTACTTAGCTTGCTTTCAGTGATGTTAAATGTTCATTTATCCATTTCATTAGTCATTTATATTTATTTCTCATTGTTTTCTGTATGTAAAAATATAGTTATTCTCTATAAAATGTATTTTTTGTGAATATTTTTGGGTGTCTGGAACGGATTAATTGGATTTACATTATTTCTTATGGTAAATATTGCTTCAGTTTTCATACGTTTCGGTTTTAGTCAGACTTTTTCGAACGGATTAATCATGAAAACCGAGGTTTGACTGTATCTCTTGAAGAGGTCACAAAGAATTTACTACTTTTGACCCCTTTTCTTCAAGAGCCCAAAAGAACAGACTATTCCTTATTGGTTAGTCATGCTCAAAATATCTCTAGGTTCCTTACTCGTGCTTCCCTAGACTCCTTTGAGTCTGTTAGCAGAACGTCTGCTATAGCTGTAGGGGCACGACGTAAAGCCTGGCTCCAAGTTTCAGACTTGGACAAATGGGTACAAGAAAGACAGACTGGGAAATACTCCTTGCACTGGAGAAAATCTCTTTAACAAGGAGTCTTTACTCCAAGCTGCTCAGTTAACCACTGACACTGCTGTTTTCAGAGGCTCGTCTATGCCTTCCTCTTTCCCAGTTTGTAGGAAATTTCCTAACAAACTTTGTTCCCCTAAGGGGAAAAAGTTTTATCCATCTTCTACCCATCATACAGATGTTCCCAGACAAGGGAAACATCAGACCAGGTTAAAGAAACCACAACCTCAGCAAGTTCAGCAAACCCAGCAGCCGCAGGGTTTCTGATAGATTATAATTACATCTCCTGTTGGGGGTTCAAGTTGTAGTCTGCTTCTTTTCACTTGAAGCATCTACAATAATTTCATCCTAAATTCTCATGGATCTCTTTTCACGAGACATCCTTCCTTTTTGCTCTAAGAGTTTTTATGATGTTCATGCCTATAGTTAACAGTTAACAGTTAAAAACCAAGTGAAATATCTTGGCATTATCCTTGATCAAAACCTCTCCTTCACTGAACAAATAAAGAAAACTACCAATACAATATATATAAAGCTATGTACTCTACAGAACCTAAAACCCCTCCTAAGCCACAACTCTTTTCGTTCTGTCTGTCAGACCCTTACAATTCCTATTCTTGATTACTGTAATCTCATCTATCATGGCCTTCCCAAGAAACACCATACAACCACTCCAAATAGCACAGAACACGATTGCACAGCTTTATAACTAACAACCCCAGACGAGCTCACATTACACCAGTCCTATATGATCTCCACTGGCTCCCCATTCAATACAGAATCAAATTCAAAGTGCTTACCCTTACACATAAAATTATCTCTAATGAGTCTGCCCCATGCCTTTCCCCACTTCTTCCCTTCCCCATTAACACTAGAACACGCCGCTCTACTACCAAAAACCTCCTGACTATCCCAACAACCAAAAACATAGCAAACAATCCACCTGTAACAGGGCCTTCTCCCTCTATGCCCCATCCTTATGGAATACCCTTCCTCACGAGCTGCGGAACTATCCTACCCACTCTGAGTTCAGAAAGAAGTTAAAAACTAGAAGAATGCATAAGCGAGATGCAAACCTGGCTGCAATGAAACATGGCTATAAACCATAAAAAAACTGAGGTGATGTACATCTCAGGAAAACCAGATTTCAACCCGCCTGTAACAGTCACCCTGTGCAACAATACCTACCACACGAAGAGAGAAATAAAATATCTAGGGGTAACGCTCAATAGCGACCTAAAGATGGAAAAACACCTCCGCATAGTAAACAGGACTATCTTCCACAAACTAAGAGTCATACAACCACTACGGAACATTATTGAATCTCATGATTTCAGGACAGTAGCTCAAGCTCTCACCACACCTCACTTCGACTACTGCAACACCATTTTACAGGGCCTACCAAAGAAAACCCTGAACATACTGCAAATGGCGCAAAATGTGGCGGCGAGAATCATCATGAAAAAAGGTTTTGCTGAACACATCACACCAGTGTTAATCGAGCTACACTGGCTCCCCATTGCAGCTCGCATAAAATATAAAACCCTAATAACCACTTTCAAACTCATCCATAACACAGCACCATCTTTCCTCTCCAACATAATCAACACACAACCTATCAACAGAAGCAGAAGAACCACCAATTTAAATACCCTTTGCGTACCAAAAAGTATAAGATCTGTCAAAACCGGTACAAGTAACAGAGCATACTTGTACACAGCACCCGCACTCTGGAACCAACTCCCGCCTGAGCTACGCTCCAACAACGACCTGATGGACTTTAGGAAAAAAACTCAAGACTCCCCTATTTCAGATTCATTATAACATGACCTAGACAATGAGAACTAACCCTTGCGACCCACAGAACCAAAGATGTACATATGTGTAAAAAATGTATATATGTAATTAATTTCCTCCCATCTTATGGAAGGAAAATCAATTTACCTAACTGCTGTGTGTCGTGCTTATCCTGTAAATCACTTTGTATATATTAAAATTTTTCTGTCCTGATCAGACAGCTCCGACATGTAATCTAATCCGCTACTGATCGCTGGAAGTAGCGGTATACAAATGTACGCTAAATAAAATAAATTAATTAAAAAACCTCTTCTTTTCCTTGAACATTTTTCCCTACCTCCTTAGTAAATAACCCCTTACCTCCACTTCCTCGCTACTGTCTACCACTCTCTAACCTTAACATGCGATCGTATGATATCCCAGGATATACTATTGTAAATAGTTGTTCACTGATCATGTAATTGTTCACTTTGTTTTCCTTATATTATTTTTTCCCTATATTTCTTTGTTACTTGGTTCCATGTAAACAGTTGAAACATACTGCCACATTGTTTTATGTAAACCGTCTTGATTTGTAGAAAGACGGTATATAAAATCTGTTAAATAAAATAAATAAATAAATAAACAGGTTTCTCCTCTTCCTCCTACTGGGAAAAAGAGGTGTAACACCTATCAATAAGACAGTTTTCCCTGTTTCTAGCATGTATCATCTTACCTTTCAGAGACTTACTGCATCGTGAGTCTCCTTCAACTCTGTCTTACCTACACTCTTACTACAACATTCGGTTTGTAAGAGTGCTTCTATTGCACTGGTAAGCCTCTATGGTTCTCTACCTATTCCAGGAAGGGGTTTCCTTTTCAGAGTTGTCTCCCCCTTTCACATTCTCACTTTAGGGCAGCTTCTCAGACAATAAGGAAGTCTTACCACTCCTGCTTATGTCTGTTGTTTCTTTTTCAAATCTAAAAAAAAAAAAAAAGGGATTTTTTTCCGCTGCAAATGCAGCAGTTCCTAGTGGTTAAACCACTGGTTCTGTTCACCACACAACCAGGGTTTGTCCTCCACTAGCAATCCTTCTGGCCTGCGTAGTAAGCCCAAAACAGGTTGTTAACCTTTTTTTGAAACCCTATCTTCACAGGCTTGTTGGTTTGTCTTCTATTCTTCGCCATCTCCAATTCCCTTGTTTTTGGCAGAATAGTTTAAGCAGCCAGTTTTTTCTTCTAACCAACCTGCAACATGCTCTCTGCAACTCTACAGAGTAGCTTTGCACTATGGGCCCTTGCTAGAGAGCATTAGTATCTTGTCTAGCAGATAATCCCAGATGGTTAGGAGGGGTTCATCCAGTCATGCTCTCATGACTGCTAGGTGTTCCCTACCCTTACCATCTCCTGTAAAGTCTCTTTTCAAAACAAAGGACACAGGCCTTACATCACGTGAAAACCTAAAGAATGGCCAATTCCCTGGCTTGGTCCACATCTTCTTTGGACTTCTCACCAGGGATAGTTTTTCTTTCGTTGCAGCTCGTTCTTATATGCCTCCTTCCCATGGGAAGCTCATGTTCAACTGACGGACGCATGATGCCCATCTTGCCCTCATAGCCGGGTCGATATGGTATCTTATTCCATTGGCGTCTTCTATCCATTTACCATACTGGAGTTCTAGAGAGATCTGGACTTGCTGCCTGCAGACTGAAGTTATCCTCTGCGCTTCTCACGTAGGCCATCCTGGTTATTCAAGAGCTCCAATTCTTAAAGGAATCTAGACTCCTCGTTGTCAGGGAGACCATTCCTCTGACTCTGTCAATCATAACCAGGGAAAGAAGATTCTCTATGCATCTATTCAAGCAGGTATCATCCTTCTTGCTATTAGATGAATCTTTCTCTCTCCCCATATTCCTACGGGGATCTAGTTATATAGGCATGTCTCCATCTACTTACGTGGAGACATGTGTCTATATCTATCTATATCTATATATATGCATATATAGGAGTATGTATGCATATATAGGAGTATGTATGCATATATATATACAGAGATATACATGGGCAGAAGATACACAGATATATACACACACACACACATATATATATATCTGTGTATCTTCTGCCCATGTATATCTCTGTATATATATATGCATATATACTCCTATATGTATATATCTTTATGAATATATATATAGATAGATATGTATCTACGTTATTATCTACCTAAAAGATATATCTATATGTCTGTTTAGGTTCAGATATCCAATATGACCCTGACAGATGGGCAGTACCCCTATCAATGCTGTACCAGCATGCTTCGGGTTCTACACATACAACCACTCACTGTGGTAGTTAGCAAACATTTTTCTTACCATAACCTTTCAGGGTTAGGTACCTCTGAAGCTCTCCATGTACCTTTTTTCTTTCCTAATTGACCTAATTTAGGAAAGACATTGCGGATCTTCAGTTAATCTAAAGCTGTAACGCTTCTTAAGTCTGTCCTTACTTTCTTATCGGATACAGGGGTCTTCCATACCCCTTCTCTCCTGCATGGACTATTTCTATTGTCAGTCCAAATCGGTCAGACTTATTTTCCTTTTGGTCCTAGGATTGTACTGTTCTTGGGCCAAAAGAGCTTAAGCTTTGTCTAAAAGTACCTTCTGCGTTTCCCGCTGAAGCCCTACCTCATTATACTACCCCAGTTTCCCCTGGGGCTATTTTTCACCCTGAAGGGTTCTGACCTCCACTTGTTTTTTTCTACAGTTTATTACCTCTACTTCACAGTGAGGTACCCCTTAAGGATCTTCTACTGGCTCTTCTAACAGTTCCATATGAACCTCAATAGCCTTTTAAAATGCCACCAAGGGAGGTCCATATTAGAATATTGCACTCAGTATTTTTATTTATTTATTTTATTTATTTACATTCTCTTATATACCGTGCTATTCTGCATCAGTGCGGTTTACATTGAACAAACTGAAATTACATTGAACAGGGTGTTATAACTTGGAGATAACTATTTTACAGGGAACATGGGCTATGGAGGGTTAAGTGGCTTGCCCAAGACCACAAGGAGCACCTGTGGGACTAGAAACCCCAGTCCTTCCGGCCCAAGGTTGCTGTCCTCTAGTGGGATTTGAACCCCTGACCTTTCGGCCTGAAGTACCTTGCCCCAACCACTAGGCCACTCCTTCACTACTAAATGTCATCTACACAGGGTCTTCCTCTATAGAAATCCTGTTCTAGTCCAGCTGTTCCACAGTCCTGTTCTAGTCCAGCTGTTCCACAGCACCTTTCTGTAATTCAACTCCTACCCTCCATCCCCAGGATGCCTGAGGTTCTGAGGAGTAGCATGGCTCATTCTAGATTCGCAACATGCTAGGACTCCCTCCGGGCATCTTAGCTTGGGAGTCCCCATATGTGAAGACTCATTCCTGCTTATTCCTGGAGATAGCACAGTTACTTACCTGTAACAGGTGATCTCTGGGAACAGCAGGAATAAGTCTTCACAACCCACCCACCTCCCCTAGGAGTTGCATTTCTCTATCTCTATCTTTCCCTTTCTTGCTCTCTCTCTCTTTACCTCAGCTTTAAAACTCAACTGAGGAGAGGCAGTTGGGAAAGGCGGGATAGCAGCACGCAGGCGTGTTGGGATGCTTCCAAAAGCGTTTTGATTGGACGCTGGGGAGCGTTCCCACGCAGACTCCGTCGGTACCGACGTACCCATATGTGAAGACTTATTCCTGCTGTTCCCAGAGATCACCTGTTACAGGTAAGTAACTGTGCTTTCCTTCAGGGGGTATGACACCTGAGTCTTTCCCTGAGTTCAATTGTTCCCTTATGAGATCTCTGGTGCTATGGGCCTTGATGTCGGAGCCCTTTTGAGCCCTTGAAACAGGCCACATTTAAAGATCTGACCCTTAAGACCATCTTCCTGGTTGCAATATGTTTGGCAGGATGTGTTGTTGAGCTAAAGTTATCATGCAGGGATCCTTACTTATCATTCTTGGAGGGGGCCATGTGCATTTGGCCCATGCCTTCTGACCAAAGGTGGTGTCATCTTCCATGTGAATCAGCTGGTCTGTCTGCCCTCCTTTTTCTAAGGAGTAGTGCCCAGGAAAGGACAAGGACCTTCTCCTGGTAGATGCCAGGGAGTGCTTCTCTGGGATTTGAAGGCTACTAACTCCTTTTGCAAGATGGATCATCTATTTGTGCCATTTGCGGGATCGCAGAAAGGTGATAAGGCTGCTAAATCTACTTGTGGAATGCTGAATCAAGGAGACCACAACAGATATGCTGAAGTAATGGAATTGGCTGGTTCTGGAGGGTTTATGTGCACATTCTACTAGGGCACATGCACCCTCATGGGCGAAGTGGAGCTCAGTTGCCCTCTCAGACATTTGTTGGGTAGCAGCATGGGCATCACTTTCCACTTTTGTCAAGTATTACCACCTGGGTGTCCATGCTTGGGCAGACGCGATGTTTGGCTCAGAGGTCTTAAAAGCTGCCATGTCGTCTTCCCTCTCAGTGGAGTTGTAGATTTGGTACGTCCCACTTGTCTGGATTGGTCTAGTAGGACAATATGGAACGTGGCAATTACTTAACAGATAATGTCCTTTGCTTGAGTCCTCTTAGACCAGTACAGGACCGTCCATTGAATCTGCTTTGGTATGCTGTACTCTCTGTAGTTGGCCCTGTGGGCATATACCCTTCTGACAAGCCACCTGTTCAAGCTGAACCTGTACATATAGTAGTTATGGTAGCTGTTCGATTGCACCTTATTATCTTCACTAAGGTTGTGAGAGGCAGGAGATATGCTTGGATATGAATTCTGGAGTATGCTTTATGTTTGTTTGTTTATTTAGTGATTTGATATGCCGCCTTCCATGGGAGGGCACCAAAGTGGTTTACAGTAAAAAAAAAACAAATTAAGGAACAGAAATAGGAAAGAACTCCATAAAAAAAGGAGAGGAAAGGAAAGCAAGTGAAAAAACAGGGCGAGTAAAGCAAGAATAGGTCTCCTAAATAGTGAAGCAGTGGTTGCGCCAGAGTGTCCCTTTTCCCTGCTAAAACCTGGTCCCGGAAATTAGGGCAGACCAATTCAAAGTAGTAGGTTTTAAGGACTTTCTTGGATTTAGAATAGCAAGACTCTGTACTTTATATAGACGAGTAGTACATTCCAAAGGAGAGGTGCAAGGAAAAAGAAGGCAGAGTGACGTGTGGATTCAAGCTATGCCCGTATGGGGACTGAGGGAAGGACCAGTTGATGTTTATCCTGAGATCGAAGGATACATGAAGGGTAGTGAGGAATCAACAAGGATGCTAAGTAGAGGGGAAGACCTAGGGACACAGGCTGCTAATAGCACGATGATGTCATAAAAAGCCTCTAGAATGTTTCTCTGTCTCTATGTCTGCAGATAGGGGCACACAACCCACTTCTTTGGACTGGTCTTGCATGACTCAAGGAAAGAAGAATATTCAGTAAGTTAAAATGTCACTATTTACCTCTTTGCATCTGCACTGTTACCTAGCTTTTGCTCTCAAATCTTAGCTATCGGGGACATCCTGTGCTGGCCGTCTCCCCACTGTACGGCCGATCTGAATCGGGCCATACAGAGGAAGACCAGATTCTGATCGTGTGGGGGTTAGACGTGCCGCAGGATCAGAATCTGGTCTATGGCCTGAATGTGCAGGCTGTGCCCCGATTCTGATCAGCCGCATATCCAGCCCATATACCCAGCTAACTCAGCCAGGCTCCTGAATGGAGCCTCTGTGCCATGGTGTCCTGTTACCATGGCACCGTTGCTCCATTCAGGAGCTGTGATCCCCCGGCCGCAGACAAGATCCTCCTTTCCCCTCAGCCTGACCTCCGACCTGGCCTCCTGTGGCCAGGATCTGGCTGCGAGGAACCCCCTGCATCCCCTCGCCCTCCTTACCGGGCCTGGCCACATTGTTTGTTTGGCTCCGTCCAGGGGGACTTATTCCATTAAGTCCCCTGTCTCTGTGGCCGACCCTGGACATACAGGGCCAATCTTGGAATTGGCCCAGTATGTCCGGAGTCTCTCTCCGCCCACCACCCACCCTTGCTCCACCTCTGTCCCGCCCCTCCCCTCCCCTCCCTCCCACGAACAAAGCTCCCCATACAAATCACCTGTTCGTACAGGGAGCTCTGTCCCTGGCAGGCTGTCTGGACATCCAGGCCCGCTAAACGGTGTTCAGGATGATCCCGTTACCTTCTTGGATGTCCAGCTGCCCCCTGGAACTTAAGATGGCCAGGATGGAGCTTTTTATATTTCTCATCTACTGACTGCCTAGTCCCTTCAGCCTGTAACTCTGAATTATTTTCAACACGTCTCCTCTGCATTATAATCTAAAGCAGTGCAAAAATATGTCACTGCATACTCATTAACGTTTTGAAAATCCGCTCCTTCCTCTCCAAGCACACAATGAGAACCCCTTATCCACTCTATTGCCACCTCCCACTGAACCATCTTTTATCATTTCGGTCTGCATTAAAGCAGAATATAAGTCAGGTAGCAATGACCATGTACCCCTTGGCCAAAGTCACTACATTGGCTTCTGATCTGTTCCAGTATCTAATTCAAATTTCTTATGCTCATGTACAAGTGTCTTCACTCTGTAGCTACTCATTACCTATCCTTTCTCATCTTGCCCTCCAGAGCTCCACTTTAACTTATTTATAAACGATCTGGAATTAGGATTAAACTTGCAGATGATACCAAATTATTCAGTTGTTGAATTGCATGTAGATTGTGAAAAATTACAGGAGGACCTTAGGATATTGGGAGACAGTGCATCCAAATGGGAGTTGAAATTTAACGTAGACACGTGCAAAGTGATGCATGTAGGGAAGAAGATAGATATGCAATGCTAAGTTCCAAATTAGTAGTGACCACTCAGGAAAAGTATCTAGACATCACCATGGATAAGCCTTTGATTAATGTGCAGCAGCCAAGAAACAAATAGAATGCTAGGAATTATAAGGAAAGGCACGGAGAATAAAATGGAGAATATCATAATACCTCTATATCTCTCCATAGTGCGACCATGCAGTGAGTATTGTGGGCAGTTCTGGTCTCTGCATCTCAAAAAAGATATGCACCATTAGAAAAGGTACAGAGAAGGGCAACCAAAATGACAAAAGGGATGGAATGAGTCTCCTTTGAGGAAAGGCTAAAAGAGATTAGGTCTCTTCAGCTTGGAAAAGAGATGGCTGAGGGGAGATTTGCTAGAGGTCTATGGAAACCTGAATGGAGTGGAATGGGTAAATGCATATTGGTTTTTTACTCTTTGAAAGAGTGCAAGCACTAGGAGGCACTTCACAGAGCTACAAAGTAGTATAAAACAAATGGGAGAAAAGCTTTTCTTCTCTCAATTTATAATTAAGCTTTGGAACTCATTGCCGGAGGATGTGGTAAAAGCAGGTAGTGTAGCTGGGTTTAAAAAAGGTTTGGACAAATTCCTGCAAAAATGACCATAAACTAGGCGTTGACAAATTTTCTTGGAATCTAGGAGCCAGCCTAAAAATCTAAGGAGCCGATCACCAAAACCTAGGTCACAAGGCATGCCCCCCCCCCCCCCAAAAAAGGTATATTGCAGTTACTTTTGTAGGTTTTAGGGCCTGATTTACTAAGACTATTTTCCATGGGAAAAAGATTAATAAAATGGACCACTACACAGTACCAGCAAAAGGCAGTTGGCCCTATTCCTCCTCCTTCCTCTCCCACTACTCCCACTGACCCATTAAGCTACACCTGTTGGGGGGGGTGTGGAGGTGGAGTGTGTAGGGGTTGTGTGTGTGGTGCAGAGGTGAGGTGCCTGTGTGTGTGTGTGTGTGTGGGGGAGGGTGCAGAGGTGGTGTGTGTGTGGAGGAGGGATGCGGAGATGGAGTGTGCATGTATGTGTGGGGGGGTGCAGAGGTGGAGCGTGAGGGTGTGTGTGTGGGCGGTGCGGAGGTGGAGTGCATGTGTGTGTGCATGTGAGATGCGGAGGTGAAGTGCATGTGTGTAGATGGTGCGGAGGTGGCATGCTTGTGTATGTGTGGGGGGTGCTGAGCTGGGGTGTGTGTGTGTGGGGGGTGCTGAGCTAGGGTGCCTGTATATGTGTGTGGGGTACTGAGCTGGAGTGCCTGTATATATATGTGGGGGGGGGGGTGCTGAGGTGGGGTGCCTGTGTGTGTGGGGGGTGCTAAGGTGGGGTACGTGTGTGTGTGGGGTACTGAGCTGGGGGGCTTGTGTGTGTGTGTGTGCGGAGCTGGGGTGCCTGCTTGCATGTGTGGGTGGCGGGAGGGGAATGCGTCTTTTGCACATACACATTGTGGCCTTTACTTCCCATGCATTTATCCCTTCCCTCCCCGCTCCAAACCATATCTGCTGTTCCTTCCCCTCCCCCACCCCAGACTCTCCACTTCAATCTCCCCTTCCCTTGCACTCACCCCCTGCCCTCCATTATCCCCATCATCCATGCAGATGACTGAATAACGAGGCAGTACGTTTTAGTAACTAATCATTAGATCTCCACGAACAAGCAGGAATGTAGTCTTCGCATATGGGTGATGTTGGTACTGATGGAGTCCGCACGGGAACACTCTCCTGCATCCAATCAGAAAGCCTTTGGGAGCCCTCCACTGTGCCTACATGACTGTCTTCCCGCCTTCCCAACTCCTCGCCTCAGTCTTTCGTTTTCTGCGAACCAGCAGAACAGAATCTTTTATTTTTTTTTTGTGGACAGCGTTTCTGCCTTCCCTTTGACACTGGTATCCCCTACACTGATTCCGGTCCCCCTTTTCTGTTAAAAGTTTCTTTTTCTTCTAATTTTACTCTATTTTTCTTCAGTTTCCTCATCGGCAGGCCTTTCCTTTGCCTACTCCAATCATGGAGAAGCCAACAAGCGGCTTTAAAAAAATGCATAAAGTGCTCCAAAAGTATTTCAGTGACCGATGAGCATGACTGGTGCTTAAAGTGCCTTGGCCCCCAGAACACCTCCCAGACTCTTGCTTCCTGTGCCAACAGATGACAAGGAAAGGCTTCAAGAACCGGGCTGAGAAGTTTGGATCCCTATTTACATTGGACACTCTCTGTGGCATCCACATCATCGAGAGCATCCACATCTTACAGTGTTCGCAGGAAGGTACCGAAAAAGGCCAAGCACAGTAATGAAAACAGGCTGCCAAAGCCTCGGACATCGAGGTCCCCTGCGAGGTCCGACGTTGAACCAAGAGAACTGTTCCATTCCTGGCATTGACACTCACCAAGGGTAGGCTCTGACACCGATCGTCCAGCCAAGCAACCCTGGTGAGAGGACTTGTCCTCCAAAGCAGTAGTAGGTTTCCCGGGACGCTCCTGAGGCTTCAGCCTCTGGAGAGCTACTGATGCCATTTTTTGGGATGGTGGCAGCCAGCCCCCATACAAGACCCTACCCAGACATTGTTAGTCTCCTTAGACCAGCGTATGCTGTCTATTGAGAGAACCTTGGCAGCGCTCCTTGCAGAATGAGTCCCGGTGAGGCGACTGCCCAGGAAGCTCCAGCACCAGTACAGACACTGGTTCCCAGTCCAACACTGCTACTGGTGCTAGCATCGATATCGATATCCATACTGACATTAAGATTCGGGTCCGTCGGCACCAGCATCAATCCCAATGCCACTCTCCACACAACATCCTGGGAGTTTGTTGGGCCATCGCAAACGTAACAGGGGCCCCCAACTCCGATACCTCGGGGAGTGAACATGGTACCGCCGATCCCACAAGCGTCAGCATCAATGGTATTTCAATACATCCGATTCTGATTCTTTGGATTCGGATCATCGATCCCTCAATTCCCGCAAGCTCCAGGACATGCCTTCAGAGCCTCCTGAGAGGAGGTTATCCCCCCCCCCCCCCCCATTGAGGACATGTCCTTCCAGGATTTCATCAGGGACATGGTGGCAAGCCTCTCTATTACTGCTTCATTAGAGGAGCCAAGAACAGAAGAACTGAAGATCCTCCAGTATCCCACTGCTCCTAAAGAGGCTGCCATTTTACCAGTACACCGCATTCTCCATGTCCTCCTACTACCGTGTATGGGAGACCCCTCTTACAGTATGTATCGAGTATCGGAATGCCCAGGGTTTCAGAAGCCACAGTTCCCCCACCATTCCATGGTGGTAGAATCAGCAATGCACAGAATTAAAAGTGAAAAAAAACATTCCTCCATACCACCTGGTAGGGAATCAAGAACCCTGGATGCCTTTGTCTGCAAAAGCGTCCAGGCCTCCATGCTGTCCTGCAAGATAAAATCCTACATCCTATACATGGGAATGTTTTTGGAGGTGGTCAACAAGGATCTCGAGGCATTCTCCCCTCTACTCCCTGAGGAGAAACAAAGCTCCTTTCAGAGCCTTCTGAAGCATACTCGGAACGTTTCCAAATTTGTCAACAGAGTTGACTTTGATGCCTTTGAATCCTCCAGCAGTGCCTCCGCTGTGGATAGCGTGTCTATAAGCTTCAGACCTAGAACAGTGGGTGCAGAACAAGCTGGGCAACATTCCCTGGAATGGAGAGAACCTCTTTGAGCAGAATTGGAGGGAAAAGACTGGTGAAATAGAGAATGATGGAACTACTCTCAAGAGGCAATCCAGGAAGACTGCTGACTCTTCTAGGAAGAAGGCAGCATATAAGAAACCCTTTGGCATCAAAAAGAGGGGATATTACCCGTCATATCCCCAAGAAGCCTCATACTAGCCACAGCAGAAGCAGCAAGGGCCTATACAACCTAAAAAGCCAAAGGCAGCTAAGCCCCAACCTGCCCCGTAGGCTCAGTCTGCGTCTAATTTTTGACTCTCCGAGAACATTGCCACCTTGCCTCCAGAGGGATCTCAACCTCTTTACATTGCAGGGAGTCTCTGCCACTATGCTCATTGCTGGCACCTCATCACATCGGAGCAGTGGACTTTGCAAATTGTTCATAGTGGATACCAGATAAACTTTCAAGATCTGCCCCCTCAAGTTTCAGAGGGGCTCATCCAACTCAACCCCCCAACACTGTTCTTCTCTCACAAGAGGTAACCACCCTGCTAACCCAAGGTGCCATTGAGAGAGTTCCACCAGGCCAGGAAAGATTGGGATTTTACTCTCCATATTTCCTCATCCCAAAGAAGTCGGGGGGGGGGGGGGCGGCACAGACCCATTCTGGACCACGAATCTGAACAAATTCCGCATAAAAGAGAAATTCAAGATTTCCTTGAACTCTTCTACCCTACCTCCAGAGTCAAGACTGGCTTTGTTCTCTAGACCTGAAAGAGGCATAGACCCATATCTTCATACATCCAGGATACAGGCAGTGCCTTCTCTTCACTTTTCAGGGAACTCATTATCAGTACAGAGTCCTTCCCTTTGGGCTCGCCTCTACCCCGAGAGTCTTCACAAAGTGCATGGCTGTAGTCGCCACATACCTTTGCACACTAGGGATATATTGTCTTTCCCCTACCTTAGATGATTGACCGATCAAGACAGACTCTCCTCAGTAAGCCACTTATGCACTCAAACGCACCATAGCAGTACTAGAGCATCTCAGCTTTGTCATAAACTTTCAGAAGTCGCACCTACTCCTGACTCAGAGGTTGCAGTTTATCGGAGTGCTTCTAGACACTTGGGATGCTAGAGCTTTTCTGCCTCAGGATTGAGTGATCTGGCTGATTGAACTGGCCACCCAGATGCCACAGAGGAACCAAGCAACAGTCGGTATTTCCTGCGCCTCCTAGGACACATGGCCTCCACAGTCCATATAGTCCCCTGTGCTCATCTACACATGCGTCAGTCACTGTGGACTCTCTCCATCCAGTGGACGCAAGCTACAGGAAGCTTTCGAGGCCACATACAGGTCACACCTACTCTGATCATCTCACTCCAATGGTGGTGTTCCCCAGAAAACCTATGTGTAGGGTTGTCTTTTCAGACATCCTCGCCCCAGTGCACCCTAACCACAGATACCTCAAAGCTAGATTGGGGAGCCCACCTAGACGAGCTCTCTACTCAGCATCTCTGGACAGCTCAGGAATCAGCCTTACAAATCAATCTGCTAGAGCTTCGAGCACTGATGAATGCCCTCTGGGTCTTCCAGGACCAACTCTTGGAGATGCAATTCCTAGTCAGGACAGACAATGAAGTAGCCATGTTCTATGTGAACAAGCTCATGCCCCCTCTGCGACAAGGCTCTCCATCTCTGGTCATTCACCACTGCTCAATGGATCCACCTCAGAGCAATGTATCTCCCAGAAGAGCTTAACATCCTGGCAGACAGACTAAGCCGCATCCTGCATCCACACGAGTGGACTCTGAACCCAGACAAGGCGGCTTGGATCTTTTGGACGTGATGGATCCCATTCATAGATCCCTTTGCCATCCCGCAGAACACACAACTTCTGCGTTTCTTCTCCAGAGTACTATCCACCCGCAGTCAAGCATTGGATGCCTTCCTGTTCAACTGGGGCAAAGGGTTCCTGTATGCCTTCCCTCCAATGCCCTTGATCCCCAAAACACTTTTCAATCTATGGGCTGACAAGGGGAACATGATCCTCTTAGCCCCATTCTGTCTCTGGCAATCCTGGCTTCCTCTTCTGCTCCATCTAGCCCTGATGCAACCTCTCAGCTTGGGATATGCCTCCAATCTCTTTTCACAGGACAATGGCACAATCCTACATCTCATTCTCCCATCTCTACGCCTGATGACCTGGCTGCTCAGGACTTCAGCCTACAAGACCTTCGTCTTCCAAAGCAGATCAAGGACATCCTTTTAGCTTCAAGGAAACAGTCTACCAGATGAGCATACTCTTTCAAATGGTGCAGGTTTGCTCTATGGTGCTCAGAGAATGACCTCAATCCCTTCGCCACACCTGTAGAATTCCTCCTCCAATATCTCCTTCATTTGTCTACCATGGGTCTCCAAACGAACTCTGTCAGAGTGCACCTTAGCGCCATCGCAGCCTCCCACAACCCAGTGGAAGGATGACCAATTTCCTCACATCCGCTTGTAGCATGCTTTATGAGGGGTCTTTTGCTCTCCAAACTACCGATCAAACCGCCGCTGGTGGCTTGGGATCTCAATGTGTTACTGGCTCAGCTTCTAAAATCACCTTTGAACCCTTAGCCACTACTACACTGAAATTTCTATCTTAGAAGGTCATGTTCCACATTGCCCCTCACTTCCACTAGATGCAGCAGTGAGCTACAGGCTCTAGTGGCGGACCCTTCCTACAGAAGGTTTCATCATAACAAGGTCGTCCTTCGGACGCATCCACGCTTCCTCCCAAAAGTGGTATCTCCCTTCCACTTAAACCAGTCTATCATGTTACCGGCCTTCTTCGCTAGACCGTACGCCTCTCATGCAGAGGTGACCCTGCACACCCTAAGACTGCAAGCGTGCCTTAGCTGTCTCCCTTTAGAGAACACAGGGACATCACAGATCCTCACAGTTGTTCAACTCCTTTTGCCCCAGTCACATGGATCTCCCTGTGTCCAAACGCACACTCTCCAGATTGATTGCTGACTGCATCACCTTCGCATATGACCAAGCAGAGCTCTCCTTGGAGGGCCATGTCACTGCCCATAGTATCCAGGCGATGGCTACCTCGGTGGCCATCCTGCACTCAGTGGCCATTGAAGAGATATCCAGGGCAACAACTTGGTCTTCCATTCACCTTTCGCTGCCCATTTTTGCCTGGACAAGGACTCTCGCTGGGATGCAGCTTTCAGGCAAGCAGTCCTTCAGCATCTCTTCGGTACTTAGATGCAACTCCTACCAGCCTTCTTCGATACCAGTCAACCATGTGGGGATCCAGGCCCTCCATGACCTACTCCATAATATCCATATGGCCCGGTTCCTGTCATTTTTCCCTATCCCTAGGGCACCCTCCTGATCCCCAGAACAACCTGGCTCCTGGAAGCTAAGGAGTCCCATATGTGAAGACTACATTCCTACTTGTTCCTGGGGATAGCATAGTTACTCACCTCTAACAGGTGTTCTTCGTGGACAGCAGGAATTAGTCTTCAAAACCCACCCTCCTCCCCTAGGAGTTGCAAGGAGTTCTTTTCTCTCTTCTTTCTCAGTTATAAACTCAACTGAGGAGAGGAGTTGGGAAGGCAGTAACACAGGTGCAATGGAGGGCTCCTAAAGGCTTTCTGATTGGATCCTGGGGAGCGTTTCCCACGCGGGCTCAGTCAGTACTGATGTCACCCATATGTGAAGACTAATTCCTGCTGTTCCCTGAGATCACCTGTTACAGGTGAGTAACTATGCTTTACTGACACCTACTGCCCCTTTAATTTATTCAGCCGTCTGTGCAGCATTCCGTACCAATACCAGATCCTTTTCAGCACATCTGCCTGCGGGGGTTGGGATCCCTGCAGGCAGACACCGGATTACAACTCTGAGCCCCAAGTGCCGGGCCTGAATTATTTTTTTTTGTCGCCATGGCAACCTAGTGCTTTGGGGTTTGTCGAGCCCTCCCATAGACTGTGAGAAAACCACTGCGTATTCCTGAGGAATGAGTATCATGGAACTGGCTACTTTTGTGATATGCCAGGTACTTGCTATCTGGTTTGGCCACTATTGGAAACAGGATACTGGGCTTGATGGACTTTTTTCTTCTGACCCAGTATGGCAGCTCTTATGTTCCTATGTTCTCAGATAAGTTACTACCATCTGCACTCTTCTCCTCCCTCTTCAAACTTGACTTGCACTTTCCACCTTGCTTTACCAAAAGCCTACACTGACCTTCCAAACTATGTGCATTTAGCTCACTCCCTGGCTATGTTCAAATCCTTGTTAAAAACCCACCATTTTTGATACAGATTTTAATCCCAACTTGCCTGTCTCCATCGTTCCCAATAATCCTTTGTCACAGTTTGTGTCTTGGTCAGATAGTGGGCTGCACAGGTTGAAGGGCCTCTCCTGTGGTGGTGGTCATTATACAGAAATCATAGTAATTATTGCTTCCAATCACACAAAAAGTAGTGATCAGTGAGGTCAAACTATCACATATACCAAAGATCACTGAATTAGCAAATCGCACCTGTGCAAGGGGAAAAGGGACCTCAGACTGCGTCATCCTTATGGTTTCAACCAAAGTTTGTTTCTGCAGATTATTTTGAGATTATCTGGTGTGATTTGCTAATTTAGTGATCTTGTTATATGGAGTAATTATTGCATTCCATAACTACACTGATTTTGTTCTCTTTCCCTGCTAATAAAAGTTCTATTACAGATTCATCTGCAAACTTGTGATCTGTTATTGTCCCCTTACTATGTGTCCTTTAATCTCAGTTTCTTGACTAGACTGTAAATGAGCAGTGACTTTTCTCTTCTATATGTCTGTAAAACCTTGTGCACATCTTGCAGTACTATATAAATATTTAATAGCAGTAAATCCTAGAGAGTGTAAAATAGAATTATGAGTTTAGGGATTATGTTGGCAGAGAAAGCTGAGGGAGACAACCGAAAACTAGCATCACCATTGTAATCCACCCTGCAATTGTAGCATGTAGTTTTGTGGTGGTGAAGTTTTTCCAATTAGAAATCCATGTATTAGTTCACCTTGTTATACTTTCAACAAATGGAATGTTGGAGAGACTTGAGTAAAAGAAGCAATGTCTGTCTTTAAGTATAACAACCCAAAAAGGGACAGAAATTCACCATATTCAGCATGCAGGAAGAAGCTGAATATCTTATACAGTTCTGAAAACCAGAAACATCACATCAATATTTTCTGACATCTGGGTCTCCTAAAGAAATTCCCATTGTTTTCTATTGGAAGCTTAGAAGCTGTAGAGTGCAGACCACTGCTCCATTCCAAAAGAACCTGCAGCAATACAGGCAAATGGACAGATGGAAAAATAACTGAGGCAGCTGGTGAAAGATGGTTCCAAAAGGCAAGTTCAAAGTCTGTACTCCCCTGTCGCTCACACAGTCGAAACCACATACACACCCATTTTCAAATCCTAATATATGCACCATATCTCAAAAACCTACACACACCATACGTCCATTTATTTTATACAGCTTTCTATGTTCATACACCTCCAGTTCCTCCTCTTCATAACCCCAAACACCCTTCCCACTGCCACACACTTCACATACCTCATGCAGTTCCCCTCCCACACAACCCTCCATATTCTTACTCCTCCTCGTCCATTCCTACACCTCTGCATACACACATACAACACACAGGCACACAACTTCTCTCCCCCCCCCCCCCCAGTATACTGACTTAAACCATCACCCTCTTATCTTATCCTCCCTACACAGAGATGGGAAAAAGCCTTCCACAGCTTTTCAATTCACACCTCCCTGGAGACGACATAGAGCCCTGTATACACACCTGTCCCAACCATGCTCCCAAACTCTGAGACACTCCCATCTACACACACAGTTGTGTCCCTAACTAAAACGAAATCTCGCAACACACAGTACATTCCACATAGACCCATCAAAAACATGCATATGCACCTCCTACACACAACCCCATGCTTAAACCACCTGACATATAGAGCCACCCCTATGCACACATAAGAACATAACAGTCACATACACACAGCCCCTCATCTACCACAAAAACTATCATGTCTCTTATATACATCAGATACTTTCACAAGCATTTGCTCATGCCTTCCCAAACACCCCAAACCATCCCCCAGTCTTCCCCACATACACATTCTTATACATAACTCACATCTCCACCATGATCCCAGTGCACTCCCACACACACGCATCCATACCTCCACACATACATATCTACATACTGTACATCCTCACCCCATATACACCTACCTGCACTACCCCCAAACACTCACACCTCACCCTTCTCAGACACCCTGCCACATATTTCCACATATTCATATGCATCCCAAAGTAACACATCTTCTCCCTGCACACTTGCACAACCCCCAGCCTCTGCATAGAAGATAAATTACTGACATAGCTTCTCAATTCACCCCCCCCCGACAACCAGATCCATATGCACACGTGTCGTAATGATTCCACCGTTTCCACGATCACTTTTACCTACTCCACCCTACCACACATTATCTACCTACCTAACATACCCCACACCGCTTACACTACTCTGCATAATGCAGATACCTCAGTACCTCCAAAAGAGAGACACTGCACACAATTCCCACCAGTAATCTTATGCATATGGTTGATTCTTATTTTAATACTAGTATTACTGCGTTTTAAAGCTAGGTTTAGGAATGATTTGAATTTTAATGGATAGGTTTTAATATTTTTAAAATATTATGTCTAAACTCTTGTTGTGGATGTTCATTGTGAACCACACAGATGTTATGTGTGGTATATGCAATAATAATGCACAGAACCTTGTCATACTCCTACACACGTACAACCCACTACCTGAAAATCTACAGCCGTAATGCCCCTAAAATATACATCCCACATCTCCCATACACTTGCTATCACTATGCAAACTCCTCCCTCGCACAATCACCTTCTATTCAAAACACACCTAATATACACATTCCTTATCGTCCCTCCAGTCCAGTCCCGAACCTTTGGAGCTGTGCACCTCTCACAGCAGCTTGGAGACTGAGAAACTTCACTTTTGTGATGTCACTGGTATATATCCACAGGCAGCTCCTCTTCCCACCAGTTATCTCAGTCTCCAAGCAGCTGGAGGACTAGTGGGCCCAGAGGTTCAGGGTTCACTTGAGGAACCATTAAGGAAGAGATAGGCTAGGAAGGACTAGTTATTTTTTCTCTGTTCTAAAGAGGGAATCCAAATTTAAAAAAAAAAAAAAAGAGGGAACAGGTTCTCCCTCGCCCCCCCCCCCCTCCTTTTCTCGGGCCTCTGAGCTCACCTTCAGTTTCGGGGCTTCGGGGCCAGTTGAGAGAGCAGCAGCAAGCAGCAGTTGAGCTCCAGTGGCGACAGGGAGCTTCCGGTGGCAGTCCCAGGTCTGCGGGGCAAGGACCGGCTGCATCGGCACTCAGACGCATGCAGAGGGTTTGCCTGCAATCGCGCTGAGGCAGAGGGCAGGAAAGTAGAGAGAGAGCTGATTTCGCTTCGGCAGTACTGGGGACGTGGACTCCCGCACAGGCACGGCAGAGCGAGGAGGCTCGCCCGACAGTAAGAGGCACTGCGGTCAGCCGGAGTTGGGGGGGAGGAAGCTGCAGAGGCACCGCGTAGAGCGTGCAGGCCACGCGTGAAACAGCCCGTGCGGCTGCGGGGCCTTCATAAGGGGCTGTAACCAGCGCAAAGCTTCATTTTCGGGTCCTTTCTTCACAGGGGGCAGGAGGACACCGGCGAGAAGCTTATTGGCTGGTTTGGTTGTTTTTGGTTGAAAAAAAAAAGTAGTAAACCGGAGGGGTCTGCAGTGAGGGGCTCAGACCATTGGTGTTGTTTTAGTGGAGCTGGCCTGGCTGGAGTTCAGTAGGGGATGCCAGCAGAATGCCTGCCAAGCAACTTTGCTTAGTCTGCGGTGTTCGCAGGGGATCAGTCGCAGAGACAGGGGTTTGCAAGGGCTGTACGCAGGAAGCAGCAGCAACGGAGCAGGCCTTAGAAGCAGGAGGGGGATGGTCAGGTCGGGGGACCAGGGCCTTCAGCGGAGCCGGTTTCGCCCAGGGAGACGAGTCAGGAGCCGGTGGCAGGGACTTCGTCCTCTCAGGATACTCCGCTCGCCCAGTCAGCGTTACCCGGTGGGCTGGTGGCAATTTTCTCCCCAGAATTTGTGTCACTTATTCAACAGGCATTCGGGAGTCCTCAGGGACATGCTTGTGGGTCGGCGGTGGACCCGGGGACGAAGAGGCCAGGTACTCTGTTGGGCACGGGGATGCCAGCTGTAGTGGCTAAGAAGCTCAGAGTGGATAAAGAGTTTTTGGAGCCGTTGGTGGCCTCAGAAGGTCCTCTCTCGGAGGGGGGAGATCCGGACTTGGACATTGACGGGGAGTTAGAGGAAGGCGAGATAGCGGAGCAAGAGGACCAAGCGAGGGT
The DNA here is from genome assembly GCA_033557465.1 of Ichthyophis bannanicus. Taxonomy (NCBI): domain Eukaryota; kingdom Metazoa; phylum Chordata; class Amphibia; order Gymnophiona; family Ichthyophiidae; genus Ichthyophis; species Ichthyophis bannanicus. Next base: position 249,538,541 of record CM066032.1, on the reverse strand, counting down.
TGTTCGGGTGTTTCGCAGAAATGAGTTGCCGGCCCTGATATCAGAGACCATCAAGGCCCTAAATATGCCGGCGGTGGGGCCGGCAGAGGATTCCTCCTTAGAGGATCCTTTGTTACAAGCTTTTAGAAAGATGAAGAGGGCCTTTCCTGTTCACAGGGTCTTCCGAGAAATGATTCAACAGGAATGGGATATGCCAGAGGCAGTTCTAAAGGGGGCCAGAGTTATGAACTGGCTTTATCCTTTATTAGATCAGGATCAGGAGTTGTTTAAGTCTCCGAGAGTGGATGCGGCCGTTTCGGCGGTGACTAAGAAGACCACCATTCCGGTTGAGGGAAGTGCGGCCCTCAAGGATACCCAGGATCGGAAGTTAGACTCCTTGTTGAAACAGGTATTTGAGTGAATGCGCTCTCTTTACAAGCTTTAATTTGTGGGGCGTGGGTGGCTAGAGCCTCCCTTCGCTGGTCGCAGCAGCTCCAGGGTGATCTGGGGGAGGGGGCAACCGATGAAGCCTTGAGATTGGAGTCGAGTTCAGCGTATTTGGCCGATATTCATTATGATTTTATCCGAGGCTTGGCGAAGAGCATGGCCTCGGTGATAGCGGCCAGGCGCTACCTGTGGCTGCACAATTGGGCAGCGGACGGGCCGTCCAAGGCCCGGCTAAGTAAACTCCCGTTCAGAGGGAAGTTACTGTTTGGAGAAGATTTGGAGAAGCTGGTAAAGGATTTGGGAGAATCCAAGGGCGGTAGGTTGCCAGAGGACAAGCAGAGGCAGAGTCAAACGCCGACCCTGCCTAAGGGTCAGCAGAAAGATTTTCGTTGTTTTCGTTCCCATCGGTTCGGTCAAGGCCAGAGAGGACGTTTTCCCTACAGAGGACAAAGTTTTCGGGGAGCAGGAAGAGGTTTTCAGGCCTCTTCCACGGCGCTCACAAAGAAGTCCCAATGAAGTCAGGAGGACCCAAGTTGGGCTGGTGCCCGTAGGAGGCCGGTTGCGGGAGTTTTTCCCGGCTTGGGTCCAAATTACTTCAGATCAGTGGGTTCTGGAGGTAATACGGGAAGGCTATGCGCTGGAGTTTCAACGTCCCGTGCGGGATGCCTTTGTGCAGTCTCCATGCCGAGCGCGCGCCAAGTGCGCGGCGGTACGGGAGACGGTACAAAGGTTGTTGGACCTCAGAACTATAGTCCCGGTCCCGGAAGACCAGTGCGGCTGCGGTTGATACTCCATATATTTCATTATTCCAAAGAAGGAAGGTACCTTTCGACCGATTCTGGATCTCAAACGAGTAAATCGCTGTCTCCGGGTATCTCACTTTCGGATGGAGACGCTGTGGTCGGTCATCATGGCGGTAAGAGCTGGAGAGTTTCTTACGTCACTAGACCTGTCCGAGGCATATCTACACATTCCAATTCAAAAGGAGCATCAGAAGTTCCTCAGGTTTGCAGTGCCAATGGGTCATTTCCAGTTTCGGGCGTTGCCTTTTGGGCTGGCAACAGCGCCTCGGATGTTCACCAAGGTGATGGTGGTGGTAGCGGCGGCCTTGCACAGCGAAGGAGTTCTGGTGCATCCGTATCTAGACGATTGTTTAATCAGAGCAAAGTCGAAACGAGAGAGCGAGTCAGCTACGGCTCGGGTGGTCGAGTTCTTCCAAAGTCTCGGTTGGGTAGTCAATCAGGAGAAAAGTCGCTTGCTTCCATCGCAGCGGCTAGATTATCTGGGGGCCTGTTTCGATACAAAGGTGGGAAGGATCTTTCTTCCAAAGCACAGGGCGGAAGGATTGCGGGCGTTAGTGCTCAAGTTCCTCGACTGGTCCCCCCCCGAGGGCATGGCATTACCTACAGTTACTCGGGACAATGGCAGCGACCATCAAACTAGTTCTCTGGGCAAGGGCCCATATGCGACCATTGCAGAGGGCCTTGCTCAGGCGCTGGTCACATCAGAGGGATCAGTTGTCGCAGAGGCTGCCCTGTCCGCCGGAGGCGCATCAGGTGTTGCGCTGGTGGTTGCGCCCGGAATGCCTAGAGAAGGGGATGCCACTGGAAGCTCCGGCTTGGATTTCATTAATGACAGATGCCAGTCTTCTAGGCTGGGGGACCCATTGTCAGGGGCGGTTTGCACAGGGACAGTGGACGGAGATGGAAAGAGGTTGGTCGATCAACCGGCTGGAGCTCCGGGCGGTGACGTTAGCGCTCCAAGTATTTCAGCCACATCTTGGGTCCTCTGCGGATGCCGCTAGTGGCTTGATTCTCGCTTATGGCTTGGCTATTGAAAGGGCAAGGTTGAGAGCGAGAGGTTATTCGACGGAGGTGATTTCGACGTTGTTGAAGGCGTGGCGGCGATCTACCTCCTTAGCGTAGGTCCGAGTGTGGTGTATATTTGAGGCTTGGTGTCGGGACAGAGATTTGGAGGCATTAAGAACTTCGGTGCTGCAAATTTTGGCGTTCTTGCAGGATGGTTTTCAGAAGGGCCTGGTGGCAACGTCCCTGAAGGTGCAGTTGGCAGTGATCTCCTGTTACAGGGGTAAGGTAAAAGAGGAGGCGCTGGGGAGCCATGCGGGATACTAAGCGGTTTTTAAGGGCCGTAACTCCTTTGAGGCCTCCTAGCAGGCGACTTGTGCCGGCGTGGGATCTCTCCGTGGTGTTGGAGGCGCTGAGCCTCGAGCCCTTTGAGCCTTTGTCTAGGGCAATGCTAAAGGATCTCACTCTTAAAAGTCGTGTTCCTGGTGGCTATCTGTTCGTCCCGGAGGATTTCAGAATTGCAAGTGCTTTCCTGCAGGGAGCCTTTTCTATCTTTTCAGGACTCGAAAGTAGTTTTACGAACAGTGCCGTCCTTTTTGCCCAATGTGGTATCAGCGTTTCATATGAGTCAAGTGGTCTCCTTGCCAGTTTTCCAGGAGGGCAAGGAGGGAGCTTCGTCGGACCGTTTACATCGGTTGGATGTCCGTCGAGCCTTAAAGAAATATATGGCTCGAACGGCGGCGTTCCGCAAGTCGGACAGGTTGTTCGTGTTTGGTGGAGTGTGGAAGGGTGAGATGACGTCGAAAGCGTCCATTGCCAGGTGGCTTAGGGAGGCGATAGCGTCAGCTTATCTGTTGAAGGGCAGGATGGTGCCGGAAGGTCTACGAGCGCATTCCACTAGAGCACAAGCAGCATCTTGGGCGGAACGTGGACTGGTGTCAGTGGAAGACATCTGTAAAGCGGCCACCTGGTTGTCTCTGAATTCGTTTGTCAAGCATTACCGGCTGGATGTCCAGGCGGGAAGGGATACCTGTTTTGGATCGGCGGTGCTTCAGGCTGGTCTAGCGGGTCCCTCCCAGTAAATTCGTTGGTACTGCTCTGTTAAATCTCCAAAGGTTTGGGACTGGACTGGAGGGACGATAAGGAAGGTTAAATTAGTCTTACCTGCTAATTGTAGTTCCTTTAGGAACTCCAGTCCAGTCCCGTATCCCGCCCGGGTTTCTGTCTAATGCAGGCCGGCCTGAAGTGTAAGCATTTCAAACAGGTAAGAGTACAGATTGGTGGTGAAGGGTCGGATCCATAGGGAACATAAGATCATAAGATATGCCATACTGGGTCAGACCAAGGTCCATCAAGCCCAGTATTCTGTTTCCAACAGTGGCCAATCTAGGTCATATGTACCTAGCAGTTTCCCCAAGGGACACAGGTTCCACAATGCTTGTATTGGTTCAAGCATTGATATCCTGGGGCCCTTAATAATGGTTTATGTAGGGGCGGTATATCTATGGGGAAGATAATTGTAAAGTCCACATTCTCCATGCAGAGGGGAGGTAGGACCTGTGCCTTTCGGGGTTAGTTTCATGAGAACAGTGACACTGCAGTGTGTGTTAGTTATTAATTTTCTCTTTGGTTAATTGTTTAGGCAGTTACAATAGGTGTTTAATTATGTAGAGACAGTTGTTACTTAATTGTTGCTCCGGTGAGTCTGCTTTGTCATTAGGTTACTGGTGGGAAGAGGAGCTGCCTGTGGATATATACCAGTGACATCACAAAAGTGAAGTTTCTCAGTCTCCAAGCTGCTGTGAGAGGTGCACAACTCCAAAGGTTTGGGACTGGACTGGAGTTCCTAAAGGAACTACAATTAGCAGGTAAGACTAATTTAACCTTCTTGCCCATGAACATACCCCACTCCTCCGCTCCACACACACTTGCACACACTCCACTCATACTAACCCACATATACCCACGTTCTCCATGCTTCCTAAAACACATGCTACTGCGTATTCACTTTCATACCTACAAAGGTGTTGGAAAGTATTCCCAATGCCATGCTTTTGTATGTTTCCTGTATATTTTAATTAAGTTCACTTAGGCCTCTATCTCTTTCTTTTAGTAATTTTGGAATACTCTGACCGTCCTATCCTGCTCTTCAACTATACCCAAAATACTTAGCATGGAACATGCACCAAGAAGTAACACATTCTTGCTATTCTTAATCATTCATGTTTTTCAAATAGGTTTAGGTCTCTTAATTGTGGGTTTTTGTGTACTCCGTTCTTTCTTCTTTTATCCTTTCATTTGCCTGTTGCAGCACTTCCCGAAATCATAGACTGGTGTTTCTATCTTGGTAAAAGCAGCTGCTGTTTCAACTTCTGTATATCCTGTCACAACAGCTTAATCTCCTGTAGTATGTCGTCTCTGGTTTAGATTCCACTGCTAAATATCACACGTCTGCCATCACCTCTCTGGGGCTCAATAGTGGTACTCTATCCAGCTGACTACTTGCTTATTCACATGAACTAAACTATAAAAAGGGGACTGTTGTAGTTGTTTATATGGAAGGACAGACTAGATAGGCCATGTGGTCTCTTTCTGTCGTCATATTTCTATGTTTCTATGACTCTTTATTTTTCTCTGGGCAGTTTCTCCAAATGGGTGAGTTTTGTGCATACCGTGACAGTCATGATCTCAGTCTCTCAAGTTTACTCTAATGCTCGGCGTAGTACTTGCATCATGCCAAAGAGAGCTTCCTTCTGGAGTCTGTAAGATGTAACATGTATGGGTAGTTTGTCAAAATATGCTTAGAAATTCTTCTTTATCAAGCCTGTATTTCTGTATCTTTCTGCCACATTTTCTTGATCTGTGACTGCATTTCTTGGTACTTAGGATTTTCTGCCTCTCCACGCGATTCAGCAAATAATCACTTGGAACCAACACCTCTACTATCAATGCTGTTCTAGTGTTTTTCTCCTTTAACACTGTCGGGTTTCCTTGCATCCAGTTTCTTATCTGTTGGAATGGGAATGTCTCAGGTGATCATAACTTGTTCGTTCTCTGTAATTCTCTTAGGGTCATGATCCCAATGCTTTTCAGGGACAGTGATATTCTAGTGTGGAGTTTCCAATGCTACTTTGTGCCTTTCTGTATAGATGTTTTCCGCTATCAGTAGTTCACAGCCAGCTATGAGGTAAATCACTGTTTCCAGGTCTTTCTTACAGAATCAACATATGTCTGTTTTGACAGTTTCTTCAATGCTAGCTGTAAATCATCTTGTCCATAATCTGCTGGGCTGCAACTATGGATCTCTCATCTTTGGTTTCAGTTCATCTCTCCTTAACCATTCATGTGTCCATTCTTGATTGATAAAGGGTTCCTGGGGAAACACTTTTTATTTCCCACTGTATTTGTGCATTTGCCACTTGCTTTTTCTCCTAATTCTTTGGAGAATTTTTTCTTGTTTTGTTAATACTGTTGCTTTCTTTCCTGTGTGTGTGCTTGTGGATTCTCACTCATTCCTTCTGGTAGTTGGAACGCTCGGCAAAGTTTAATGATGGAGAGAGATTCTGGATGTTTACTTTCATGCTGTTAGGTAGGTTTGGAGGCCTATGATAGTAGCTCTGCAGGTGTAATCAATCTCTGCAGTATGACGCTGCTGATTATTTATTCATTGTCTGTTGGATTTGCAGTATTCACATTTTAAATATATTTAAGAATTATGTTTGGGAAGGGGAGTAATCGACCACAGAGCATCAAGGTGTTTGCAGTTATCTTGGTTGGTGTCATTTTGCGGGTTCTTTTCGCGATTTCTTACATCCGTGTTCCTGGACATCGTCGGCGGCCCTTCCTGCCAAAAATGGGCAGAATGATATTACGGCCAGCGATGTCCAGAAACACGGACAGTAAGAAATAGCGAAGAACCCTGCAAAACAAAAATAAGCTCTTCTCGAATGCCGCACTGCTATTAAATCCTGATATGCTTTAATTTTTTTTCTTTACTTGGTTGTATTTATATACAGCCTTTCATAACGGTCAAAGCAGTTTACAGAGAGTTTCAATTTTACAAACAACGTATACATTGAAACAGGCAACTTCGTACGTAAGGAGTGGGGTAGTTAGCTTAGATTAACTGTGCACATGATGGTGAACTATATACATGTTCTTGTAAAGCTTGGTCCTTGATGCGATACAGAAATGCTGTCCAGTTAATAGGAGGTGGGGGGAGTTGGGGTTAGGAGGTAGTAGGACCGACATGGAGGGTGATAAGTGGTTCTTGAGGAGTTTGCGGAAGGATTGTGGTGTTTCTTATGTGGGCAGGGAGGGAGTTCCAGGGTAGTTGGTGGGTAAAGTTTGAAGGATCTGGCACAGGCTTGTTGGATGCTTTTTGCTATGACTTGGGAGGTGGTCAGAATATTCATGGTGGAGGCTCTCCGTGGTCTATTCGATTGTTATGGTGTGAAGAAGGAGCGAAGGTGGGTGGATGATTGGTGGTTCAGAGCTTTGTGAGGCATTAGAAAGATTTTGAAGTATATTCTGCTTTTTCTTTTCACTGTCTGTGTTCCTGGACATCGCCAGTGGCCTTTTCTGTGAAAACGGACAGAACGATATGACCGCCCTCGCTGCAAATGGGAGATTTGCAAACCAGGGACTGACTCTGCACATCCCTCTTTCTTTCCTAGGAAAAAGGTCAGTTAAAGACAAAAACAGACCTTCGCAGACACATCACAGAGAAGGACCAGGTGATTCCTGTAAGGAAGCATCTTTCCAGGCCAGATTACTGCATCTTTTGCCCCTGGAGCTGGCAGCATCTCCTTAACTGTGACACAAAAAGCAAAGCGTACTGCGGAGGGACTTTTTGATCGCACTGTACCTTGAAATCCCTCTGCTTATTGTGTAGTGATGACTAAGAAAGCAAATAAAGAAAATGAATTCCTTAAGAATCATAAGGACACGAATGGAAAATTAAATAATGCTTCTGTATCGCTCCATGGTGCGACCACACGTTAAATATTGTCTGCAGTTCTAGTCGCCATGTCTAAAAAAAATAAAAAATAAAATATATATATCCTTTATATATATATATCCTTTATATATATCCTTTATATATATATATATATATATAAAGGAATTAGAAAAGGTACAGAAAGAGTGACCAGACTGATAAAAGGGATGGAAGGATACTCCTGTGAGGAAAGGCTTAAAAGGTTATGAGCCTTCAGCTTGGAAAAAGATGACAGAGGGGAGATATGATAGAGGTCTATTAAAAAAATAAATGAGTGGAGTGGACTGGGTAACCATAGATCGGTTGTTTACTCCAAGAAGTAGAAAGACAAGGGGTCAGGGGACATGCAATGAAGCTGCATTGTAGCACATTTAAGACTAATCAAAGAAAGTATTTCTTCACTCATCAGGTAATCAAACTCTGGAATTCATTGGTAGTTAGTGTAGCAGGGTTTAAAAGAGGTTTGGAGAAGTTCCTGGAGGAAAAGTCCATAAACCGTTATTAAATTGGACTGGGTAAATCCACTGCTTACCCCTGGGATAAGCAGCATGGAATCTTTCTACCCTTTGTGAACCTGACAGATTCCCGTGACTTGGATTGGCCATTGTTGGAAACAGGATACTGGACTCGATGGACCTTTGGTCTGATCCAATATGGCATTTCTTATGTTCTTATGAGATTGAGGACCGGTGGGTGTGAGAATGAGGGGTGGAATTAGAATTTTTAGGGAGGCAGAAAAAAATATAAAGAGCTAAAACCAGGGACAGAACACCTTTTAGGTTGGAGGAGGCCAAATGCATGAATCTCCAACCATGCTTAAAAAGCTCTCTAGCTGCTGATACTGTGTTTGACAAAATGTTGGTGGGGCCATGGCCCTGTGGCCCACCCCATTCCGCTATCTATGGCTAAAACCCAAAGATAATTTTCAGAGAGAGGTGTAGGAGAGGAATGGAAGAAATATAGATATGCTTCTACATAGCTCAGTTAGTATAAATACCCCGTATTATAGGTTAAAGTTCTACATGTTATCTGTTTCATCTTTTATCTGTTATGTTATCATGTTTCTGTTCCTTGTAAAATGTTGAGTTCAATGAAAACTGCATTGATCTATGGAAATATGGTATATAAATAACCTTAAATGCATAAATAAATACATGAATAAGTTGAAAATGGATAGAGAACCCTGAAAAGAGAATTAAGAGAAGACAAACCGAGGAAAGCAGAAAACAGACTAGGATCAACACAAATGGGTAAACTAATGTCCAGACAACGAAAGTAGAAAAATGCATTTTATTTTGAATTTAGTAAATTGGAATATGTTAGCTTTGGGAAATGTGTATCTGTCTTTGTATTTTCGATAATCAATTCAACTAATACAAAAGTCTGAACTTTACAAACAGCATGAAGAATTTAAAAAAATATATTAAAAAGTTGCATTGTGGTTTGACATTTTGTGTAAAATAATTTGTGGACCTTAGTGTGATTTGTCTCTTTGTATTAATCAGCACAGGAGGAAATGAATTTCTGTATCTGTACTTCCCAGTGTTGCATTGCATGCAGATTCTGACTTCCAGTTCTATTTTGTTAGCCTATTTCTATTTCTTTGTGTACAGGGCTGCAGTGCCGTGTGTGTGTGTGTACTGCAGAGGTGTGGTGCCCCTAATCAATGTGTGAATGTGTGCCTTTTTGTTCCTGTGCAGATACACTTCAGTATGAGGAAGGAGAGAGGAGGGTTCAGTTCAATGGCGGTAGGGGAGAATGGAATCGGAGGTTAAATGGGAGCAGAGAGAGTGGAGAGGGAAGGGGAAGTCTGTAGGGATGAAGGAGGAATGGGTTGGAGGGAAAGGGGTCAGAGGAAAGGAAATGCACCTTTATTCACTTTTTCAAATTGCTTCCTTTTACATTTTAGCCTCTTTTTATGGTGAAAGTTATGTTGAGATAAAAATTGTGGAATCCTTCCTACAGACGACATTGCAGCTGCGGTTTCTAACCAGCAGTCCAAATGGATTACTTTTCCTTGCAGCAGGACAAGAAGACTATTGCCTGGTGGAACTGCTGTCGGGAGTTTTACAGGTAAATGAAAATGGGGGTTGGATTTACAGCTATGAGGAGGCATTTTCAAACAAGTGTAATCTGTATGGATATATTGCAGCAGCAGCAAAAAAAAATTATCGTTTCATTCTGAAGGTGCTTTTCACTTCAAAATCTATTTCTGTACTTTTGCAGATTGAGGGAACAAAGAAACAGATACCAGGACCGGCAGATAATTCAGGTTTGAACAAACCCCTTTTATTTACTTCTACGCGTTTTGGCCGTGGGCCTTCCTCAGGGGGATATCAAGTGAGGGAGCAAACCTCAAAAAAACAAATACAAAATTAAAACAAAGTTACTAATAAAATGAGAACACCGTCAAAAGACAAGTCATTAAATAAATAAATGATTAAAAAGAGGAAATAAGACCAGTTATAGAGATGCAAACAATGGATTGTATAAAAATGGATTGTATAAAAATCAAATTGACTACATCTGTGGAAGTCAACGATGGAAAAGTTCTGTAACATCAACAAAGACAAAACATGGAGCTGACTGTGGTACAGATCATCAACTACTAGTATGCAAACTCAAGCTAAAGTTCAAAAAGAGCAAACCACTCATGATTGCAGCAAAATATGACCTTGAGACTATACCACTGGAATTTAAAGACTGCCTGCAAAATTGGTTTGCTGCTTTAGATACAAATGACAGAGCTCCAGGAAGAGTTATGGAATGACTTCAAGAAAGGTGTGTTGGAAGAAAGCGAGAAGTCTCTACAAAAGGTGAAAAAGCAAAAATAGCTAAAATGGATGACAGAAGAAACTCTGAAAATTGCCCAGAAACGCAGAGAAGCTAAAGCCAGAGGAGAAAGAAAGACAATAACAGAACTCAACAGAGATTTCCAACGTGCAGCAAGACAGGACAAGGAAAAGTACTACAATGACACATGCAAGGAAATAGAAGCAGAAACTATTAGAGGACGAACAAGATCGGCTTTCCTAAAGCTACGAGAGTTAAAGATAAAGTTCCAGCCTCGAATTGGAATGTTACAAGATGTTCAAGGTTCTATGTTGAATGATGCTGAGAAGATCAAGATGCTGAGAAGATCTTTTATATGATAAAGATCAAGTGGACCAACAGCCGTTTCAACCTGTACTTTATGATCTGGAACCATTGGTGATGAAAGAAGAAGTTAAAGCAGCATTGAAAGCCTTATCAAAGAACAAAGCACCAGGCATTGATAGCATTCCCATAGAAGTATTACAGCAATCTGATGCAGCTGTTACCGTACTTACAAGGCTCTGCCAAGAAATATGGAAAACAACATCATGGCCAACTGACTGGAAAAGATCTGTGTTTATACCAATACTAAAAAAAGTGATCCAACTGACTGTGGAAATTATTGCACAATCGCTCTGATTCCACATGCTAGCAAGATTCTACTGAAGATTATTCAGAAGAGACTACAACCATACCTGGAACAAGAACTACCTGAAGTGCAAGCAGGGTTCAGGAAAGAGGGAGGAACGAGAGACATCATTGCGGATGTGAGATGGATCCTTGAAAAGACTAAAGAATACCAAAATGATATCTATTTGTGCTTTATCGACTATAGCAAGGCTTTTGACTGTGTAAACCATGAGAAACTCTGGGCCACATTAAGAAGCATGGGTATACCAGAACACCTGATCGTACTCTTGCACAATCTGTACATTGATCAAGAAGCAACAGTTCGAACGGATCAAGGAGAAACAGAATCGTTTAAAATAAGCAAAGGTGTAAGACAAGGCTGCATACTTTCCCCCTACCTGTTTAATTTATATGCAGAACAAATCATCAGTGAAGCAGGATTGTATGAAGACAACAGAGGTGTGAAGATTGGTGGAAGACTCATCAACAACCTTCGCTATGCTGATGATACCACATTACTGGCTGAAAGTGAAGATGATCTGAAACATTTGCTTCTCACAATCAAAGAACATAGTCTCAAAATGGGCCTGCACCTTAATGTAAAGAAGACAAAGATCATGACAACTGGCATAATCAACAGGTTCATCGTTGAAGGAGAAGAAATTGAAATCGTGAACAACTTTAACCTACTTGGATCAACTATCAATAAAGAAGCAACAAGCAGTCAAGAAATCAGACGACGCATTGCTCTTGGCAGAATGGCTATGAAAGACCTAGATAAGATTCTCAAGAGCAGAGATGTCTTTCTCCATACAAAGATTCGACTTGTTCAAGCCATGGTATTTTCAATAACATCATATGGATGTGAAAGCTGGACAGTGAAAAATATAGACAGGAAGAAAATTGATGCCTTTGAATTATGGTGCTGGTGGCAAATACTGTGTATACCATGGACTGCCCAAAGAACAAACCAGTCCGGTAGCAGAGGAGATCAAACCTAAGCTTTCTTTAGAAGCTCAGATGACAAGACTTCGACTTTCATACTTTGGACACACCATGCGAAGAGAGAGATCATTAGAGAAAGACATCGTGCTTGGCAAGATAGAAGGTCAACGCAAAAGAGGAAGGCCAGCAATGAGATGGATCAATACAATAACAGCAGCTACGGGTACCATTCTGTCAACAATGAGCCGCCTGACTCAAGACCGAACACAATTTAGGATAGCTATCCAGAGGTTCGCCATGAGTCGACTCCGACTCGACGGCACTTAACAACAACACAGAGATACAAATTGTTATACATCAATAAGATCAATATAACAGAAGATTTAGTTATGAAATGAAACCACCACCAGATCTGGTTATGAAATAAAACCACCAATACGATAAAAACATATATAAGTGTATGCAATAAAACATTTATATGTGTACATTAAAACATTATCTATCATTCCTATTGTGTGTGAGATGAGGTGGATACAGTATGACAGGTAGATCAAATGTCTAAAATAATGATGAATAATAATAAAATACATGAAAACATCAAAATAAAAATGTCAAAAATATAAAAATATTTGTCACCAATACCTTTTTGTAAAACCTTCCTTGCAAATAAGACATAAACCCCTGAAATAAATAATTAAAAAACAATTGTCAATGGCTTGATGACTTGGATGATAAAACACATGTAAAAGACACTTATATCACATATGTATTATATTACCACCAACATGGCAATATCCATAAAAACATAAATAGTATGAAAAGAACTGCAAATTAAAAACTGGTGTCTAAAATATTAAAAAGTAAAATTCTAAAGATAACTCTACTAAAGGTTAAATAAAATATGAACAAGACAAAGGAGGAGCTTAAAATATTAACGTTTCGATAATCATAATAAAATCCCAATAACTAGCTAGGTTTTGTTTGTTTCTAATAGGATTTGTAGGTATAGCATGCTCTGGCCTTTTTATGTATTCGATGATAGGAAACATTTTTAAAATGTCTTTTTTAGCTATATATTTATTAGTCTACAACAAAATCAATATTTGCTGTGTTTAAAATCCATATTGATTTTATAACATGAGGGATTTTATATTAATTATGGTTATGCAAGATGGTTTACGTTAGATCTCTTCCTCTCTTTTTAATGTCAAAGGTATCTTCAGTTTTTTAAAACCAATATTACAGTAACAACACACAATATGTTAGTAGTTTTGACCAGTGGTCTCAAGGACAATATTTGAATTCCTTTTTTTTCTCATTTGCCAATAACTAGCTAGGTTTTATTATGATTATCGAAACGTTAATATTTTAAGCTCCTCCTTTGTCTTGTTCATATTCTATTTAACCGTTAGTAGAGGTATCTTTAATATTTTCCTTTTTAATAATTTAGACACCAGTTTTTAATTTGCAGTTCTTTTCATACTATTTATGTTTTTATGGATATTGCCATGTTGGTGGTAACATAATACATATGTGATATGTGTCTCTTGCATGTGTTTTATCATCCGAGTCATCAAGCCATTGGCAATTGGTTTTTAATTATTTATTTCAGTGGTTTATGTCTTTTATTTGCAAGGAAGTTTTTACAAAAAGGTATTGGTGACATATATTTTTATATTTTTGACATATATTTTGATGTTTTCATGTATTTTATTATTATTCATCATTATTTTAGACATTTGATCTACCTGTCATACTGTATCCTCCTCATCTCACACACAATAGGATCGATAGATAATGTTTTAATGTACACACATAAATGTTTTATTGCATACACTTATATATGTTTTTATCTTGTTGGTGGTTTTATTTCATAACCAAATCTGGTGGTGGTTTCATTTCATAACTAAATCTTCTGTTATATTGATCTTATTGATGTATAACAATTTGTATCTCTATTGGTCTTATTTCCTCTTTTTAATCATTTATTTATTTAATGACTTATATTTTGATGGTGTTCTCATTTTATTAGTAACTTTGTTTTAATTTTGTATTTGTTTTTTTTTTAGGTTTGCTCCCTCACTTGAGGAAGGCCCACGGCCGAAACGTGTAGGGGTAAATAAAAAGGGTTTGTTGAAACCTGAATTATCTGCCAATCCTGGTATCTGTTTCTTTGTTCCCATGTATTCTACAGATACTTTGTCGCTTCTTTTTGTTCTACTTTTGCAGATTGAGGGCTAAGGATCACACATTGGTCCTTTAATATATATGTAAGATCATTTGTCTATGAGCTATGCTGCATGGCCCATGTTTGGTGGTAGGAGGGGATCCTAAGTAGTTCACAGGTTAGGTTTCCAGTAGTGTCAGACTGTTGTACATGAGTAGGAATACACTGAAATGAAGGGCTATCAGTTTTCAATTACTGTTTCAAAACTGCTGAACAAAAATATAGTTCTTTAAAAAAAAAAAATTGCAGATATTAGCTACACGTGAAGATCGATAGACCTACTTTATTTTTACCAATTTTCCCTATTCCAGACTCTACTTAATTTTACTTTCCCTTGGCTTTCCCATTGCTAATAGACCTCTGTGATTTTCTTATATCTTTGTGAATTTAAGTATCATTTTTGGCACTACTGCCATCACTGGGTGTTAAACTTTGTTAGAAATAGGAATGATGTTTCAAATTTTCTTATTTACTTTTGACTTTATTTTGTGGTAGTCATAGCTATGCAAATAATTATGCACAAGAGTAAGGGTCCCTTTTACTAATATTTAGCTCAAGCTATCTGCCACACAGCCCATATTAGATTGTAAGGTTTAATGAGCAGAGACCATCTTTTACATGTGTCTGTGCAGCGCTGCGTATGTCTTGTAGGCTATATAAATGTTCAGGTTCAGTAGTAGTAGTCTATAGGATTGCCAACTGGCTCCTGATGTGTCCGTCAAGCTTGATCCGGTCCTGGGTTTACCACATGCAGGGATGTTTAATCTTGCTTATCTCCAGGAACAAGCAGGAATGTAGTCTTCACATATGGGTATCGTCGGTACCGACGGAGCCTGCGCAGGAACGCTCCCCAGTGTCCAATTAGAAAGCTTTTGGGAGCATCCCACAGTGCCTGCGTGCTGCCTTCCTGCCTTTCCCAACTGTCTCTCTCCAGTTCTTCGTTTTCTGCGGAGCCAGCAGGTTGTTTTCCTGTCACCGCAGAAATTATCCTGTATTTTTCATTCTTTTTTTGTGGTAGCGTCTGCCTTCCTTGACGCTATACCGGTACCGCCGGTTCTTTTCTAATTTAAAAAAAAAAAATGTGATCTTTCTTTTTCTGGATTTTCCAGCCTTTTTTCTCTCAGGTGCCACACCCCATTTTGGGCACTAGGCCCAATTTTTCCTCAACAATGGAAAAACCCGCTTCGGGTTTTAAAAAGTGTTCCAAGTGTGGCGGTACCGACACGAGTGGTGCCTCAAATGTTTAGGTCCTGATCACTCCATCTCGGAGTGTGTTGCTTGTGGGATGATGTCGAAGAGGGGTTGGCAAAAACGAGCTCCTAAGCTTTAGCACCCTTTTTCCCTCCGATGCAGCATCCGTGGCATCAACGTCTTCCAGGGCTTCGTCTTCCTCCCATGGATCTCAGGTAACCAAACATAAATCTGGCCGGTCCTCAAAGGGTAGATCTCCTTCCAAGCATCGAGATGCCTCTGCCGTTGCCCTTGAAGGACTTGTACCGGCAAAATTGCCCCAACGGGAGGCTTCGGCTTCGGCTTCCAAAGCACTATCGGGGCTCCAGGATGTTCTCGAGGCCTCGACCTCGGCAGAACTACTGGTGCCATGCTCTGGGGTACCGGCCGCTTTGTCCGGTACCGATACCCAGGCATCGGCAGCGTCAATAGACCAGATGTTCTTGGCTATTGAACGCAGTCTGGCGGCTCCCCTTGCGGCTTAGGTGCCTTCGGGACCGCTTCAGACAGTTCAACCGGTATCGGCACCGATTACCGGTACCGACAGCATTGACTTGTTACCGACACCGAGTCATGCTATCTCCTCTGGTATCGACAGGCCGGTACCGGACCCCTCCGGTACCGACTTCGATCGGTACCGGTATCGTGCTTTACAAGAGCACCCGTACAAGAGATATTTTGAATCCTCTGAGTCTGAGGATTCTGACAGCTCTGTTGGTACCGGAGTACTTCTCTCTGAGGAGCCTTCCTCTCCTAAATGTAGGATGTTTCCTCCAGAGGATATATCCTTTCAGGATTTCATCCGGGAGGTGGCTAGAGGTCTTTCCATTACAGTGGCTCCTGAAACAGAACCCAGAGCAAAGGAGTTGGAGATTTTACAATATCCTAAAGCTCCTAAGGAGGCAGCTACTTTGCCTATTCATGAGATCTTGCATGATCTCATGTTAAGAATGTGGGAGACACCTCTTACCACTTCTCCTCATTCCCGTAGGCTGGATACCATGTATCGGGTACCTCCTTGTCCTGGATTTCAAAAAGCTCAGTTACCACACCACTCCATAGTGGTGGAGTCAGCTATGAGAAGGATCAAGAGTGCAAAAAGACATGTATCTAATCCTCCAGGATGTGAATGTAGGACTCTTGATGCCTTTGAGTGTCGAACCTTCCAGGCCTCTATGCTTTCTGCCAGGATTAGTTCCTACATCTTATACATGGGAATGTTCCTTAAGGAGGTTACAGGAAATCTAGAGCTTATGAGCCCTCTCCTTCCTGATGATAAGAGGCAGGATTATCTTACACTTGTCAAACATGCACAGGATGTTTCCAAGTTTGTTAATTGTGCAGCTTTTGACTGCTTTGAGTGCATAAGCAGAACCTCTGCCATTGCCATAGCTGCTCGTAGGATTGCCTGGCTCCAGGCATCCGACTTAGAACTCTGGGTACAGGAAAAACTGGGGAATATCCCTTGCACAGGTGAAAATCTCTTTGGCAAAAATTGGCAAGAGAAAGCTAATGAGCTAGATTCTGATAACACCACTTTGGATAGACTATCCAAAGCTACAGCTGATCCTGCAAGGAGAAAATCCTACAAGAAACCATTCTTCTCTAAAAAGAAGAGGTTTTACCCTTCCTATACCCAGCAGGTGCATTCTGCAGGTCAGTCTGCCCGAAAGGGACAGCAGACCCCAAAGCAAAGGAAAACAAAGGCTTCTAAGCCTCAACCAGCCCAGCAGACTCGGCCCCCACAGGGGCTTTGACTCCCACCTAGAGAACTTGGCCTTCCTGGCCCTCAACGGGCCAGAGCTTTCCAACATCCCAGGAAGGTTGTCATTTTGCCCCCAGATGGGGGCAGATAACAGCAGAAAAATGGACTCTTTCCATTGTAAGAGAGGGGTACAAGCTTCATTTCTTCAACATGCCCCCTCCTACCGTGGTAAGACAGTTCAATTCTCAGACTTCACTCAACACTCAGTTGGGTCAAGAGGTCAGTTTACTTCTTGCCCAGGGGGCAATAGAAGACACCCCCACTTCCCAACAGGGTACAGGGTTTTACTCCCCCTATTTCCTTATTCCAAAGAAAACAGGGGGACACAGACCCATTTTGGACCTCAGAGAATTGAACAAATTCCTGTTCAAAGAGAAATTCAAGATGATTTCTTTGGGAACGCTGCTGCCATACCTTCAGAGTCAGGATTGGCTTTGTTCTCTAGATCTCAAGGATGCGTACACTCATGTTCTCATCCATCCAACTCACCGAAGATTCCTTCGGTTCCTTTTCCAAGGAAAGCACTACCAATACAGGGTGCTTCCTTTTGGCCTGGCCTCAGCATCAAGGGTGTTTATGAAATGCATGGCTGTGGTAGCAGCATTTCTTTGCACTCTAGGAATATTCGTCTTCCCCTACTTAGAAGACTGGCTCATTCGAGCCCCATCAGAGTCAGAGGCCAGGATTTCTCTATCTTGCACAATGTGTATCCTTCAGTATTTGGGCCTGGTCATAAACATCCCAAAATCCAGCCTAATTCCCACTCAGTCCCTAGAGTTTATAGGAGCTTTGTTGGATACCAGAAAAGCAAGGGCCTATCTTCCACAACCCCGCTGCCTTCGCATTCTGCAGTCAGCTTCCCAGGCAGTGTTGAAAACTCATCTCACTGCTCGGGAAATGTTACAATTACTAGGCCACATGGCATCTACCGTGCATGTGGTCCCCTATGCTCACCTCCATATGAGAGCAGCCCAATGGACTCTATCCACTCAGTGGACTCAGGCATCAGGCTGCCTATCAGACAAAATAGCAAACACAAGTCACCTTATTTTGTCTCTCCAGTGGTGGCAGTCAACCCAAAACCCGTTGGTAGGGTCCCCTTTCCAGCAGCCCCTACCCCAGGTCACTCTAATAACAGATGCCTCACAGGTGGATTGGGGAGCTCACCTGCAAGATCTCTCTACCCAAGGTACCTGGACTCCACAGGAGACCCACTTACATATCAATCTCCTAGAACTCAGAGCAATCTTCCTTGCTCTTTGAGTGTTCCACGCCCAGCTAAGCTACAAGACAGTCCTAATTCAGACGGACAATCAAGTAGCTATGTTCTATCTGAAGAAGCAGGAAGGAACAGGCTCTCTGTCGCTTTGCAACGAAGCTTTGCGACTATGGGCCCTCGCCAGAGAGCATCAGATTCATCTCCTTGCAGCGTATCTGCCAGGCATTCAAAACTCTTGGGCAGACAGACTCAGTCAAGTTCTGCTCCCACAAGAATGGTCGCTCCATGCAGACCAGGTAGCAAACATTTTTCAAATTTGGTGAACCCCGGACATAGATCTCTTTGCAAGTCCACTGAATGCCAATCTTCACCAGTTCTGTTCCAGAATTCCAGCTCAGGGTTCTCAGGCCAGGGATGCTTTCCTCCTCCATTGGGGTCAGGACTTCCTATATGCCTTTCCACCCATTCCCCTAATTCCCAAAACCCTATTCAAGCTTCAGAGAGACAGAGGCCATATGATTCTCATAGCTCCACAATGGCCACGGCAGGTGTGGTACCCTCTGCTCCTACATCTCTCTCAAGCCCCATCTCTGGAGTTAGGATCTGCTCCAGATCTCCTGTCTCAGGAGGACGGGATGTTGTGGCATCCCAATCCCCACTCTCTGCATATAAGGGCCTGGTTGCTGAGAACCTAGACCTTCAGGGTCTTAACCTTTCTCAATAAGTAAAGGATGTCCTTTATGCTTCCAGAAAACCTTCCACAAGACGCTCTTATGCTTTCAAGTGGAAAAGGTTTTCCATATGGTGTTTGCAAAAGGGTCTTGACCCCCTTGCGATACCTCTGGAATCATTCCTTCATTTAGCTAATGCAGGACTTAAGACTAACTCAGTAAGAGTCCATTTAAGTGCTATTTCAGCTTCTTTAAAGCCTTTAAATGGGCAGCCTATTTCCTCTCATCCTCTCATAGCGAGATTTATGAGAGGCCTTCTTTTAACTAAGCCTCCCATTAGGCCACCACCAGTGGCATGGGACCTGAATCTGGTTCTTGGGCAGCTCATGAAACCTTTAGCTACTACCTCCTTGAAATTCCTTTCCTGGAAAGTTATCTTTCTCATTGCAATCGCATCAGCACGTCGCATCAGTGAATTGCAAGAATTAGTTGCTGATCCTCCTTATATGAGGTTCCATCATGATAAGGTAGTCCTTAGGACTCATCCACACTTTATGCCAAAGGTGGTCTCACCTTTTCATTTAAACCAAGCAGTTTACCTGCCTGTATTTTTTCCAAGGCCTCATGCTTCAAATGCAGAAAAAGGAATCTTCATACTTTGGACTGTAAAAGAGCACTTGCTTTTTACTTACAAAGGACACAGCAACATAGAAAGTCCTCTCAACTTTTTGTTGCTTTTCATCCTTCTCATTTGGGACTTTCAGTCTCCAAGAGAACATTGTCCAATTGGATTGCATAGTGTATTTCTTTTACCTTTTACCTATCAGAGTAAGAACCTTTCTCTGGAAGGCCATGTCACAGCTCACAATGTGAGAGCCATGGCAGCCTCAATGGCTCATCTACACTCTGTTTCTGTTGATGACATCTGTCGAGCAGCTACTTGGGCCTCGGTTCATACCTTCACAGCCCATTACTGCTTAGACAAGGACTCCCGCCGGGATGTCTTGTTTGGTCAGGCTGTTCTACAACACCTGTTCCATACTTAATCAACTCCTACCCACCATTCCCAGTAGGATGCCAGAGATCCATGGGGGGGAAGTGGAGCCCTTTCACATGGGCACACAACTTCTGGGGTCTCTCCCTGGCTTCTGTAGCTAGGGAGTGAAGACTATGTGAAGACTATATTCCTGCTTGTTCCTGGAGATAGCATAGTTACTCACCTGTAACAGGTGATCTCCGGGAACAGCAGGAATTTAGTCTTCACAACCCACCCACCTCCCCTAGGAGTTGTATCTCTCTCTTCTTTTTTTTCCCCCCCTCTCTCTCTCTCTCTCTTTGTCGCAGCTTTGAAACTCAACTGGAGAGAGGCAGTTGGGAAAGGCGGGAAGGCAGCACGCAGGCACTGTGGAATGCTCCCAAAAGCTTTCTAATTGGAAGCTGGGGAATGTTCCCGCGCAGGCTCCATCCGGTACCGACGATACCCATATGTGAAGACTAAATTCCTGCTGTTCCCGGAGATCACCTGTTACAGATGAGTAACTATGCTTTCTTATGGAGTGCAATAAAGAAATGTATTTTATTTATTTATCCAGATTTGTATACCACTTTCTCCTTCAATCAAAGTGGTTGTTTACACAGGTTGGGACAACATTAACAGGGGCGACAGGACATACATAGAGACTATAGTGGTTGGGCTATCGTAGAAATCAGAACTACATGTCCCTGCATGCAGTTGGGTAAATATAGGACCGGATCAAGCCTGTTGGGTGCATCTGGAGCCAGTTGGCAACCTTAAGCCCATAGGAATAAAATGGATCATGCAGCAGATAGTTTGAGCTAAGTGGTTACTAAAAGGGGCCCTAAGTTTTCTATGGGGTGGAGTTGAATATTCCTGAAGCTAGGCCGAGTTGTCTTTTTGGCAGCATATAACAAGCTACATCATATATTTTTTTTAAATTTTAATTTTCTTAGAAATTGCTATTTCAAAAAGATATGTTGCTTGTACAGCTTAAGACACATCTACTACTTAATATACTATAAATACTACACTTTTTATTTTCTCTTTCGCCATGCTCCTTGTTTTTCATTCCAAGCCATAGTCTACCATAAAAGGCTAATTTTTCCACAGATATGAAAGTAGACTGAAATCCAAAATGCATGCTATATATTTTTTGTCATACAAGTTGCCTTTTGGTGAAAAACGAGAGGAGACTCTGAGCATTAACAGGAGGTGAAGGATCCTTGCATTAGAGAGATAGAAGCCTGGTTCTGGGACACTTCACCAAAAATATATTGGAGTAATTTTGTCTTGGAAAAAAAAGATTTTCTTTAGTTTTCTTGGGGTTGAGGGAAACGCAGGTTTTCTTTTCAGTGATGCTCAAGAATATTGAGTTTGGTTTGTCTGTGGACTCTATATTTTGATTGTCTTTTTGGTCAGAGGGAGGTGGTAGATAAGTTATAAATAAATAAATTAAAAATAAAAATCCCTCAGGCTCTGGCCTCCAGCTATTGCAGGTCCTCTCTCAATAATCTGTTTGCCAGATAAGGCAGTTATGGGAGATTTTTGCTCTGAAGGTGAATCCTTTATCTTTTATTAGTACCAGTCCATATGAAAATGGGGTTACATATGTTTAAATGATAATAGTAGTCTTGTAAAGTAGTAAATTGGAATCTCCAGGAACAAGCAGGAATGCAATCTTCACATATGGGTGATGTCCTCCGATGGAGCCTGCATGGGAACATTCCCCAGTATCTAATAGGAAAGCTTTTGGGAGCATCCCACGGCTTCTGCATGCCTGCCTTCCCACTTTCCCAGCCTTTCTCCTCAGTTTCTCATTTTCCGTGGAGCTGTTCGGACATCTGTCCTGTCACCTCTGTTAAACTATTTTCTCCATGCCCTTCGGAGTACACCGTGCTTCATTTTTTGTTTTCCTGTTGGCTCCAGTACCATCACTTGATGCTGTAGTCCATTTTTCTTTTGTTTGTTTTTTTAAATCTTTTACCGCGGCTCCCGCTACTGGTATCGACAGCCTAGGCCGCCATTGCCTTTTTTGACCTGGCAATGACTGTGTTCCTGATTATGGTGAAATAAGCCAGTAGTTTTAAAAAGTGTTCAAAGTGTCGGAACACTATTTCAGCTACCAGTAAGCACGACTGGTGCTTGAAGTGCTTAGGTCCTGACCATGAGTCGGCCACTTGTCCCTTGTGTCAGCAGATGACTGAACAGGGATTAAAAAGCTGTGAAAGGCAATGTGGGTCTCTGTTTCTGTCAGACTCAGCTGTTTCAGCTCACTCGTCAGTGACCTCCACATCCTCACAGGCTTTGACTTCTTCACGTGGTTCCCACACCATCTTGAAGTCTAAGCACCTGAGTAAGCACAAGTCCTCTGCTGATCCAGCGAAGACTTCAACGCCATTGACATCGAGAACCAATGTTGATTCCAGAGGGATGTTTGGCTTTGTTTTCTAGATCTCAAGGATGCCTACACTCACATACTCATGCATCCTTCTCACAGACGGTACCTGCGATTCATGTTTCAGGGAGCTTACTATCAGTACCGAATTCTACCTTTCGGCCTAGCTTCGGCCCCAAGAGTATTCACAAAATGTCTAGCAGTGGTTGCAGCCTAACTCCGCACCCTAGGCATCTTTGTCTTTCCTCACTTAGATGGCTGGCTCATCAAGGGCAATTCCCCTCAATATTAAACATGTCCCTTCACCGCACTGTCACTGTGCTTCAACATCTCGGCTTTGTTATAAACTTTCCAAAGTCTCACCTTGTTCCTACTCAAACATTGGAGTTCATAGGTGCACTCCTAGACACTGTGCAAGCTGAAGCCTTTCTCCCAGGAGACCGCCTGCAGTGCCTCAAAGAGCTTGCAAGCTAGGTTCAGCGACAGCGTCGCCTCACAGCGAGCATCATGCTTTGTCTGCTGGGACACATGGCCTCCACTGTACATGTGGTCCCCTTTCCTTGTCTCCTCATCCGCCAGGCACAGTGGGCCCTTTCCTCTCAGTGGACACAATTGAAGGATGTACTCGGAGACAAGGTCATCATCACACCTCCATTGGTGGTGTATGCCTCAAAATCTGCTTGTCAGGTCACCTTTTCAGATGTCTCCACCTCAACGTACCCTCACGAAAGATGCGTCCAAGCAGGGGTGGGGAGCTCACCTGGATGGCTTAGCTACACTGGACCTGTGATCTCACTAGGAATCTGCCCATCAGATCAACCTCCTCGAACTGCTGGCAATAGCCAATGCCCTTCGAGTTAAAGCAGGGAGACATAGGGTCTCACTTCCTCTGTGAGAAAGCGGTCTGCATCTGGACATTTGCCATCTCTCATCACATGCTACTCCGAGCGGTTTACCTCCTGGGGGATCTCTGTGTTCTAGCAGACAAGCTCAGTCGAGTCCTCCTACCTCACGAGTGGACTCTTTATTAAGGTGTGGCCAATCACATATTCAAATTAAGGGAAGCCCCCATAATTGACCTCTTCATCACCCTGTGATGGAGTGTTTGGGAAACACTCCATCCCCCACAGGGAAATTCCCCAGCCAAGCCTAGCACAAGTGAGGTATTGCACTGTAAACCCTTGTCCCTTTAGAAAGAACAGCTGGAGAATGCCTGGGAAGGGTGTGGCCATCCAGGCTTTAACCTAGGAAGCAAAGAGACCTGGAGAGAAAAGAGCCTGAGGTGTTCCAGAGTATGGAGTGACTACCTACCTCTAAGGAGATCCTACAGGAAGGTAGGAGCCAGGTTGTTTCCACATTGATCAGCAGGCTTGTGGTGCTACTGCTGTAAAGCCAAGAGTGAAGGAAATTTGGGGGAGAGGAGAACTGTGTCTCTGCTACCACTGCTGTGAACTCCCTGTAAATAAAGCATTTTATGTTAGCCCTCCACCTGGCTCCATGGGGGTTTGTGTCCTGACCCGCTTGTAGAGTCCTGCATATGGTGACAGTGGTGGGATGTCGTCTTAACAGAAGAACACCCCACATCCCTCCGGGACTCAGACCTCCACCATGTGGAAGAGGGGTTTTGGTATACGGCTGAAGGGGCAAGCCCTGCTGGAGTTAGGGCACACCTTCTGTATAGTTAGTGCTGGACAGACAGGAATTTTTTTTCTTTCCCCCTTCTCCTACCTGGACCAGTGGGAACTGATAGAACCAGAATGGAGAGATTACTGGAAGGACAGCAGCAGCTAAAGCATGCCCTACTGGAAGGACAACAGCAGCAGCAACAGCAACATCTGCTACAGAACATTTTGCAAGCCTAAGGGGCGCAGCAACAACAAGTACTACAGAAGTCAGTGGGAAATGCAGAAGGGTTCGCTAGCGCAAGTCTCTCAGACGCTTCAAGGATGGCAGCCCCATCCTCTAATATCACCCCTGCTTAAAATAGTGGAGGGTGAGGACCCAGATCACTTCCTAGTAAACTTTGAGCGGACAGCTCGACTGGCTGGGTGGCCGGAGGCGATGTGGACTACATATCTGGGAAACTTGCTGACTGGAAGCAGTCAAGCCACTTTCCAGGAGGCTAGCCCTGATGGAGGGGCCGCCTATGCAGCAGTCAAGACCGCTATCTTGAAGCAGACCTACTGGCAGCGGTTTAGAGGAGGGGTTCTGGAACTGAAGGAAACACCCCCCCCCCCAGCAATTTTTTCTATCGATTTAAAAGAAACTGCCTGGCAATGGCTGCAAGCCTAGGCGAAGACTGGAGTGGAGGTGGCCAACATTGTACTGTTGGAGCAGTTTATAGAGGGTTTGACCTCTCCCATGAGACTATGGGTGCACCAGTTCGCAAAATTTATTTATTTGTTTATTTTTTTATTTTATTTAGCTTTCTTATATACCGCGCTCTTTAGGATCAGTGCGGTTTACATCCAACAAAACTGAACAGTGCAGGAGCTCTGCACTGAACTTACAATAAAACGTAGTTTTAACAGGGTAACTGTATACAAGCAATTTAACTGTGCAATGCAGGAGGTCTGAACTGCAATGAACTTAAAATGAAACATTGGGATAGGCAGAGGTTTTAACAGGGTAACTATATACAGGTTGATTAACATTGTATATCATGGCATAAATCATCTAAGTACAAATTGGCTCATCAGGGGTCTTGATGAAATTGAGGAGAGTGTGTTACTTGTCAGGGGGCTCAGGGTCTGGCGGGCTTGGATTCAGAATTACGTGGTTGTTTTTCGAGGGTTGTCTGTAAAGGTCCTCGCATGTGGTTTGATGTAGAGAGTGTCCCTGATCCATGTAGTACTGTAGGAACAGGTGGTGTTTAAGTGCTTTCCTAAATTGGGTGATGTCCTTGATGGATCTGATATAGGATGGTAGGGCGTTCCAGCATGCAGGGGCATAAAGTGAGAAGGCTCTTGACCTGGTTGCTTGTGAACATTTTGTGATCTGTCTGGGGAGGATCAAAGTATTGATAGCGGTTGACCTTCTAACTCTGTTGGGGGGTGTAGGCTGAATGAGATCTATGACTGATGAAGAGGAGCATTTGTTTATGGCTTTGAATGACAGTGTCGGCACCTTGAACGCAATCCTGCTTTGGACTGGGAGCCAGTGAAGGTTTTTTAAGATTGGTGTTATATGTTCCTTCCTTGATGCCCCTTGCAAAATTCTGGCGGCTGCATTCATGGCTAGTTGCAGCGGATTTATGGTGGTTTTTGGGAGGCCATGTAATATGGCATTCACGCAATCAAAATGCGGGGTCAATAAAGCTTGGTAGACTGTCCGAAAATCTTCTGGTTCCAGCAGTTGTCTGAGGTGGCGAAGTGTTCTGATTAACCTTGGAAAGTGCTTTGGAAATTGCAGAAGGATTCTTGGTTCTTTGAGGCTCAACCAAAACCAGAGACCTCCAGGCAGGAGGAAACAAGGCCATCTGTAGCCCAATGGGACGGCGAAGAAAACCTGAGCCATTGAGGGTTCCCATGCCAAGGTCTGTGCATTTCCACCCCCCCCCCCCCTTCAAGGATCAGAAGGTGGCTATCTGACCTACTTCAAGTGTGGGGGCAGGGCCACTATGCCCAGGAGTGCCCCTTAACATTTGGGGAGCCAATGGATACAAATTTTATGACCTCCCATCTGTGCAGTCTTGCAGAAACATCCCCAGCTAAGGGTGAAATGTGTGTGATACCCGTGGAGCTGGAGGGCACTCTGCTGCGAGCCCTGGTGGACTCAGGGAGCACAATTAATTATGAGAACCTTGTGAATCTAAGTTGTGTCCATGGTGACCTATCTGACGAAGTAAGTGGAGCTAAAAAGGGCCGCTAGAGACCCTGGAAGCAGTGGTCATGCCCCGCCTGGCCTATCCAGTGGTTTTAGGCTTGGATTTTCTTAAATTCATGGTTCTGGGACCGAAGGAGGTGGCCTCTTATAAACTGACCATGAGGGCAGTTGTAGAGGAGGGCTCAGATGCTGGAGAGTCCCCTGAAAGACCTACAGATAACTCTCGGGAGACTCCACCTCCTCAACTGGGAAAGCCTGAGTACAGGGGCAGACCATCTGAGCAGACGAGCAAGGGGAGTCTAAGTCAACACAAAAGAAACCCTATCCCGGCCCTAATGCGAAAGACTACGTACTCCAGATACAGGAATGAGTAAAGGATGCTGGAGAAACAATGAGACTGTACCTAAGTGAGACACAGAGGCCTCGGGCCATTGCCTATCAGCAAAAGACAGTACAGCAGGCTTTTCAACCCGGGGACTGAGTCCTGGTTTTCCACCCCGCGTTGGGGAGTAAGCTCTCCTCTACATGGCAAGGCCCCTGTGAAGAGAGAGAGCTGGTGGGACTATAAGATTGCACAGCCAGACAAAGGAAGGAGAATCGCAGTCTACCCGGTGACTTGGCTGAAGAAATGGACTCCTGTCCTGGCTGCAATGGTCCAAGGAGAAGAGTGTGGACCCACAGTGCAGCTACCTTCAAACACAGATCAGGTTCTGTTTGGGGAGGTCATCTCAAATACCCAGGAACAGAATTTGACTC
This sequence comes from Ichthyophis bannanicus, assembly GCA_033557465.1. Classification (NCBI taxonomy): domain Eukaryota; kingdom Metazoa; phylum Chordata; class Amphibia; order Gymnophiona; family Ichthyophiidae; genus Ichthyophis; species Ichthyophis bannanicus. Next base: position 249,511,816 of record CM066032.1, on the reverse strand, counting down.
ACTGAGTATTGCGGAATAAGGACTGGTTCTCCTGTGTTCTGGGACATACACATTTTGCCTTCCATGGCATTATTAAGGAACTGGGAGGGCCGGACACCCAACTGTCTAGGGTTGTGCTGAGGGGGAGTGTATGTGATGGAGTGTTTGGAAAGCACTCCACCCCCCACAGGGAAACTCCCCAACCAAGCCTAGCACAAGTGAGGTATTGCACTGTAAACCCCTGTCCCTTTAAGAAGAAAGACTGGAGAATGCCTGGGAAGGTTGTGGCCAGGCTCCATGCTTTAACCCAGGAAGCAAAGGGATCTGGAGAGAAAAGAGCTTGAGGTTTTCCAGAGTACAGAGTGACCACCTATCTCTAAGGAGATCCTACGGGAAGGTAGGAGCTGGGGTGTTTCTATGTTGGTCAGCAGGCTTGTGCTACTGCTGAAAGAACTTTGGTGGAGGGGAGAACTGTTTCTCTGCTACTACTGCTGTGATCTCCCTGTAAATAAAGTATTTTCTTTTAACCCTCTGCCTGGCTCCATGGGGGTTTGTGTCCTTCACTGCTTGCAGTGTCCTGCACACCCCGTTAAACACACGGCTCCCTTGCTTCTGTTTCAGAGTTCCATCTACAAAGAGTCAAGCCTCCAATACGTTCCTCCTTCATTAGCGGAAGGGTCTGCTTTACGCTTATCCACCCATTCCCCTGATACCAAAGACTCTGTCAAGCTATAAGCTGACAGGGGAACAATGATGCTCATAGCCCCATTCTGACCACATCAATCGTGGTTTATTTTTATTTATTTATTTATTTATTTTATTTTATTTAACATTTTTTATATACCGCACTCTTTAACATCAGCGCGGTTCACAGGTAACACAAATGTCCAGTGTGGGAAGTCTACATTGGACTTACAGTAAAACAGGAATTTGAACTTGGAGAACAGGTAAAACTATGTACATCACTCTTAAATCTATCTATGCATGTATTTAAAGGTCTATGCATGTATTTAAAGGTTTCTCCTGCTCTTTCGACTAGCTGAGCAGCAGCCTCTCAGTCTGGGATTTGCATCTGACCCCCTCTCGCAGAACCAGGGCACGCTTCTCAATCCCAATATTCGAGCACTCCTCCTGACAGCCTGGCTGCCAGAGGACCTAATATCCCCCTCCTTGCATCTCGAAAGGACTCCACCCGACTTACCTATGCATTCAAATGGTGCAGATTCATGCTATGGTACTCTCAGAAGGATCTCAGCCCCTTCATTTGCCTGGTGGAATCGTTACTTAAATATCTCCTCCACCTTTCTACTATAGGTCTTAAGACCAATTCCGTTAGGGTCCACCTCAGTGCCATTGCAGCTTGCACCAACTGGTGGATGTACAAACCATCGCCTCTCATCTTTTAGTGGCTTGCTTTATGCATGGTCTTTTCTTGACTAAACCACCAATCCGGCCCCCAACAGTAGCCTGGAACCTAGTTCTTGCATGTATATCTGTACAGCGAAGCGTGTGTAGCGCTATATAAATTAGTAGTAGTAGTAAAAAATGTAGTACTCATTCAATTGCTTAAACCTCTCTTTGAGCCCCTAGCCTCTATTTCACTAAAATTTCTAACCTGGAAAGAATCCTTCCTAGTTGTGCTCACCTCGGCTCACAGGGTTAGCGAGCTGCAAGCACATCCGCCCTAAACCGGATTCCACCATGACCGGGTGGTCCTGCGTATGCATCCGCACTTCCTGCCAAAGGTAGTTTGCCCCTTCCATCTTAACCAGTCGGTCATCCTGCCGACCTTTTTCCAAGACCACATGTATCTCCGGCTGAAGCGTAGCTCTACACCCTAGATTGCAAGCGAGCTTTAGCCCACTACTTAGACAGAATCTTCTCAGCTCTTCATCTCCTTTGATCGTAGTCACCTGGGCAAACTGGTGATGAAGCGGACATTATCTAACTGGATAGCAGACTGCATTTTGTTCGTTTACGCACAAGCAGCTCTTTTCTTAGAGGGTCATGTAACAACACACAGTGTTTGTGCCATGGCCACCTCAGTCTCCATATATGAGATCTGCTGGACCGCCACATGGTCTTCCATACATACTTTTGCGGCCCATTACTGTTACTCACTTGTAATGGATGATCTCAGGGTATAGCAGGAATCAGTTTTCACAATCCGCCCTCTTCCCCAAGGAGTGGAAGGGTTTTCTTTTCTTTCTCAGCTACAAATGTCATTGAGGAGAAAAGCGGGAAGGCAGACACACAGGCACAGTGGGATGCTCCCAAAAGCTTTCTTGTTGGATGCTGGGGAGTGTTTCTGCATGGACTTTGCCAAAGGATGTCATCCATATGTGAAGACTGATTCCTGCTATTTCCAGAGATCACCTGTTACAGGTGAGTAACTATTTATATGTAGCTCATTTCTAACTGTTAATGCTGTAGAGTTGAACTTTACAGACGGAAACACAGAATATGATAGATGGATAAAGACCATAAGACCAATCTAGTTGGCCCATTTCCTCTTCCTGCTGTACTAATAGGAGCCGTTTTAGGTCCCTGGTTTTAACTACAGTTTCCACCTAGCAAAGATCCTCTGTACTTGCTCCATACTTTATTGAAAGAACATGTGGGACCCCTACTTCAAAACAATTGTTTTTAAGACAAGTTGTTCTCCGTGAACAAGCAGGAAGAAGTCCTCACGTATGGATGAGATCTGCCGATGGAGCTTCCATTCAGGAATGTTCCCCCCAGCTTTTGGGGGGCTTCCATTGCACATGCATGCCTGCCTTCCCACTCAACGCGGCACCATCTTATCTCCAGTTCCCTTTTTCTGTGAAGCCCCATGGACAGGTTCCAGTGCAATCCAGAAAAAAGCTGTTTTTTTGCCCTTTGGCATGCTGTGTTTTGTGGGGGGTTTTGCTGCTTTTAGTTGCCTTTTTGCTGCTTGTCATCAGTGCATTAGTTTCACTGGTACTGGCCATAGCATGAAGCTTTTTTCTCTTGCTTTTTGTCTTTTTTTTTTTTCCGGTCAATATCTCATTTTACCAGGCCTTTTCTTTTCACCGCCTCCAGCATTGAGCCCTTTGACCTCGTGGAGGCCATTTTTATGGCAATGACTAAGCCGGCCAGCGGATTTAAAAAATGCACTCGTGCATGCACCATTTCCATGACGGACCGTCACAGCTGGTGCCTTCAATGTCTTGGCCCTGACTACGAGTCCGCGGCATGCAATCCGTGCTTACATATGATGAAGGGCCTCAAGGGCTGCAAGAAGCAGTGTGAGTCTGTTTTTGGGCCCTTGGACTTGGTGTCACTGGCATCAACATTGATGCCCTCAAAGGGCTCTACCAAGGCATTGGCCTTTTACTGTGTCTGCACTCACTTGGAGCCAAGAGGCTGTGGTGGCCTGGAGCAGAGGCTGTCCCCATCAGAGCCATGGAAGGACTCGTCATCTGCCTCATCGATGTCAAAGAGGATGACTGGAGACCATGCCAAGCACAGGCATCGGCACCAAAGGCCCTCTTGGTGTGATGCCAAGGGTGATGGCCAGCAACTGCCTGCCAAGGTGCCCCAGCAGGAGGAAGCAACCCTCAAGGCTCCAGAAGACCACTGGGATTCTTCCAATGTCCTGACCTTCATGGTGTCCCTGGAAGGGTTTCTGGAGTCGGTGGCCTAGGTTATTGTATTGGCCTCTATGTCTTCGGAGACCACAGTGCTTGCCGTGTGCCTTCAAGCCCTCAAGGCGCACATGACAGCTCTCTTTGCTTCACAGGGCTCGGTGGCATCTGTGCCATCCATGCAGCCGATCTATAAGACCCATATCCTTTCTGCCAAGCCAAGGATGTCAGTGTCAGTGGTCGGAGTCCATCCCGGGCCCAAATGCGATCGACCTAAAGTGTCTCCGGTTCCAATATCGTGGTGTTCGGAGGAGGACTGCCATTAGTCCTGCCGGAAACCGGTGTCACCGCCAAAGCAGAGTCAATGCCACACAGAGATGAGGAGGTTTTTTTAACTCCTCTGAGAGGGAGTCCCCTTACATACCCTCCATATGAGGACTGGGAGTTGCCCCCAGAGAACATGTCCTTTCAGGACTTCATCTAGGATATGGCCAAGGTTATCCCCTTTTCCATGGAGTCAGAGGATGAACCAAGGATCTGGAGATCCTCTAGTACCCCTCAGCCCGAAGGAGGCTGTCATGGTGCTGGGGCACCTTATTCTCCAGCGGTTCCTGCTCCACATGTGGGAGAACCCGATGTCTGTGCAGGCCATTAGCCATCGACTGGATTCAATGCAGAAGGTCTACAGGTCTGAGAAACCCCAACTACTGCACCATTCCTTGGTCATGGAGTCCGCTATGTAGTTCTCCAAGAGTTTCAAGATCCATTCATCAGTACCCCCTAGCAGGGAGTACAGGATCCTTAATGGGTTTGTCAGGTGCTGCTTTCAGGGATCCATGCTCTTTGCCCAGGTCCTGCCATATCAGCTCTACAAGGATATCATGGAAGACCTGAGTGAGCCCGGTTCCCTCATCCCAGTGGAGTACCTGGAGGCCTTCCGTTACCCTCATTGGGCATGGCAAAAATGTGTCCAAGTATATCGTGTGGGCCGCATACGATATGTTTGAGTTGGTGGGCAGGGTGGCAGCAGTGAGCATCAGTGCCCACCGGCTGGCCTGACTCCAGTTCTCCAACCTGAAGAAATGGGTCCAGGACAAGCTGGTAGACGTGCCGTGCACCGAGGCAAACCTCTTTGGCAAGCCCATGCAGGAGAGGGCACTGAAATTGAGACAGCAGGTGAGCATTTCTCACCTCTCTTGCAAGATGGCAGATCCTGCCAAGAGGAAACATCAAGGGAAGAAGCCCTTTTACAAGCCCAAATGTTGCTTCTATCAGAGCCCCCAAGGGGCTCAACCCAAGCAGCAGCCATGTTGGGCGAAGCCACAGAAGACCCAACCATAGCCAGGGGAGTGGTTTTGATGCCTTCCTCAGGAGCATAGCTAGTTGCCCAATTTGCCGAAGTGGTGCCCTCTCAGGTGGGCAGTCGACTTGTCCACTTCTCACACAGGTGGCCTCTTATTACTACAGACACCTGGGTGCTATATGTTATTTATGATGGGTATCCACTGCATCTTGCCCAGTCCCCGCCCCTGTTCTTCCCAGGGGAGTATCCTCTAGACCCACTACACCGTGGCCTCCTCCAAGTGGGGGTCACCACTCTGCTGGCTAATTCGGCCATCGAGCTGGTGCCCCAGGACCAGATGGGGCAGGGGTTCTAGTTCCACTACTTTCTCATCCCCAAGAAGACGGGGGTGCAAGGGGGGGGGTTCAAGCCCATCCTCGACCTAAGGGATTTGAACTGTTTTCTGGTTCGGGAAAAGTTCAAGATGGTCTCCCTGAGTACCGTGCTCCTGTACCTTCTCAAGGACGATTGGCTATATGCCTTGGATCTGAAGGATGCGTACGCACACATCCCGATCCACCCGTCACACAGAAAATACCTGCATTTCGTGCTGAGCAGCCAGCACTTTCAATACCCAGCTCTGCCCTTCGGACTGGCATCCACCCCCCCCCCCCCGAGTCTTTCCAAAGTATCTAGTGGTAGTCGCTGCTTACCTCTAGACCCTGGGGGGGTCTTTGTCTTCCCTTACTTAGATGACTGGCTGATAAAGGCCCCCACACCTGACGGCGTGTGGCACTCGGTGCACCTGACGATACAGGTGCTCGAGCAGCTCAGTTTTGTGGTCAGCTACCCAAAGTCTCATCTGCAGTGATCACAGCAGCTAGAATTCATCGGGGCCCTCCTGGACACCATGCAGGCCTGAGCTTTTCTCCCAAATGACCACTTGCAGCGTCTCATGGAAGTGGTTTCCACCATCCATCAAAAGCCTTACATAATGGTGTGAGGGATGCTGCACATGCTAGGCCACATAGCTTCCATGGTGCATGTGACCCTCTTGGCCCAGCTCAGAATGTGCCAGACTCAATTGACTTTGTCCACCCAGTGGAAGCAGGCCACAGGCTGTCTCAGGGATCGAGTGGCCATTACTGAACCCCTGGTGGAGTCTCAGGTGGTGGCTGGAGCCCTGGCACCTGCTCTGAGGTCTCCCCTTCCAATCAATGCCGCCCCACTGGATGTACACCACCGATACATCCAAGCTGGGCTGGGGAGCGCAGCTGGATGGCCTGCGACACAGGGCTTCTGGTCGGAGCAAGAGAGCCTGCACCAGATCACCTTTCTGGAACTGTGGGCGATTGTGAATGCCCTCAGGGCCTTCCAGGCTTTCTTAGCCAACCAAATAGTCCTTATCCAGACAGACAACCAGGTGGCGATGTTCTACATCAACAAACAGGGAGGCATAGGCTCTTACCTCCTGTGCAGGAAGATGGTATGCCTTTGGAAATTTGCAATGGTCCATGGCATGGAGCTCCGGGTGACCTACCTGCAATGAGGAGCTCAAAACACTGGCAGACCATTTCAGCAAGGTCCTCCAGCCCCATGAGTGGACCCTCAACAAGAGGACTGTGGAGCACATCTTTTAGGAATAGGGCACTCCATTAGTGGACCTCTTCATTTTACTGCCAAATGTGCAGGTGTACTGCTTTTGTTCCCATATAGCTGTGATGAACAGGCTGGCATCTGATGCTTTTCTCCTGAAATGTGGAGGGCCTGCTTTACACTTACCCCTGATTCCACTGCTAGTAAAGAAGCGTCTTAAGTTCCAAGCGGACAAGGGAACCATTGACCTGTACTGGCCCAGACAGCCATGTTTTGCCCTGCTGCTCCAGCGCTCCTGTCAGGATCCAATCTGGCTGGGTTGTGAACCTGACCTCATCTCTCAGGAGGGCGGGACCCTATTGCACCCAAACGTTCAGTTCCTGGCCCTCATGGCTTGAATGCTGAGCATGTGTTCAACTTGCTGGGGGAGGTGATGGATGTCCTCCTGGCCTCCCACAGGGATTCTATCTGGCATTCCTATGCCTTCAAGTGGCACAGGTTCTTGATGTGGTGTGTGGACAGGATGCTGGACCCTTTCTCGTGCTCTGTGGAGGGCTTGCTGGAGTACCTCTTGCATCTCTCCAACTCTGGCCTCAAGACCAATTATGTTCGGGTGCACTTGAGTGCGATTGCAGCTTATCATTGGGGCATGGATGGGAAGCCTATTTCCGCTCAGCTGCTGGTGGCCTGCTTCATGAGGGCTTTCCTGTTGAATCAGAGGCTTCCTGTTGAAGCCTCTGATTCAGCCATGGGATCTGAATGTGGTCTTGGGTCAATTGCTGTTGGTGCCCTTTGAGCCTCTTGCTACCTGTCCTTAGATGTTTCTGACCTGAAAGGTTTTCTTTCTGCTGGTGCTTACTTTGACTTGCTGAGTCAGTGAGCTTCAGGCCCTGGTGGTCCACTCACCATATACGAGGATCCACCTTAACTGGGTGGTGCTCTGCACCCACTCGTGTTTCTTGCCCAAGGTGGTCTCAGCTTTCCACCTCAACCAGTTTGTGGTACTGCCCACCTTCTTTCCTTGGCCTCATGCCAATAGAGCGGAGGCCCAGTTGCACATGCTGGATTGCAAGTGTGCACTGGCATTCTACCTCGAGCGGACCAGTCCGCACCGGTGTTCTTCATTGCTGTTCGTCTCCTATGACCTGAACAAACTGGGTGTGGCTGTCTCCAAATCCATGCTGCCCATTTGGGTGCGGATTGCATATCCTTTGCCTATGCTCAGGCAGGTCTGAGCCTCAAGGGTCATGTCACAGATCATGGTTGCGTTTGTGGCCAGTCTGTGCTTTGTCTCCATAGAGGAGATCTGCAGGGCTGCCACGTGGTCCTCTCTCCACAATTTCACAGCCCACTGCTGCTTTGTTTGGGATTTCAGGCGTGACAGTAACTTTGGCCAGATCATACTCCGGCATCTGTTTGGGACTTAAGTTCAACTCCTTCTCATCGGCCCTTCTGTCCGTCCAGGCTACCGAAAGAGTCGTCCTGATGTAGATGATTGCTGTGGATTTTGAATCTCTTTCATCCTGAAAAGGGATCTCAGATGCTGTTTCTCCAATTCTTGTTGCCCTGGTTGAGTTGTTTCTTGTGTTCAGTAGCCTATAGCTTGGGAATTCCATTTGTGAGGAAGTCTTCCTACTTGTTAAAGGAGAAAGCATAGTTACTCATCTGTAGCGGGTGTTCTCTGTGAGCAGCAGGAATAAGTCCTCACAACCCTCCCACCTCTCCATGGAGCTGTTCTTGGCTACTAGCTTTTGTATTCTACCGAGAATAAGATGGCACCATGGCGAGTGGGAAGGCAGGTGCGCCTGTGCAATGGAGGCTCCCAAAACGCTTCCATTGGAAGCTAAGGAGCTTTTCTGTGCGGGGGCCTCTGTTGGAGGATGTCACCCATATGTGAGGACTTATTCCTGCTGTTCATGGAGAACACTAGCTACAGGTGAGTAACTACACATGATCTGCCAGCCCTTATTAAAATATTTTGTGATGCTAGTCACAAAAGAATATAATGTGAAAGGATTTTCCTTATTTATCTATATGTTCAGCGCTGCATACACCTTGTAGCGCTATACAAATGATTAGTAGTAATAGTAGAAATACAGTTGTATGCAAAAGCTTAGGCATCTTGAATATTGTGTGCAGTTCTGTTTGCCATATCTTAAAAAGGCTATAGTGGAATTAGAAAACGTACAGAGAAGCGCTACCAAAATGGTAACAGGGATGGAAGGATATCCTTATGAGGAAAGGCTTAAAAGGTTAGGGCTCTTCAGTTTGGAATAGAGAAGGCTGAGAGGAGATATGATAGAAGTCTATAAATTAATGAATAGAGTGGAACGGGTTAACGTAGATTGGTTGTTTACACCATCAAAAAGTAGAAAGACTAGAGGACACGCAATGAAGCTACAATGTAACCCATTTAAAACTAATAAGAGAACATATTTTTTCACTCAACGCGTAATCAAACTCTGTAATTCATTACCGGAGGATGTAGTAATAGCTGTTAGCGTAGCCAGGTTTAAAAAAGGTTTGGACAAGTTCCTGGAGGAAAGGTGCATAAACCATTATTAAAGAGGACCCAGGAAATCTACTTCTTACCCCAGGATGAGTATTGTAGAAGCTGTGGACTTTAGGTACCTTCCAGGTACTTGTGACCCAGATTGGCCACTGTTGGAAACAGGATACTGGGCTTGATGGACCTTGATCTGACCCAGTATGGCAGTTCTTATGCTCTTATGTTCACCTTTGGTCAAATTCTATGTCAGTGAATCCCTAAGTGAAGAGAAACAAATCTGACTACTTCTGCATGGTACCAAGGTTAAACACTCTCTGCAATTTTTAATGCATCATTACTATTTATTTAGAGCTTTCATAGATTCAGAATACGAAAAACAGTAAACATGGCAGGTGCAAAAGTTTGGACACCCTTTCAGTCCAGTGTTTGTGGTATCTCCTTTGGCAGATATAGCTTGCTACAGGAAAGCTGCTAAGAGTCTTTCTGTTTGCTTTTGGAATTTTTCCCACAATTCTTTTCAGAACTCTTATACAGTAGCTCAGAAATATGCTTGGGCTTCCTTGCACATATTGCATGTCTGAAGTCTCCCACAGATTATCAATCATATTCACGTTTGAAGAACTGTGAAGGCCATTTCAAAACCTTCATCTTTCTTGAGACTTCCTAGTTGATTTTCAGGATTGTTTTTATTTTTTTTTTATAATGGTCTTGCCAAAATATTCAACCACTTTTTAGATTCAGTGTCTTCAATGATTGTGGGACATTTTTTTTTTGTTAGTGCCATCAAGTCAGTGTTGACTCATAGCAACCCAGCTACCTCTGGGTTTTCTTGGCAATGTATCACCAGAAGTAGATTGCCAGCCTTTTCTTCCGAGGCAATGGAGGGTAAAGTGACTTGCCCAAGGTCACAAGGATTGCCAGTAGGAATTGAACCCTTGATCTTCTGGGTACTAGGCAGCTGCTCTAACCACTAGGCTACTCTTCCACATTAGTGGGACATTAGCTTTTAGATATGTTGTTATCTAGTTGAATACATTCTTCTTACTACTCTCATATTTCCTATGCTACTGGCTGCCACTCTACCCAGTTGATCTACACCTATGCTTAATGGTTGGCAAGGTATTCTTTGCTTCAAATGCTTCATCCTTTTTGCTCCAAATGGATTTTGTGGTATTGTGGTCCAGTATTACAGTTTGCATTTCATCAGTCCACAGCACTTTATTCCAAAAAGTTTGTTTGTCAAGGTTTCTTTTGTGATGAAGTCATAGGAAGGGCTTTCTTCTGACAGTTCTCCTGTCCAGATCATTTTTTTGTAAGCTGTGCTGTACTGTATATATGAGGACAACTACTCCTGTGTTGCCTGCACTTTTCAGCAGGTCATTTACAGTAATCTGTGGGTTCTGATTTACAAATCTGATCAGTTTTCAAGCAGTCCTATCAAAGATTTTTCTTGGTCTTCCAAATCTGGCTTTGACTTCAGTAATTCCCTGTTAGTTCTATTTCTTAACAATGTTTGACAATTCAAATTGCTAGCTGGAAACCTTTAGAGATTTTTATAGCTTTGTACAGTGTCTTGCAAAAGTATTCATCCTCTTGGTTTTTGTCCTGTTTTGTTGCATTACATACAACCTGGAATGAAAATGGTGGTTCATTTGGATGTTAGGTAATGGACCGAACAATATAGCCCAAATTGGTGAAGTGGAATGACAATAAAATACCTTGTATATATCTTAAAAAATAGTCAAAACTGAAAAGTTTTTTTTTATATATTTATGCAAATTTTGCAACTTACAAGCCAACAATAACTTGATCATGAAATGTGGATACCCATTAACCAAAAAAACATATATATGGAAAAATGCAAAATGCAAGACATAAGAAAATATACACAACGGATACCCATACCATAGCCCACAAATAAGATATCCAAGATGTATAATCTGAAATCAAACATATATCATCTTTTGAAAGGAAAGCTAAAACGGGCACGACCAGCCTCACTCTGTGACCCAGGTAGGAGAGTCGATGCTCCCATTACCTAGAGATTCGCGGGCATATAAAAAAGAAACTAATTGAGAAAGAAAATAAAAAAAATGTATGATTGCCCCTGGAACTTCACAAGACATTTACAAGAATATTTCAAGAAAATCCCCCCACCTCCCAAGCTGCAGTACTCATGGACGCAGAATCAGGAATTCCCACCTGCACCTCTGAGTTTCTTTAGCTAGGTTGGGGAAAATTCGTATGGTACAACCCAACAAAGGAAAAATTCATTTCCTATAGAATATTCTGTGGAGCCATTCACGGTCTGATATCAAGGGCAATGTTATCAGACAACTAGCAGGGACAGCATCTACACTATCTAAGGTATTCAATATTTCTGAAATATTTAATACATCTGCTTCCTGAGAACCAGGAAGCACAGCTCCAGCAGGAGTCTTCAAACTTGATAGCAAGTAATAAGCCTTAACTAATGGAGGGCATGATTCAATAGAGACCCCCCAAGGCCCCATGAACATGTTTTTTAAACATATCCTTAGCAGTAACATTTGGAGACTTAGGAAAATTAATTAATCTGAGATTAGCAAGATGATTAAAGTTATCTAAATGCTCCAAACATGACTTCAAAAATCTAGAGTCCTTCATAAAAGCTTCAGAATGTGTTTCCAGTACAGTCAAACCTCTGTTTTCATGATTAATCCGTTCGAAAAAGTCTGACTAAAACCAAAACGTATGAAAACTGAAGCAATATTTCCCATAAGAAATAATGTAAATCCAATTAATCCGTTCCAGACACCCAAAAATATTCACAAAATACATTTTATAGAGAATAACTATATTTTTACATACAGAAAACAATGAGAAATAAATATAAATGACTAATGAAATGGGATAAATGAACATTTAACATCACTGAAAGCAAGCTAAGTACAGTACTGTACAGTACAGTATGTTAACATCTGGCCTTAGCCACCCCTGACAAGCTGCTGTGCCCAGCTCTCTTCGGAATCACATTGAATTCAGTCCATTAAAATACCTTTACATTATCTGCTCAATGCTTCAGAATGGCAGAAAATCTTAATGATATAGCTTCAGACGTACCCTGCAAGAGAAAGAACTGCCTCCCACATTCATGCAACATCTCCTGCTTACGTTGACAGCTTTTCTTCCCTGCTACCGGGACAAAATCTCAGTCAAAAGACGTTGAAAACCGAAGCAATGCATGAAAACCGGGACAAAATCTCAGTCAGAAAAGACGTTGAAAACCGAAGCGTATGAAAACCGGGGCAAATGAAAACCGAGGTTTGACTGTACTTCTAGCCGAGATGTTAAACCAGTTGTTACAGTTTGCAAAGTTGCTACAGATTCACTGTTCCTGGCGCAAGCCTCATTAATCGATTGAGTTTTCTCCTGTTAAGCCTGGATTTGAGGAGTTATAACTTCTCCCAAGCACTTGATAGCCAACCATTTAGACTCCAAAGTAAAATGTTCCAGATGCTTAAGTTCAAAGGCTGCCTGATCTACCAGTCTTGGGGGCCGCGAGCTCTTCTGGGCGGGAATCGGCAACACCAGCCATCACAGACATACTCCCCTCTCTTAGGACCGAGCTGCTGAACTGGTGGGGCTCCTTCACCCTCCGCTCCTCCTACAGTGGACGGCCCCAGTACCGGACGCTTCCTCCTCCTCCATCCATGCTGTAGAAACACTCAGGCAAACCAACTTGGAGGGCTTCCATATCTCCGGAAGCATGAGCTCACTGCCCGAGGGGGACCGGGAGTCAGACTGCTCCAGCAATCCCACAGCTGGGCTTATCGCCTCCAGCACAATCGCCGGTCACCGCTCTCTGCGCAAATAAGCTTCACTGGGGCCTGAGGAAACTACAGAAGAGGTTTTCAGACCAGTCTGGGGACGCTGAAACTGCTTAACCTTTCTCTTTGTTCCCATACTAAAAAGCGTGTGAGCAAGCTGTTCAGGGTGTGGCCATCTTGGATCTCTTTTTTTTTTTTTTTCCCCCAAAACTGAAAAGTCGTGAGTGCCTATGTATTCATCCCTTTTGCTATGAAACCCCTAAATAAGATCTGGTCCAACCAATTAACTGCAAAACTCACATAATTAGTTGATTAGGGTCCACCTGTGTGCAATTGGTGTCACATGATCAGTCACATCATGCCTGTATAAATATTCTGAAAGGTCCCTGACTCTGCAAAACCACTAAGCAAGCAACATGAAGACCAAGAAGCACTCCAAACAGGTCAGAGACAAAGTTGTGGAGAAGTTTAGATCAGGGTTGGGTTATAAAAAACATATTCCAAATTCTGAATATCCCACGGAGCAACATTAAATCCATTATAACAAAATGGAAAGAATATGGCACCACTATAAACCTAAACTATAAAGCCTATATCGAAGCCTACAAATGATACCTCATAACTTTAAAGAAAAGACTTCAGCAAATCTAAACATATTGCAACATTTTAAACACAGCCAGCGAGTGAGAGCCTCAGAATCAACTCACTGATAAAACCAAATCAGGAGTATAAATAACATCAACGGTTCTCACTCGCTATACACCAACCATCCAGCTTCACGATATTATAATCATAAACAATTTTCCATTAAAGCATCATTTAACATCATCACATCTCCAAAATTTTTAGAATATCACCACAATCACAAATCGTGAGTAAAGATGGAATTGAGTGTCCCCGACGCCTTTTCAAGACATCTTATGTTAGCGTTTCGCTACAGCTGTTTCAAGGGGATCCAACTCTAAAAAAAAAAATAAATAAATAAATAAAAAAAATAGCTTAAAATAATGCCGCAACCCATGAAAAACTCCTTATACACACTGCACCAAGATCCTAGACACTTACCAAGAGTTGCTTCAAACACCAGCAAACATTTCAAAAACGGTTCATCATCTCTCATCAGAGCTGAACTTAAAGACCGCCATTCACCACCATACATCAATGCTGGTATCGAGATAGCGTATACTTCCGGACACATGATATATACCCGGAACTCCCCCACAGCTGTCACAATCAACTGAAATACTACCCAACCGAGCAAAACAACTAATATCTCTCATTGAACTGAATTAAAAAAAAGAAAAACCTCATAAGAACATAAGAAATGCCATACTGGGTCAGACCGAGGTCCATCAAGCCCAGTATCCTGTTTCCAACAGTGGCCAATCTAGGTCATACGTACCTAGCAGTTTCCCCAAAAGACACAGGTTCTGCAGTGCTTGTACTAGGTCAAGCATTGATATCCTGGGTCCCTCTTTCCCATTCAACTTATCTATCATATACAATCACCGTTGATCCAAACCCAAACTCTCCATTCTAAGTAAACAGATCAAAAACAAACTCCCCATTCAATACAGGAATTTAAACCATTAGGAGAAACTGTTTTTAAATGAAAAATCCACCATTGTTCCCTATATAGGAGAAGCCGATCACGTGACATACCCTTCGAACCATTCCGAATGTGTTGAATCACAAAACATTGAAGATCACTAAATTTATGCTGAAGAGTTAAGCAATGTTCAACTATTGGTGCTTCCTTACGCTGACAATGAAGCTTACTTTTATGTTCAAGTAACCGGATACGAAGGCACCTAATTGTCTTACCTATATAGAGAAGTCTACATGGACAGAAGATTCCATAGATCACAAAATCTGAATTACACGAAGTGTTATCTCTCAAATGAATTAACTGACCATTATACACAAAACTATCAGTCTCCCACATCACCTTACAACAAGAACACTCTCCACATTTTCGATGTCCATAACTGTCCAAAGATATACCAGACGAAAGCCGTAAAGAAGAAGGGCTCAAAATATCTTTTAAATTTGGGTTACGTTGCCATACACAACGTAGTTGTTTAGATTCCAACCCAGGGACTATACCCAAAACATGCCTGTGTTTCTGTAAAATTGATTGAATCTGTCTACTATAAGGGGAATAGCGAGAAATCAAATTCACTTGATCACTGTCAGTCAACACCTTCGGTCTGGGAGATAACAACCAAGATCTGTCATTATAAAGTGCCCGTTTATAGGCACGATTTACTACCTTTAAAGGGTAACCACGATCTAAGAAATCCTGTTTAAGAAGCACCGCATTAACTTTATAATCCTCAACTGACGAACAGTTACGCCTAAATCGTATAAATTGAGAAAATGGTAACCCTTTCAACAAACCTTTAGGATGTACACTGGAGAAGTGTAAATACGTATTCCTGTCAGTAGTTTTACGAAAAACTGTTGTACCCCAAGAGTCTGATTGCCGAAACACTTTAACATCCAGAAAAACTATTTCTTGGACACTATAATTCATTGTGAATTGTATATGAGGATCTAACGTATTTAACCAGGTATGAAAATCCAACAAAAGATTAGAAGGACCATCCCACAACAAAAAGACATCATCTATGTACTGATGCCAAATCAGTATATGAGACCAAAAAGTGGAAGATTGCAACCACCTTTGTTCATAAAGACCCATAAAAAGGTTAGCAACAGAGGGCGAACGACGCCCCCATAGCAATGCCGCCTATCTGTTGAAACAGCTCACCATTAAATGTAAAATAATTGCGACAAAGGGCCAATTTTGCACATGCCATTAAAAATACTAGCATGTCCTCATTTACATCACCCCGTTGTAATAAACCTTCCCGAATGACATGCAGCGCCTCCTCCTGTGGGATACTCGTATATAGCGCTACAACATCAAGTGTTACCAAAAGTACAGAGTCTTTTTTTTGCCCAGTCCGAAGCTTCAGCTATAATCTGTAAAAAATGCATCATGTCCCGAAGATATGAGGGAATGGTGATTAATAAAGGACGCAAAAAAGAATCTATAAACTGTGACAATGGCTCCAAGACGACCCCCGTGTGGAAACGATAGGCCGTCCAGGAGGCCTAACCAAACTCTTCTGTATTTTAGGTAACAAATACAATTGTGGAACTGAGGGAGAAATACTATTCAAAAATTGCTGTTCTTTTTTGGAGATAATGTGTGACTGATAGGCTTGCCTAGTTAGAATTTTAATCTGATTTTGCAACTCCTGTGTTGGGTCTAAAGATAACTTAATATAATTTGTCTCATCAGATAACTGACGGTGGGCTTCCCATAAATAATCAGTGCGATTTAACACCACAATCGCTCCCCCTTTGTCTGCTCGTTTAAGTACTATCTCAGTATTATTTCTTAAATCATTCATAGCCACATATTCTGCCCGTGTAAAAGCATTACAAGCAGAAAATTTCTTCTGAGTTTCCATTTCATCAATGTCATGTAACACTAACTGCTTAAATACGGTTATATTAGGGTGCACTGGACCTGGAGGAAGCCAAGAAGATCTAAATGGAAGAGCAACACGCCCATACGCACCCCCATTTTGAGAACCTAAAGAAACCACATCCTCCCTATGTACTGAACTGTTATCAACTGCTACAAAAAAAATTTTAAGAATAAGTTTTCTAATAAACTTCTCAAAATCAATGCGAAACTGAAAGGAATCATAACATGATCGTGGAACAAAAGAAAACCCTTTACATAAAACATACTTATGTGCAGTGGTCAAGACATAAGAAGACAAGTTAACAATTGCAGAATCTGACATAAGATCTATTTGTCTTTCAGTTTGTCCTTTTTCTTCTCTCGTTTTTGTCTGCCATCTTCCAAAAAATTACCACGTGATGCTTGCAATTGTGAATCGGACGAGTCATCCGATGACCATTCTGAAGAATCTTTTTTCCGGCTTCTACGCTCCCGTCTACGATTCACATTATGCCAGGGATAGACATATCCTATGGTATAATCGTCATGATCCCGTTTAAGTTTTTTCAGTTTGACTTTCATAACCTCTGCATGTAATTGTGTATCCTGCTTCTCAATATCTTTGGTCCGTTGTTGAAAAACCTCCAACGCTTCCATGCTCTGAAGACTTTCAGTCATTGATGTAATATCCTTCCGGACTTGTTCAAGTTGTTGTCCCAAGTGCTCAATTGTAAGTACCATAAGGTCAAGAGAGCATTTGTTAAAGATCTTATCCCATTTTTCCAAAAACACAGGATCTGAGGCAAACTGTCTCGGCTCTTTATAAAGGCGTAATCCTCTAGGAATCTGTTTACGTTTAACATACTCTATTAGTGAAGAGCGGTGCAAATCTGATCTAGTAACCCTTTTATGTAGTGCTGTAAGTACTATTGTATATGATAGATAAGTTGTATATGATAGATTGTATATGATAGATAAGTTGAATGGGAAAGAGGTTTTTCTTTTTTTTAATTCAGTTCAATGAGAGATATTAGTTGTTTTGCTCGGTTGGGTAGTATTTCAGTTGATTGTGACGGCTGTGGGGGAGTTCCGGGTATATATCATGTGTCCGGAAGTATACGCTATCTCGATACCAGCATTGATGTATGGTGGTGAATGGCGGTCTTTAAGTTCAGCTCTGATGAGAGATGATGAACCGTTTTTGAAATGTTTGCTGGTGTTTGAAGCAACTCTTGGTAAGTGTCTAGGATCTTGGTGCAGTGTGTATAAGGAGTTTTTCATGGGTTGCGGCATTATTTTAAGCTATTTTTTTTTATTTTTTAGAGTTGGATCCCCTTGAAACAGCTGTAGCGAAACGCTAACATAAGATGTCTTGAAAAGGCGTCGGGGACACTCAATTCCATCTTTACTCACGATTTGTGATTGTGGTGATATTCTAAATATTTTGGAGATGTGATGATGTTAAATGATGCTTTAATGGAAAATTGTTTATGATTATAATATCGTGAAGTTGGATGGTTGGTGTATAGCGAGTGAGAACCGTTGATGTTATTTATACTCCTGATTTGGTTTTATCAGTGAGTTGATTCTGAGGCTCTCACTCGCTGGCTGTGTTTAAAATGTTGCAATATGTTTAGATTTGCTGAAGTCTTTTCTTTAAAGTTATGAGGTACCACTATAAACCTGACAAGAGAAGGCCACCAACCAAAACTCACAGACTGGGCAAGGAGGGCATTAATCAGAAATGCTACAAAGACACCAACAATAACACTGAAGGAGCCACAAAGATCCATAGCAGAGATGGGAGTATCTGTTCATAAGACCAATTTAAGCCATACACTCCACAGAGTGGGCCTTTATGGAAGAGTGGCCAGAAAAAGGCCATTGCTTAAAGAAAGAAATCAGAAAACACATTTGGAGTTTGCACAACAGTATGTGGTGGAGCCCCTAAACACATGGGAAGAAGGTTCTCTGGTCAGGTGTGACAAAATTTGACCTTTTTGTCCATCATGGGAAACGCCCATGTGTGGCGCAAACCCAACACTTCCCATCACCCCAAGAACACCATTTCGACAGTGAAACACGGTGGCAGCATCATGCTGTGTGAATGTTTGTTTTTCATTGGCAGGGACAGGCAAACTGATCAGGATTGAAGGAACGACAGATGGCACTAAATACAGGGCAACAGGAAAACCTGTTTTAGTCTGCCAGAGATTTGAAACTGGGATGGAGATTCACCTTCCAGCAGAACAATGACCCTAAATATACTGCTAAAGCTGGTTTAAAGAGAGACATGTATATGTCTTGGAATGACCTAGTCAAAGCCCAGATTTCAGTCTAATTGAGAATCTATGGCATGACTTGAAGATTGCTGTACACCAATGCAACTCATCTATCTTGAAGGAGTTGGAATAGTTTTGCCTTGAGGAATGGGTGAAAATCCCAGTGGCTAGATGTGCTAAGCTAATAGAGACATACCCCAAGAGACTTGCAGCTGTAATTGCAGCAAAGTGCGGCTCTTCAATGTATTGACTTTGGGGGGTGAATACATATGTACACTCCTGATTTTTTTAAATTAATTAATTTATTTTTTAAACTATTGGTGTCACAATAAAGAATATTTTGAACCTTCAAAGTCATAGGCATGTTGTGTATATCACATGGTGCTATCCCACAAAACTCTATTTTAATTCCAGGCTGTGATGTGCCAAAACAGGACAAACACCGAGGGGATGAATACTTTCACAAGGCACTGTAAGAGTGAATTATCATTCTCCAGGAAGAAGCAGGAAGTCAGTCCTCACTTATGGGTGACGTCGGCACCGATGGAGCCCGCACGGAGCAATTCCCCAGCTTTCAAAGAAAGCCTTTGGGATGGCTGCCACGCATGGGTAGGTCCTCTTCCCTCCCAAAGGTGCCATCTTGCTCAGTCTCCCTTTCTCCGTGGAGCCCTTCGGATGCCCGTCCTCGTCCCTCGGAAAAAAGTGTTTTGTTTTTCCGGCCTCTAGCCTATGGTTTTCTGGTTGCACCGTTCCTCTATCCGTCCCCCTGCCCCTTGCTCTTTTGAGCAAATGGGACATTTTTTCCTAATTTTTGTTGTTGACAGGCCTTGTGCCCTTTTTTCTCCTAATCACTGGCCGTGTGGGTCTTTGACCTCGCGGGGGCCCTTTTTGCCCCGATGGCCACCAGTTTCAAAAAATGTGATAGATGTTCCAAGAACATGTCGCTTACGGACACGCATGACTGGTGTCTCAGAGCTGACCACGATCCAGAGCTCTGTTCACTTTGTAAGAAAATATCCTCCAAAGCCCTGCTCATTCGTAAGCAGAAGTCCAAGGACATTTTCCGGAAAGCTGCCTCGGAATCCTTGGTGGCACCCTTGGTCACCTCTCCACCGGTGGGGTCCCCCACCTCGGCTATGCGCTCAAGATGGCATTCCGACCAGGGTCCCCTGAAGTAGAGCAGGGTAAGAAGAAGAAGACCTCGAAGTCACTGTCAGGGGCTCCCAACAAGCACGAGCGCTCCCATGCTCGGTCGCTTAGCTCCCCTCGGCGTTCCCGAGAGTCGGACAAGGAGCGGCCTCTAAGGTACCTCGAACAGACTCGGAGGCCCCGAGCGATGGTGCCAGGTCTCCCGAGGGTCATCCCGGCGAGGACCCCCTCTCCTCCTCGATGCCTGACCCGGTGACCCTGGTGTCTGCGTTACAGGGCCCCACACCTGCGAGGGAGTCCTGTATGCTGGCACTAGAGCATAGTGTTTCTGCATTCATAGCTTCCCAGCAGGTGCTCGTGTCCAGCTTCGCTGGTCTGCGTCTAGAGACCGAGGTTCCCTCGAGAGGGACACCAAAATCCACCCTGGAAACCCCCGAGAGCCATGGGCCTCGTGAGGATCCTCAGCATCGGTCTTGCTCGCCTTCCCGTTCCTCAGGCGTGAGATCCTCCAGGACTTCCTGCTCCAAACAGGTCTCGGCCTCTAGGCGAGGTGACCAGCCGGAATCGGACTCCTCTTCCGAATTTTCGGGCTGGGAGTCAGATGGGGATACTTCCCCTGAGACCTGTACCCATCGGGACCTCCCATCGGACCCGTCCCTGCCCACCTTCCAGCAGCGTTCACCACCCGAGGATACCTCCTTCTCGGTGTTCATCTGGGATATGGCACGGGCTCTCAACCTGGCTACCCAGGCGGAGGAGAAACCTCGAGCTGAAGAGCTCGATATCTTGCAGTACAAGTCCCCTCCGCGGGAATCTCTTGCTGTCCCGATTCCTCCCATTTTGTCCAGGCTGCTACTACGCATGTGGGAGACCCCTGCATCGGTCCCCATCATGAGCAAGTGCCTCGATGCAATGTACAGGGTCCAGGAAAACCCAACTCCCCCACACCTCCATGTTGGTGGAGCCTACCATGAGAAAACAAAATAGCCCGAAGTCACATTCTTCGGTTCCGCCGGGCAGGGAGTCAAGAGCCCTCAACGCCCTAGGCCCCAAGGCCTACCAAGGGTCCATGCTCTCATGCCTTTTCAGGCATACCAGTTGTACTCGGGCATGTTTTTAAGTGACCTAGCCAAGGAACTTTGGGGCTTCTCCACGGGCCTCACAGGCAAACCCCTCAACAGGTTCTAGACCCTCCTCAAATCCATTGCGGAGTGCTCAAAATACCTCTCCTGCGCCGCCTACATTGGATTTGAGTCTTCGGCTTGAATCGGGGCCCAGTGCCAGGCATGGCTCCAGTCTTCGGACTTGGAGCAGTGGTTCCAGGAAAAGCTCCTAGACATCCCCTGCCTTGGTAAGCAGTTCTTCAGTAAACCGATGGAAGATAAGGCCGCTGAGATTGAGATGGAGTTCATCACCTGTACCTGCCTCTCAAACAAGACCTCCTCCCGTCCTCAAAAGAAACAGCAAACTAAGAAGCCGTTCTTTCCGCGGAAGAGCCTATCCTACCGAGGCTACCCACTGTACCCACCCACTCCCACGCCGCCCACCACGACGCAAGTAAAACCCGGGCCACACAGTTATAACAAACTAAAAGGGCCCAAGGCCCAAATCCGGCTCCGCCTCAGCCCGCCCAGGGGTATTGACACCAGCAGCGAGGCCTTTTGCCCCTGGCAGCGCCGCAGCCAGTGGGGGGGACATCTGTCTTCCTTCGCCCCTCAGTGGGTGTCCATCACATCGAACACTTGGGTCCTCTGAGTAGTCCAGGATAGCTACCATCTCTGTTTGGACAGGCTTCCCCCTCTCTTCTCCCCAGCAGAGCCTTCTCGACTCCCCGTGCACCAGTCCTTCCTACAGCGGGAGTTAGGCAACTTCCTCGCCCAGCGAGCGGTCGAGAGGGTACCAACGCACCTCCAAGGTCAGGGCTTCTATTCCCGGTACTTTCTTGTCCTGAAGAAGATGGGGAGCCTACGGCCCATCCTCGATTTCTGAAAACGAAACAAGTTTCTGCTGCGGGAGAAGTTCAAAATGCTATCTCTTGGCATTCTGCTGCCCTTCCTCCAGCAGGGCGACTGGCTATGCTCCTTGGATCTGAGGGACGTTTACGCCAACATTCTGATTCATCCCCAGCACAGGAAGTTCCTACGCTTCAGGGTGCAAGGGGAGCATTACCAATACAGGGTGGTCCCCTTCGGACTTGCATCTGCTCGGCGAATCTTCACAAAGTGCCTCTCTACGGCCGCCGCCTCCCTCATATGGCAGGGCGTACCAGTCTTCCCTTACCGGGGAAGCCCACCTTATGGCATCACGCAAAATCCTCCTCCTTGAGCATCTGGGATTCTTGGTCAACTACCCCAAGTCCCACCTCGAGCTGGCACAGACCTTGGAGTTTATTGGCGCATGCCTCGACATTCAGCGGGCGATTGATTTTCTGCCGGCAGACTGTGCAGCTCGCCTCCGAGCATTGGTGGCCCAGGTCCAGAGAAACACTTGGGTCACGGCACGGACTATGTTACGCCTCCTGGGGCACATGGCCTCCACTGTCCATGTGGGCCCACATGCACATGCGGACAGCCCAGTGGTGCCTCAGCACTCAGTGAAGCCCGGCCTCCAGTCACCTCAGGGACCCCATTCAGGTCTCCCTCAACCTTCACAGGGCCTTAGACTGGTGGCAGGACCCCTGCAACCTTCTTCAGGGACTGCTCTTCCATGCCCCGCAGCACGAACTACTGCTGACAATGGATGTTTCCCTGTTGGGATGGGGAGCCCACTGCGGTGCATTGTGCACGCAGGGGCAATGGTTACCCGAAGCGTCTCAACAGATCAACTTGCTCGAGCTTCAGACGGTCCGATGGGCCCTGAGGGCCTTCGAGGACCATCTCCAGGGAAAGTCGTTACACGTGCAGACCAACAATCGAGTAACGATGTTCTACATCAACAGGGAAGGGGGCACAGGATTACGCCTCCTCTGCCGGGAAGTGGTGGTCCTCTGCTCCTTCGCCTTCCGTCAAGGGATAATCCTACGAGCAGTCTACTTTCCGGACCATGAGAACATCCTCGTGGACAAACTCAGCAGGATCCTCTGCCCGTACAAATGGCGGCTGGACCCAGAGGTGACCAGCTGGCTGTTGCATCGGCGGGGGACCTTGACCATGGACCTGTTCACCAGCCTGGTGAACACTCAGCTCCCCCGCTTTTGCAGCTCAGTCCCACACCTGAGCAGGGAGACGTGGGATGCGTTCCTCTTGAACTGGACCTCAAGGCTTCTCTACGCGTTCCCTCCCACTTCTCATTGCGAGGACCCTCCACAAAGCTCTGTGGGAACGAGCATCAATGATGCTCATTGCTCCCTCGTGGCCTCGGCAACCGTGGTTCCCACTCCTACTCCGGCTCGCGTCCGAGCCTCCAATTCTCCTGGGCTGTGCCCCAGGTCTGCTGACGCAGGAGGAGGGGCGGGTGCTACACCCGAACCTGGCCTCATTGTCCCTCACAGCCTGGCGGCTGAACGGATCACCCTAGCCACACTAGGTTTCCCAGAGGAGGTCGAGGAGTCATCCTCGCTTCGAGGAAGGACTCGACGAGACAAGCTTATGCCTTCAAGTGGCGACGCTTCTCGTTCTGGTGCTCCGAGCTCCAGATAAACCTGTTCTTGTGTCCCACTCGGTGGGTCCTCCAGTATCTTCTCTATCTCTCAAAGGAGGGGCTGAAGTCAAACTCTGTCAGGGTACACCTGAGCACCATCTTGGCGCATCACTTCCCCGTAGAGGGCAAACCCCTCTCGGAGAAGCCTTGGTCTCCCTCTTCATGCGGGGCCTATTGCTGTCCAAACCTCCCATCCGACCTCCTCCAGCAGAATGGGATCTGAACGTAGTGCTCGTGCAGCTGATGCGTTCACCCTTCAATCCGATGGCGACGTGCTCGCTTCAGCATCTGTCCTGGAAGGTGGTTTTCTAGGTGGTTTTGATCTCGGCCCGCTGAGTCAGTGAACTCTAGGCTCTCATGGCTGAAGCCCCTTACACCAGGTTCTATAGGAACAGGGTGGTCCTCCGTACCCACCTCAAGTTCCTGCTGAAGGTTGTCTCGGATTTTCATCTCAATCAGGAAATAGTCTTACCGACCTTCTTCCCGAGACCCCATACCGACCAGGCGTCGGCGGTTTTGCATACACTTGACTGCAAGAGGGCTCTTGCCTTCTATCTGCAATGCACCCAACCTCATCACAAGTCTGGTCGGCTTTCCGTGACCTACAATCCCAATCGTCTGGGGCAGGCAGTCACAAAGTGCAGCCTCTCCATTTGGGTGGCGGACTGCATCACCTTCACTCACATGAAGGCGGGCGCCCCATTGAATAGGCGGGTCACCGCACACAGCGTCTGAGCCAAGATGGCTTTGCTGCGCTCAGTGCCGCTATTGGACATCTGCCAGGCTGCAACCTGGGCTTCGGCGAACACTTTTGCCTCGCACTACTGCCTGGAGAGGGAGTCCCGCCGGGACAGCACCTTTGGCCAGGCTGTACTCCGTAATCTGTTCGGGGTATAAGCAACTCCTGTCCTCCGACCCTTCTCGATGGCTACAGAGGGTTTTGCCCCAGGGACTTGAGGACTCGGGCTCTTTCGGGCATCGGCTTCTGCTTACAACCTCGGGAGGCGTTTTTGGTTACAGGTTCGGTAGCCTCTAGCTGGGGAGTCCCATAAGTGAGGACTGACTTCCTACTTGTTCCTGGAGAAAGCATAGTTACTCACCTGTAACAGGTGTTCTCCAGGGACAGTGGGAATCGGTCCTCACTACCCTCCTACCTCCCCTGATGAATTGCTGGATTTTTATCCTTCCCTTGCCATCTGCTTGGTAGGGCTTGAGCTAAGGGAGGGACCTGACTGAGCAAGATGGCACCTTTTGGGTGGGAAGAGGACCACGCATGCGTGGCAGCAATCCCAAAGGCTTTCTTTGAAAGCTGGGGAATTGCTTTGCACGGGCTTCATGGGTGCTGACGTCACCCATAAGTGAGGACTGATTCCTGCTGTCCCTGGAGAACACCTGTTACAGGTGAGTAACTACGCTTTATTTTCAGATCCTTACGCAACTGCTTATAGGATCTCGCGATTGTTGAAAGTAGACAGAACAACAGTCACAGCTGGAGAGGTTAGAAGGTCAGAGCATTTGTTCCACCATGGAATTGTCTTCAGCTGACTAACTGAAGGCCTAATAAGTCAATATTTTGGGTCTTAATGACAACTTATAAAGAAAAATGTTTTTATTTTATTTATTTACACTTGTAGGCTATGCTGTCGAATCATTTTGCATGGTATTCAATAATAAACAGAGTGCTTCCAATGGCCCACTTAATGAATCGGCCAGAGGGATGTCCAAACATTTGTACATGCCATATTCACTTTTTAAATTATTTTTAATGGCATAAAATCAGCAAATGGAATTTTTGAATTAAAAATTACAGAAACATATGCATAACGTTATAGCATGTAGGGGTTGTGTCAGCTTTTGTTCATTTAGGTTCCAATTCTGTCCTGGACTTAGATCCCCTCTGTGCGTCCGGTCTGAACCAGATGCACAGAGGGGATCGCGATTCTGATCCCGCAGGGCATGTCTAGCCCCGCGGGATCAGAATCGCGAAGAACATTGTATGTGCAGACAGGAACTGCGATTCAGTCCAGCCTGCACTTAAATTAGTAGTCTGACTAACTCAGTCAGGGCTTTTAAATGGAGCCGCAGTGCCATGGCATCCTTTTGCCATGGCACCACGGCTCCATTTAAAAGCTGCGATGCTGGCTCCCAAGAAAAAGAGCTTATTTTCCGCAGCCTGACCCCCCGATCTGGCCTCCTAAGGCCAGTGTCAAGCTGTGAGACATAAACCCTGGCCCCCCTGCCCTGTCCGCACCCCGAGCCTTCCAAAAAAAAAACATCCAGGGAAGTTATTCCACCTCTGAGGTGGAATAATTTCCCCGGACATTTCGCCAGCCCCGGATGTACAGGGTTGACAGTAGAATCGGCCCTGAACGTCCAGGGCCGGTAACCGCCAACTGCCTGCCCACTCTCCTCCCTCTTGATGCCTATTCTCTGCCCCAGTCTAACTTCCCTGCACAACCAGCGGGGAAGTTATTTGGGGGCAGGAGAAGCCACGAATAGCAGGAATGGATGTCCCATCGGGCTGTCCATTCCCACTATTCGTAGCTCAGAATAACTCCCTTAGGGTTTCAGTGAAACACACAGTATGACCAAGTATGCCTAAATCTTTTCATACAACTGTGTGCATATATTGCCATTCTAAAATACAGAATATATATACTGTATGCTTCAAAGGACCACCCAGAGCATGCCTCCTTTACATTTCGACATCTCCTCAGCCTTCGACACAGTGGACCACAACACGCTCCTGGAAAGACTAAAGAACACTGGTATACACGGTATCACACTGAAATGGTTCCAATCATACCTAACCGAAAGACAACTACAGGTCAAAGTGGGACACAACACCTCCCGACCCATAAATGTCCGACAAGGAGTACCTCAAGGATCCGCACTCTCAGCACTCCTATTTAACATCTACATCCAACCAATATGCAACATCATGAAAGAGAACAACATTCAATACACAGTATATGCAGACGACATCATGATATACACCCCGATTTCAATCGACAACCCGGACTTCTCTAAAATAACAGACTGCCTTACCCAAATGACGAGTTGGTGTCAAAACAACAACCTCGCAATAAACTACAACAAGACCGAAGCTTTAATCATCACTCGGAACCAAAGCTTCATACACCCACCAAATATAAAGATACAAAGCACTACTATACCAATAAGATCAGAAGTAAGATACCTCGGAGTTACTCTGGACAATAAACTCAACCTCAAGCCACACATAGACAAAACAATCCAAAAAGCCTACTACAAGATGCAAATCATCAGGAGACTGAAACCACTCCTCGCCCCAGATCACTTCCGTACCGTCTGTCAAGCACTGATAACCCCACTACTGGACTTCTGCAATCCGATATACCTTGGACTACCGAAACAAGCCCTCAAACCACTCCAACTGGCACAAAACACTGCAGCACGAATCATATCCGGAACTGCAAGACAAGAGCACATCACACCTACCTTAAAGGACTTACACTGGCTTCCAATCGGTGCACGCATCAGATACAAAACTATCATAAACCTATTTAAGATAAAACAGCACACATCAGCCAACAGCCTGCACACCCTCATACAACCAGACACCAGCACACGCCCTAGAAGAAAACAAACACACAACCGAGTCAGCACCCCAAGTGAATACAAACACACACGCAAGGACACAACAGACAGAGCACTCTCCATGGCTGCTCCAACAATATGGAACAAACTACCGGACGACTTGAGGGCAACTACAGACCTCAAAGACTTTAGAAAACAGCTGAAAACCATGCTGTTCATAGAACACTATGGACACATCACATAACCTCAGAGAATGTATAACAGTACATGATACCGCCTAAACAATGTATGTATGGAAAATGTTTTTAGCACAACTGTATATAGCCCACCTTGTACATAGCTCAAACCAATCTAGCACACAATACAACACACACTCAACTAAATTTCACCCTCACTGCATGCATAACACACTCACTTTACCAGATTGTTTGCTGTGATACCACCTTGATTATTAAGATAAGGCGGTTTAGAAATACGGTTAAATAAATAAATAAATAAATTTCTGAGTGCCGCAGCATATCCATATACAATTGTGGTAAACATTATTGGCACCCTTGCATTTTAGGTATGTTATGTACAATATCGTGAGAAATAATTGGAAATATTCCAACTGTTAATAAACCATAACCTTAGAAGACTTCTTGGATTAATTTTCCTCTTCCCATCATGTCCTAGGAGGTTCTTGGCAGTTCCATGAGCAGAAAACGTCTTAATAACATTGCAAACTGTAGACACAGGGATCCTAAGGTCTTTGGAAATGGCGTAGCACTCCTTTGAAATTTGATGTTTGGTGATGATGGGTTTTCTGACGGTCTCAGGCAGCTCTCTTGTCTTCACCATTGTGAAAATGGAACGGGGGGTGAATGTAGTCATTTTAAACATTAGAGTCATCATTCATTAGCTGTTTCAAGTCATGTGAGTACTGATAATTGATCACAGGTGCATCCAGTATTACTGAAATGGGACTGTGGTTCTTGTGTTCAGAGTGATTTCAATTGTTTATAAGGGTGCCAATAACATCCTGTCAATGTCCCAGTTTTTATACTATTTCCTTTTTTAATTGGTCTTGTTTTCTTTGATTCTTTTATTGTTTATTGTTTATTGTTTATCAAACATTTGATATACCGCCCCCCATTACACCGGGGCGGTTTACAATTCAAAAAGAGAAAGAAAGAGAGGAAATACAATCAATATAGACAGGAAAGAGAGAGAGCGAGAAGAGGGTAGTGAGACTCATAAAGTAAAGGAGAAGGAGAGTCAAGGGTTTGGGGGGAGGTTAAAAGCGGAGGAAAAAAGGTGGGTCTTCAGGAGGGAATGAAATTTGGGATAGGACTCTTCCAATCTTAAGGCAGTGGGCAGGGAGTTCCACAGGGAGGGGCCGACATAGAAGAAGGCTGACTGTCTAGTGACCTGTAGATGTGCTTGTGAGGGGGAAGGGAGGTGTAAACGGTTGATGTGAATAGAGCGAAGACTCCGGGTAGGTGTGTGGAATGTTAACAGGTCGGCTAAGTCCTGAGGTCTGTGGGAATAAATGGCACGATGAACAAGTGTAAGGATCTTGAATTTTGACCGAAATGTTACCGGGAGCCAATGAAGCTGTTGCAGGATGGGAGTGATATGATCGCGGGGGGAAGCATGGGTAATCATCCGGGCCGCTGTGTTCTGTAGAAGTTGTAGTCGTTGACACTGATACTGAGGGATACCGACAAATATGGAATTGCAAAAATCTAGCCTGGTGATAACGAGTGAGAGAAGGAGAGTGATCAGAGCTTGAGGGGATAAGAACGGACGGACGGTACGAATGGTTCGGAGACAAATGAAGGAACCTCGAGAAACCTGGGAGATGTGATCAGCAAATGTGAGGGCACTATCAAGCAGAACACCTAAATAACGAAGCTTAGGTACTAGGGAAATGGGGGAGCCAGAGAAGGAAGGAGTAAGTGAAGGACAAGCAGAAGTGTGAGGAAACCAGATGGCAGCAGTCTTGGAGACGTTAAGAACAAGACAGTTAGAGGATAACCAGGTGGAAACCAAGGAAAGGCACTTATTTAATGGGGTGATGTCGGGATAGGAAGAGGAGGTGTGGTGCAAAAGGAAAATGTCGTCGGCATAGTGTCAGATATGTGTGCATATATAATCCAAAGCCATTTCACTGGCCACTTTGTTTTTAGGAGATATTATTTATTTTTTTATTTACATTCTCTTATATACCGCGCTATTCTGCATCAGTGCGGTTTACATTGAACAAACTGAAATTACATTGAACAGGGTATTATAACTTGGAGATAACCCTCCATAGCCCATGTTCCCTGTAAAATAGTTAAGTGGCTTGCCCAAGACCACAAGGAGCACCTGTGGGACTAGAAACCCCAGTTCTTCCGGCCCAAGGTTGCTGTCCTGTAGTGGGATTTGAACCACCGACCTTCTGGCCTGAAGTACCTTGCCCCAACCACTAGGCTACTCCTCCACGCCTTAATATTAGACATTAAGGGGTTGAGCTACAAGGGTGCCAATAATGTAGACCACAACTGTATGTTGTGTCTGGTCTAAAATCGCTGCTTATGCATATGTACTGATTTGCACATGTACATGGGGTGTAACTCTTCTAAAGCTACCTCCCATGTATTCTAAAATTGCAAACTTCATGAAATGGAGCTAGTGTGCATATTTGCAATGCATGCACTGTCTCTGTAATTATGGCACACATACTTGTAGCATCCTGTATTTATTTGCGGGAGGAGTGGCCTAGTGGTTAGGACAAGGTACTTCAGGCCGGAGGGCTGGGGTTTCAAGTCCCACCTGGGGACAGCAATCTCAGGCCGGAGGGACTGGGATTTCTAGTCCTATAGGCACTCCTTGTGGTCTTGGGCAAGCCACTTAACCCTCCATTGCCCATGTTCCCTGTAAGTATTAGCGTATGTGTGTCATATCCCCTCGTGTTAAATGTATCTCCCAATTGACCGCTTTGACCCGGTGAAAAGCGGGATATAAATACAGCTAAATAAATCAATAAATAAATTAGTCAGTGGGATGCCGGTGTAGTATATTTTATTATCCCCCCCCAGTAACCTCATTTTCATATATTTGTGGGAGGATGTGATATAAAATTGTTTTTAGTTTAGCTTAATTCATTTTCTATGCTGCCTTTCAATGGAACACCAAGACAGTTTACATCTCAAGAGTACATCAATTGAAACAATTACACAAAATAAAACAGGACAATAATACAAGAAATAAAACTTAAAAATCCCAATGGCGACGTAATCCTATTTAAAACCACATATGCCACCACAACCCCACTCTGTTTGCTGCATTATACAAAGCTGACGCCATCCCTTTTACTACAACAGCTATCTAGTGGCTCTGTGGACACTGAAGGCCAATGAAAACAACCAGGGCTTCGGTTGAGCTTTAAAGTGCAGATGTCATTGTGGTGCAAAAGGATGCTGAGTCATGTCTGCAGGTCTAATCATAGCTGGGGAATCTATAATGATTTTGCATTTAGAACTATATTTTTGTTTTGCAGTTTGTATGGCAATAGTTAAGAAGAAAGGAAAAGTGGGAAAATAGCAAGGAGGGGGCCAGCAAGAAGGCAGACGTCTTGAACTGTTTCTTTACTTAGTCTGCAGCAAAGAAGGGGAAGGTGATATATCTAAGACATGATACAGAGGTATAAATGGGAACGGAATGATTGCACACCTGTTTACCAAAGAGGAAGTACTTGAAATACTTGTACAAATCACAGTAGACTAAGCTAATGGGACCTGATGGAGTCTACCCCAAAATACTGAAACAACTCGACATGCTGAATGCATCTCTCACAGCTCTTAGAAGTGTGCTTTTGGAAACTGGCTGGATTCTGAGGGATGGGAGAGAGCACAGGTAATCCTATTCCTCAAAACTGGGAACTAACAGGTAACTACAGATTCATCAGCTTAACTGTAATAGTGAACAGAGTTGTGCAAACATTTACTAAAGAAAAGACTAGTGCAGTTATTAGTTAAAGAACTCTCTAAACAACTTGAATTCACAAGGGGGAGACCTTGGGAAAACAAACTAGCTCTTTTGGTGAGGTCACAAAAGTAGTGGATCAGGTGAGCAGTGTATAAGGCTTTTGACATGTTTACATACAAGACAGTTTTAACATAGCTTATACATTGACCCTCAAGACAGAATCTTTTAGTTATATTAACTCTTGCAGTAGGGAATGCCATTATAGATTCATTGCATGGAAATACTCTGGTCAGTGTACTTTGGCCAAATAAGTAAATAAAATGTTGGGAATATTTAGGAAAGATAAAACAAAGAATATCGTGATGCCTCTGTATTGTTTCACGGTGAAACTGCACCTCGAGTATGTGTGTAATTTTGGTTGCCACATCCCAAAAAAGATATAGTGGAATTAGAAAAGGTACAGAGAAGGGTGACCAAAATGATAAAGGGGATGGGATGACTCCCCTTTGAGGAAAGACCAAAGAGGTTAGGGTTCTTCAGGCTGGAGAAGAGATGCTAGAGGTCCATCAACTATCGAGTGGAATGGAACAGGTAAATGAAAGTAAATTGTTTAGCCTTTCAGAAAGTACAAACACTAAGTGACACACCAATAAAATTTCTAAGTAGTATATTTAAAACAAATGGAAGTACATATTTTTTCACAACGCATGGTCAAGCTCTGGAATTTGTTGCTGGAGGATATGGTAAAAGCAGTTAGTGTAGCTGGATTAAAAAAAAAGCTTTGGAGAAGTTTCTGGAGGAAAGATTGACTTGATAACAGCAGGCAATCTTGCTACTTTATTGGGATCCTGCCAAATACTTGTGACCTGGATTGGTCTCTGTTAGAAATGGAGCTTGCTGGACCTTTCGCCAGACCCAGTATACCAGTTCTTAGGTTCTCCTTACGGAAGGACAAGGTACGTGGTACTAAGCCCCCCCCCCCTCCCATTTTCCATGTAAATAATAATCAGAGGAAAGCTTTAGGAATCTTTTTTTTTTTTTTTAATATCCTAACATCTGATGGTGATTTGGTATATAAATCTATTTGCTGGGAGCATAACCATGCTTCATTATTGAACTAGATTTTTTTTTGTTGTGGTGTTAAAGAAGCCTAGTAAATAATAGAGTGTCTAATAAAAATGTTGTTTCTCTCAGGTGAAACTGAATTTTGGAGATGGGGAGCAAGTTCTGCACTCTGAAGGAGGATCTCGTCTGAATGATTTGGCATGGCACATGGTTGAACTGTACCATGAAGATAATAGTGTAACTCTGATTGTAGACCAGCACTTTAAAGCTAGTAAAAAAGTCCCAGGCGTGCTGCAGGAATTAAATATCCAACATGGACTCTTAGTTGGTGGGAGCAGTGATCTTGATGTTCATTACCTACAAGGAGTACCCTTGTCCTTCAGAGGATGCATAGATGATGTTGTATTTAATCAACACGAGGTCTTGGTACCCCTGAGATCACGCCTCAGATCTAAAATTGTTCATGAAGTGTCTCTGGGATGCAGTGATGAATTCTTTGCTAGTGAGGATGAACCCATCAGCTTCTTTAGCTCCAGATCCTACATTGCTTTTCCTCCGTGGAACGCGCAGGAAGAAGGAATATGGGAATATGCAGTGCATACCACAGCTTCACGAGGCTTGCTTCTTTACAGTTCAGGAAGGACAGGGGATACAATTGCCATGGAACTAGAAGATGGACTCATTAAAGCTCATATTGGAAAAAGTAGAACTAAAACGCAGCTGTCTTCCCTCAGTCCAGTTAATGACAACAGATGGCATTCCATCAGACTTAAGTTTACTCCAAGATATTTGCAGCTTGCTGTAGATGATGAAACTGTGAAGACCTCCCTATCCTCTCATAACAAAATACTGCATCTTAAAGGGCCTTTTTTCATAGGTGGTGTAGATGACAGCACACGAGTGGAACTAATCAGGTTAGGTCTGTCCTCTGTATCTGGAAAGAATGCCAGAGGTGGCTCATTTAAGGGTTGCATAATGGACATGAAAGCTAACTCAGTAAAGAAAGGATTAAAAAATGTGCTAGTTACGAAAGATATTTCACCTGGCTGCAAGACCCAGAAACCAGTCAGTACAAATCGAATAGCAACAACTAAAAATATTCCCAGTGTAACAATTGCCCCTACTTCTGCTGCTTCTCCATCGATCATATCACAGAAGAAGAGCGCCAATGACCATTTTCTAATCCTGACCAATTTGGTGCTTCCTGAAGGTGGGAGTGCTACTCTAGAATCTAAACATATTAAATTAAATCTGGACTACAAGCAGTTAGGGATTCGTCAGTCCCAGATTGTATTTAAAATACTTGAACAACCAAGACATGGTTACTTGAAATTAGAAGTTGAAGAGGGAGTAGAGAATAACACTTTCACTCAGCTAGATCTCTGGCATGGAAGAGTACTGTATGCACATGATGGTTCTGAAAACCCAAGCGATCATTTCACTTTTTGCATTTATACCCGCAGTATGAAACAGATGCCTCCTTATCTGCAAGGAAGTGAGCAACATACCTTTAATATTATGGTTACGCCGACAAATGATGCTCCTGAGCTTGCACTTCCTGAAGGAAACCTTTTTGTTATATTAGAGAACACCAAGAAACCTCTCACTACTGATATGGTTTCAGTTACTGATATAGATACAGACTCCAGACAACTTAGTTTTTCAGTTCTTGGTAACTCCAATGCAGATGCTGGATTTTTAGAAAATTCTAAGGACCCTGGCAAAAATATTAAGACTTTTTCCAGTTCTGATTTAAAACAAGGAAATATTTTTTATGTCCATAATGGGGTCAAGAACTCTAGAATTCTGCTGAGAGCAAGTGATGGTGAGAAAGTCAGTAACACAGTAGTATTACGTGTTATGGCTGTACCACTTGATTATAAAGTGAACATTATGGGTGTGGAAGTACTGCAGGGTCATGAAGTACTGATCACTTCTAACAACTTGTCTGTGGAAACTAATGCCGTCAATCAAGAGGTGGAAATTCAATGTGATATCACTTATCCACCCAAATTTGGTGTAATTCAAAGGCGACATTCTGATAGTGAGTGGAAACAAGTAAATTCTTTTTCTGAACGGTCCCTTGAGCGTGGTCGTATAAGGTACATGAGCACATTCAAAGAAATCCAAAGGAAGAATGTTACTGATTTCTTTAGATTTAAAGTCAGCATTGGAAGTCAAAACAGTGAAGAGCTTGTATTTCCAATTTCAATCAGATGGCTGAAATACAAAATATTGAAAAATCGTCCTCTAGACATTGATAAAGTGAAAAAGAAGCCACTGACTGCAGACTATCTCCTGGCTGTAATGGAAGGCATAAACATTCCTTCAAAGGAGCTTCTTTTCAGGTTGGTTTCCCCACCCACACGAGGAAGGATTCTTCTTGTTGATAAAGTACTGAAGGAAAATTCAACTATTAGCCAGAAAGATGTTACTGACCAAAACGTAGAATATGAATTAATCGATAAGCCCCATGAGAACTTCCAGGATTCTTTCAGTTTTTCACTTGTTACAAAATATGTTGAGTCAAGGACCTATAGCTTCAAGATAAATGTTAAAGCAGATTTCAACAGCATTATTTTGACAAACAATGGTTTATCCATCATAGAAGGAGAAGGAGAATTAATAACCAAAGCAGAACTGTTTGTGCAAACCTTGAACAATAGAACATTCCATTATAAAGTTACAGAGAGTCCACAACATGGAAAATTGAAACTCATCAATTTCTCAGATTCAATGCTTAGCAATGATAACATCACTGTTTTTTCTGATCAAGATATAGTTGAGGAACGCCTCATGTATGTCCATGATGAATCAGAAAGTGTGCATGATGAATTCCTTATTGTAGCTTACACTGAGAAATCAGAAAAATGGGCAGCCAGTGATACTGAAACTGAACCTCTCTCAGTAGAGATAAGATTTAACATTTCCATAGAACTGAAAAATGATGAAAAACCAGTACGGGTGGTAGATAAGGTATTTCATGTAGTTAAAAATGGTCAGAGACTATTGACATTAGCAGATCTTTGCTACCATGACCCTGACTCCAATTTTGATGATGGGCAGCTGTTATATACCAGACGTGGTATACCAAATGGGGATTTGGTCCTAGTAAATGATACCACAACCAGACTCTACCAGTTCAGTCAAAACGATCTGGAGCATAGGCGTGTCTTATTTCTGCATCATGGAGCAGATTATGGACGCTTTGTGTTGTTTGTAACAGATGGCAAACACTATACATCTTCACTTCTGGAAGTTAGTGCTGCAGATCCTTATATCACAGTAGCAAACAATACCGGATTACTAGTACAGAAAGGAAAAGGAAGAGTTCTAACTGCAGCCAACTTTAGTGTTACCACAAATCAAGACATTGCAAATGATGACGATATTATGTATACTGTATTTTTGCTGCCAAAATATGGAATGATCTATGTAAATAATCTGACCGTGGATTCATTCACTCATCATGATGTAGCAAATGGACATGTAATTTATAAACATGATGATAGTAACAACCTTTCTGATGAATTCAACTTCACAGTTAAGGTGAAGAATATCCATATAGATGTGGGGATTAATGTTCGTATTTATTTGGAAAGTCATCAACGACCACCAAGAGTTTTGCATAATAGCAGCCTTCTGGTGGAAGAAGGAAAGCCAGTTAAAATTAGCAAAGGAAAGCTACAAGTGAGTTAAATGATGTTGTTCTGTGTTCTGATGAAATATATGCAATTTATAGAATGTAATTTTCCACCTGTGTTCTTGAGATATGCAACAGATGCAAGTGTCAATTTTATCCATTTATATGAAAGTTCTGTATTCTCTCCATTCTGGGAATACTGCTCTGCATTTTAGTAGATATTTTAGAATTCTTTCACGACTTCCTCCCTAGGGACTTTCCTCCTACCTTTCTTTTCAGAGAAGGAGTGGTGGGCATATACTGTATAGTGGATTTCTTCCTAGTGAACTCACATTAGCCTCTCTCACCCAGGTGCAGCCCTCTCACTTTCCTTAGTTTCCCACATCACTCTTCATTCTCCAGTCCCCCTTATAACCTTTTCTGTTTCCATTCCCTTGCTCATCCTGCATATTTGTCCACCTTCTCTACTCCATGATCATCTCACATCAGCTCATTTTCTATCCTCTTCTCCTCATGTTCTTCTTCCTTTATACAGCATGTCACTGTCTTCCTCCCCACTCATTTTCCTCATCTCTACTGCCTCGAACAGTCCTCTTATTCTTTTCCTCCTTCTGTTTCTCTCTCCCCTCTTTATTCCTTCTCTTCCTCCATGCCTGGAAGACACTTATGCGTCCTCCAACCGTTCTCGCCTCCTGTCCCCACACCCTTGTTAGGGCCAAAAACATGTGTGTCATATCCCCTGGCTTTTGGGTCCACCAGATAAGAAAATGCAGTTACCCTATTTCGAGTGTGTTTCAAAACCCTGAATTTTAGTGCACTTTGGTAAGGTGTTTTTGCAAACATTGAATTCCGATAAATAATTATAGCATTTGTTTGTATGAGAGATGTCTTCATGTGTAATGTATATAATAATTGGTAGTGACCTCTTTTTTTTTTTCCCAACCAGTCAAAAATGCCTGATATTGTAACTGTTTCATCAGGTTCCCAATATTCAGATTTGTAATGTTGTCCTGTCCCCTATGACAATTTCTGTCAGAAGGGGCAGGATGCAGCCAGCCTAAAGCGTGTGTGGATGCTTCAAGGCCCGCTGCCATGCTGTTTCATTTTTTTTGAAGTCTCACTTGTCCTGGGGGGAGGCTGGCAGTACGGGGCTAGTAGAGGCAGAGAAGGGGTGGGTCATACTGCATACCTTTGACACTTTTTGTCTGGCTTTGCTGTCTTCCCCCCCAAAATGATTCTGCCAGGATGGGTGGGCATCGGGGGGAGGGGGGTAAGGAAGGAGGAGGAGGGAAGGAGATATGCTATTGCTGGACATTTTGAAGGGAGAAAGAGCAGAGAAGGAGATATGCTGGGTCCCATGGGGGGCAGAGATGAGAAGGAAAGATGCTGCACTGGTGGGGGAAACAGTAAGGAAGGGGAGATCTAATCTAACACATACACCGCAGCACTCCCAGTGGTTCAGTGTGCTTAACAAAGAAAAAAAATGAAAAAGTACATAACACACAAAATTGTTAATTATTGGATTTTAAAGTTTTGCGAAACACAAGAAGAACAGAATAGTTTTAATCTCTTTTGGTAGCTGTGACCATAATTCCGTTGCCATATATGGAATTGTCTGTTTAAATCTGGATTTTAATCTGATGCCCTTACATATAGCCATCTAGTGTTGTTTTATTTCCTTTAAGTGTTTGGAATTAGCTGCTAAATTTGGAAGCAAAAGTTGAGAGAGAGATTTGGGCACGTAGCATTGAAAATTTATATAGAATTATGTAAAATTTAAATTAAACTGGATTCAAGACCCTAAGCCAATGCAGTTCTCGAAACAAAGGAGTCATCCGGTGATCGGTCTCAGACCCCTGAGCCCATCCTAGTCGAGGACTTGCATTCAGTGGAACCGGCAATGGGTCTGAGCCCCTTGGTGCCCGCGCCAACGGCTGTGGAGCCTTATGGCCTGTAGACCAGAATGGCAGCCTTGGAGTGCAGCTTGTCTGCCTTCATGGCCCAGCAGTGAACCATGATGCCCAGCTCTGCTGGGACATCTGCCCAGACCATCAGGCCCTCAACCTCGAGGACATCCCTGGACGTCGAGCCGATCCTCGAAAGCCTGTAGCCTTGAGTCAATCCTCAACATTGGTCTCAATCCCAGTCCCTTTCCACAGGACCAAGATCCTCCCCAGCGAGTGCCTATGGCTCCAGCCACGGAGTCTTTGAGGGAACCGGACCCTTTATTTATTTATTTAACTTTTTTTTTTTTTTTATATACCGCTTTTCGTTTTATCAAAGCGGTTTACAGAAAACAAGCCTTTATTCTTGTTTTCCTTGACATATCAGCTGCATTTGACAGTGTTAATCACTTAACAATGTTAAACAGACTTCAACAAATTGGAATTACATCTACTGTTTATAATTGGTTCAAATCATATCTATCAAACAGAACTCAAACAGTAAGAATCCACACCCAAATTTCTAACACCTTCAAACAAACTCAGGGTCTCCCGCAGGGTTCTGCATTATCTGCGCTATTATTTAATATTTACTTACAACCAGTTTGTAACATCTTTAAACGTCACAATGTTTATTATCATATCTACGCTGATGATATAATGTTCTACCTCCCATTTGAAATCCCACACCCACCTCTTCAAAAAATAACAGAATGTTTCAATGAACTAACTGAATGGCTCAAAGAACAAAATCTACTTATCAACTTTACTAAAACTGATATATTATTCATCACTAAAAATCAAACATACATACCCCCAAACACGATCACACTAGATACTCATGAAATAAATACAAAAAAAGAAATAAAATATTTAGGTGTAATACTTGACAATAATCTAAATATGGATTCACATATAAAATATCTAACTAAAAAAATACATTACAAACTCAAAACACTAAAACAATTAAGACCATTGATTCATCTACAAGACTTTATTAATATAATTCATGCTATCATCACCCCACATTTTGATTATGCAAACACAATACTTAATGGCATTTCAAAACAAAATATTAAAAAGATACAAATAATTCAGAACATAGCTGCCAGGATGATTATGAATATAAGCCCACTTGAACATGTTACACCAATTTTGGCTGAACTTCATTGGCTACCTATTTACTCCCGAATCAAATATAAAATTCTTGTCACTACATTTAAACTTATAAATAATCTTGCACCATCGGCACTCAATACACTGATTAATATAGACATCGATAAACGATCCCAAAGAAGCAGAAACTTAAATACCTTAACAATACCAAAAGATTTCACAAAAGCCAGAAAACAAACAAATAAGAGAGCTTTCTCACACTCTGCTCCAATTCTTTGGAACAATCTACCTGACAACATTCGCCTGCTATCTGATATAAAGGAATTTAGAAAAAAATTAAAAACTCACTTATTCATATTACACTACAATACACCCTCAGAACAGAATACTCAAATAGATACAGGCTAACATTTATACATTATTATTACATACTCTATTTTCAAAATAAATATCACTAATACACTATTAACCATACCACACTCTCATTCACATGATGATTATAGATTTAAACTAACAATGTATATATGTTCTAATATGTTATACCTTTAATGTTACAACATTCCTTGTAAATTATAATTATCTGTTCTATGTAAACTGACTTGGTATATTACATACCAATTAACCTACTGTTCCATGTAAACCGCACTTGATACTAGGGAAAGAGCGGTATATAAATAACTGTTAAATAAATAAATAAATAAATAAAATAAAACAGAACATTCTTACAAGGGACAGTACAAGAACTATTTACATTTAACTGTTTACAACTCTATAACTATGTACAATGTCTAGGTACAAGCTTAGACGACATCTTGTTGAGGGGGACAGTTGTGTGGGGAATTCAATCATTGCCCAATACTGTTGTAGTGTTTGTTGAAGAGGTAGGCTTTTAGGTATCTTCTGAAGTAGGCGATGTCTGTAATATCTCTTAGGTTGTGTGGGAGTGAGTTCCATAATGGTGTGTAGTATTCAAATGCTCTGTGTAGCACTCTTTGTGAGGAGTTGGGGGGTATGGAGGATATTGTGAGGGTGTTTTGTTGGAACTTCCTCCTAGAGCGTGTGTTTGGTACTCTTTTGATGATATGGTTTACACATTCAGCGGACTGATTATCTCATCATTATGGCTTTATATTCAATTCTGGATCTGATGGGTAGCCCGTGGAGGTCTTTTAAGGCGGGGGTGATATGCTCATGTTTCTTTGATCCTGTAATTAATCTAGCAGCTGTATTTTGTGCCAGTTGCAGAGTGTGAGTTGTGCTTTTGGGTAGGCCATGGAGTATCATATTGCTGTAGTCTAGCTGCGGGGTGATTATTGCCTGGCAAACAGTTCTGAAGTGGTTCTGTTCTAATATGGGTCGTAGGTTCTGTAGGGTTTTAATTTTGTAGTAGACTTTGGAGGTAGTTTTGTTGATATGAGCTTGGAAATTGAGCCTCTGGTTCAGGTGTATTCCCAGATATTTTACCTCATTCTTGATTGGGATTGGGCACTTTCCTATTAGTATATTATTTGGGGGGCTGAATGAAGTGTTTCTTGTGATCACGAGGGCTTCAGATTTCTTGTAGTTGATTGTTAAATTTCATTGTGCTAGTCATTCGGTTGTTTCTATCATGCATGCGAAGATGGGAGAGAAGTCTGGGTTTGTGGTGTCAATTGAAGAGTATATCATAACGTATCTGTGTATAGGTGATATAGTGTATGTTGTGTTTTTGTATGATCTTGCAGACTGGATGAATGTATATCTTGAAGAGTAAAACAGATAGGGCTGAGCCTTGAGGTAGGCCTTGATGTAGAGCGAATGGTCTTGATTTGCTGTTCTGTCAGTTAAATAGGAACGGAACCAAGTCAGAGGGGTGTCGCTTATTCCAATCTCTGTCAGTCTGCCCTGGAGTGAGGCGTGTATTATTGAGTCAAATGTGATGGAAATGTCGATGAAAATAAGAAAGAAGCCATCTTTGATATTTTTGATCCCTTTAAGGACAGTGTTCATCAGTGAATAGTGTTTCAACTCCGTGAGATTCTCGGAATCTGTGTTGCTGTGGGTCTCGGGGCTCGATCGCCTGGCCCAGTCCTCCCTCGACAGCTCCACTGATTACTCGGGCTGGGAGACTGAGGATGAGGAATCCCCGAACACTCGTCGACACTGTGATGTGCCCTCCAATCCATCCTCCTCCGAGACTCAACGCCTTTCCCCACCCGAGGCCAATGCATTCCTTGACTTAATTCGGGGCATGTCGAAGGCGCTGGGATTTGCCACCAAGTTGGAGGAGGATCCTTGGACGGAGGAGCTCAAAATCTTCCAGTACGAGGCCCCACCAAGGGAGGCACTAACAGTGCCCATCCCACCCATCTCGGAACGGCTGCTCCTTTGCATGTAGAAAACACCGGTGTTTGTGCCCATCATGAGCCAATGGCCCAAATTGTTGTATTGAGTCTGCCGGGGCCTGGTCTTCCAGAAAGCACAGCTACCTCATAACTCCATGGTGGTGGAGTTGGCCATGCGTTGGCTCAAGAGCCAGAAGGCGCACTTCTCAGTGCCCCCAGGTAGGGAGACCCACACCCTGGACACCCTTAGCAGAAAGGGCTACCAGGGCTTGATGCTCATCAGCCGGATCCAGGCATACCAGTTGTACATGGGAATGTACCTGAGGGACCCGGCGCAGGAGATCATTGGGTTTTCAGTTGGTTTCTCTAAGGAGCCCCTCCAGAGGTTCCCAAAGCTGGATAAAGACGTCCATGAGTGCTCCAAGTTTATGACTAGCAGCCTATGATGGCTTTGAGTCGGCGGCTAGAGTAGCAGTGGTGGTCGTCGGTGCCCGATGCCAGGCTTGGCTACAGTTGTCCAACCTGGAGCAATAGGTTCAAGTCAAATTGGTCGATGTCCCTTGCCAGGGAGAAAACCTCTTTGGCAAACCTATGACCGATAAAGCTGCAGAGTTGGAGGCCACGTTCATGATGAGGACCAGGCTCTCCAAGAAGACCGCTACCCTTCCCCTATGGAAGGTCTTGAGTAAAAAGCCCCCTTACTTGAGGAAGGGAACTGCTTACAGAAACTATTCACTGTATCGTCAGCAGGCCCAGCAGGCCAAGGGACACGGGCATGGCCCTCGTTAGCAGAAGGCTCCCAAGCCTCAGGCACTGGCCCCAGCCCAGCCTGACGGGGGCTTTTGGCCCCTTGGGCATAGCCTCACCACCCCCAGGAGATCAGCAACCCACAGAGGGACATCTGATCCTCTTTGCCCACCGATGGCTAGCCATCACCACCCTGCACTGTATCTGAAGTTCATTGCGGCAAGGCTAGACACTGTTCCTCGGTGTCTGCTCGCCTCCTACTGCGCCTCCTTGGCTACATGGCCTCCATGGTCCATGTTACCCCAGACACCCGTCTTTCTATGAGGGTGACCCAGTGGTGCTTCCGCTGCCAGTGGACACAGACCACAGGCTGGCTGTGAGACAGAGTGTCAGTGACCCGCCGGCTGGCGGAGTCCTTTGACTGATGGCAGGCCATACAGCATCTTCAAGTGGGGATGCCCTTTTAGACCCCGACCCCTCAGAGGGTCCTCGCTACGGATGTCTCCTTGCTGGGCTGGGGTACACATTGTGAGGAACTCTGCACCCAGGGCGGTTGGTCCAAGATAAGAACATAAGAACATAAGATATGCCATACTGGGTCAGACCAAGGTCCATCAAGCCCAGTATTCTGTTTCCAACAGTGGCCAATCTAGGTCACATGTACCTAGCAGTTTCCCCAAGAGACACAAGTTCCACAATGCTTGTACTGGGTCAAGCATTGATATCTTCGGTCACTTCTTAATAATGGTTTATGGACCTTTCCTCCAGGAACTTGTCCAAACCTTTTTTAAACCCAGCTACACTAACAGCCTTTACTACATCCTCCGGTAACAAATTCCAGAGTTTGATTGCACGTTGAGTGAAAAAAAATTTTCTTTTATTAGTCTTAAATAGTTTACCCTGTAGCTTCATTGCATGTCCCCTAGTCTTTCTATATTCTGATAAGGTAAACAATCGATCTACGTTTACCCGTTCCACTCCGTTCATTAATTTATAGACTTCTATCATATCTCCCCTCAGCCGTCTCTTTTCCAGGTTAAAGAGCCCTAACCTTTTTAGCCTTTCTTCATAGGAGTATTCTTCCATCCCCTTTACCATTTTGGTGGCTCTTCTCTGTACCTTTTCTAAAATCGCTATATCCTTTTTAAGATACGGCGACCAGAATTGCACACAATATTCAAGGTGCGGTCTCACCATGGAACGATATAGAGGCATTATAATATCTTTTGTTTTATTTTCCATTCCTTTCCTTATCATACCTAGCATTCTATTTGCTCTCTTGGCCACCTCTGCACACTGGGCCGAGGGTTTTAACATGGTATCCACAATGACGCCTAAATCTTTTTCCTGGGTGGTGGTTCCTAATGTGGAACCTTGCATCGTGTAACCATAGTTTGGGTTGTTCTTCCCTAGGTGCATAACCTTGCACTTGTCCACATTAAATTTCATCTGCCATTTTGATGCCCAGTCTTCCAATTTATCAAGATCCTCTTGCAATTTTTCACAATCCTCTTGGGTTTTAACAACTTTAAATAGTTTTGTGTCATCTGCAAATTTGATAACCTCACTCGTTATTCCACTTTCCAGGTCATTTATGAATATGTCAAAAAGCAGCGGACCCAGCACAGATCCCTGGGGTACACCACTATTCACCTTTCTCCATTGGGAAAATTGGCCATTTAGCCCTACCCTCTGCTTTCTATCTTTTA
The DNA here is from genome assembly GCA_033557465.1 of Ichthyophis bannanicus. Classification (NCBI taxonomy): domain Eukaryota; kingdom Metazoa; phylum Chordata; class Amphibia; order Gymnophiona; family Ichthyophiidae; genus Ichthyophis; species Ichthyophis bannanicus. The sequence continues at coordinate 249,468,402 of CM066032.1, read as the reverse complement.
ACCAGTTCCTGATCCACAATAGTACACTGCCTCCTATCCCATGACTCTTTAGTTTTGCCAAAAGTCTCTGATGAGGGACCTTGTCAAAGGCTTTCTGAAAGTCCAGATACACAATATCAACCAACTCACCTTTGTCCACCTGTTAATTCACTCCTTCAAAAAAACATAACAGATTAAGAGAAGATCTTCCTTGTCTAAAGCCATGTTGGCTGTCTCCCATTAGGTTGTGACTATCTACATGCTGAGTAATTTTATTCTTTATGATGGTTTCTACCATTTTTCTCGGTACTGACGTCAGGCTCACCGGTCTGTAGTTTCCCGGATCACCCCTGGAACCCTTTTTAAAAATTGGTGTTACATTGGCGATCCTCCAATCTTCAGATATTAGAGATGATTTTAATAATAGTTCACAGATTACTGATAGCAGTTCTGCAATCTCATATTTCAGTTCTTTCAACACCCCTGGATGTATACCATCCGGCCCAGGTGATTTGCTACTCTTCAGTTTATCTAATAGTTGTAAGACATCTTCCCGATGTATCGATATTTCCTTCAATTCTTCCGCACCTTTAAATACCACTTCAGTCATGGGTAACATCCCTACATCTTCCTCTGTAAAGACCGAAGCAAAGAATTCATTCGGTCTCTCCGCTATCGCCTTGTTGCCTCTTAGTGCTCCTTTAACCCCTTTATCATCTAATGGACCAACTGACTCTCTCACAGGTTTTTTGCTACGAATGTACTTAAAAAGGTCTTTATTTTGCGTTTTTATTTATTTATTTATTTTTATTTAACAGTATTTCTAAACCGCCTTATCATGATAATCAAGGTGGTATCACAGCAAACAATCTGGTAGTGTGAGTGTGTTATACATGCAGTGAGGGTGGAAATTTAGTTGGGTGTGTGTTGTGTTGTGAGCTAGATTGGTTTGAGCTATGTACAATGTGGGCTATATACAGTGGTGCTAAAAACATTTTATATATACATATGGTGTTAGTCGGTAACGTGTGCTGCTATACAGTTTACTTAGTTTATGTGATGTGTCCATAGTGTTCTCTGAACAGCATGGTTTTCAGCTGTTTTCTGAAGTCCTTGAGGTCTGTAGTTGCTCTCAAATCGTCCGGTAGTTTGTTCCATATTGTTGGAGCAGCCATGGAGAGTGCTCTGTCTGTTGTGTCCTTGCGTGTGTGTTTGTATTCACTTGGGGTGCTGACTCGGTTGTGTGTTTGTTTTCTTCTAGGCCGAGTACTGGTGTCTGGTTGTATGAGGGCGTGTAGGCTGTTGGCTGAAGTTTGCTGTTTTATCTTAAATAGGTTTATGATAGTTTTGTATCTGATGCGTGCATCGATTGGAAGCCAGTGTAAGTCCTTTAAGGTGGGTGTGATGTGTTCTTGTCTTGCAGTTCCGGATATGATTCGTGCTGCGGTGTTTTGTGCCAGTTGGAGTGGTTTGATAGCTTGTTTCGGTAGTCCAAGGTATATCGGATTGCAAAAGTCCAGTAGAGGGGTTATCAGTGCTTGACAGACGGTACGGAAGTGTTCTGGGGCGAGGAGTGGTTTCAGTCTCCTGATGATTCACATCTTGTAGTAGGCTTTTTGTATTGTTTTGCTTATGTGTGTCTTGAGATTGAGTTTATTGTCCAGCGTAACCCCGAGGTATCTCACTTCTGACCTTATTGGTATAGTAATGTTTTGTATCTTTATATTTGGTGGGTGTATGAAGCTTTTGTACAAAGTTTTTGCTTCCGCAGCAAGCTTCTTCTCAAATTCTCTCTTTGCCTGCCTTATCAATGTCTTGCATTTGACTTGCCAGTGCTTGTGCTGTTTCCAGGTTTCGTCGTTTGGCTCTTTTTTCCATTTCCTGAAAGATGCTTTTTTGGCAACAACAGCCTCTCTGACCTCACCTTTAAACCATGCTGGCAGTTTTTTGGACTTCCTTCCACTTTTCTTAAAGCGTGGAATACAGCTGGTCTGGGCTTCCAAGATAGTATTTTTCAACAACACCCAAGCTTGATGTAAGTCTTTAACCTTCGCAACTGCTCCTTTTAGTTTTTTCTTAACTGTTTTCCTCATTTTATCATAGTCTCCCTTTCGAAAGTTAAAAGGTAGTACTGTGGATTTCCTTACTATCCCTCCTCCACTAATTAAATCAAAGGCGATCATGCTATGATCACTATTGCCAAGTGGCCCCAACACCCTTATCTCTTGCGCTAGATCTGGTGTTCCACTAAGGACTAGGTCTAATATGGCTTCCCCTCTGGTCGGTTCATGAACCAGCTGCTCCAAGAAGCAGTCATTTATTTCATCTAGGAACTTTATCTCCCTAGCATGTCCTGACGTGACACTGACCCAGTCGATACCGGGGTAATTGAAATTACCCATTATTACTGCGCTGTAACTTTTGTTAGCTTCCTTGATTTCTTTGAGCATTTCATCATCCATTTGGTCATTCTGGCCAGGTGCTCGATAGTACACCCCCACTGCCATCGCCTTCCCCCTTTTATATGGAATTTCAATCCATATAGATTCTACAGCAGATTTTGTTTCCTGCAAAACTTTAATCCTTTCTGACTCAATGCCCTCTCTAACATAGAGCGCAACCCCTCCACCAATTTGATCAGCTCTATCATTACGATATAGTTTGTACCCAGGTATCACAGTGTCCCACTGGTTGTCCTCCTTCCACCATGTCTCTGATATTCCAGTCATATCTAACCTTTCATTTAGTGCTATATATTCTAACTCTCCCATCTTATTCTTTAGACTTCTAGCATTTGCATACAAGCATTTTAGAGAATGTATTTTATTCATGTTAATTTGGCTATTGTTAGACATGGGTAAATTGGGATCTTTAAGCTCTGTCTGCTCCATACTTGAGGGCATTTGGGCTACTTTACTCTTTTGTGGAACCTCTCTGCTTTTGGTAGTATCCTTCAAGGATACATTCTTCCGAACCATCCGCTCTTGGGCGACTGTCGGCTTTCCCCTAATCAATCTCCTGGAGCTCCAGGCCATATTCCTTGCTCTCCGGGCCTTCTGCTACCGTCTGCAGCATCAGTCAATGCTGGTCCAAATGGACAATCAGGTCGCAATGTTCTACATCAACAAACAAGGGGTCACAGGATCCCTCACCCTCTTCCAGGAACAGTGGCAATCTGCTCCTTTGCGATCCACCAAGGGATGCTACTGCAGGCAGTGTGCTTGCCAGGCCAGGACAATGCCCTGGTGGACAGATTAAGCAGGGTCTTTCAGCCGCATGTTTGGTGCTGGACCCCAGAGTGGCCAGTCGGCTCTTCCAGCTCTGTGGGACCCCATTAGTGGATCTTTCTGCCAGCCAAGACAACTCCTAGGTGCCCCACATCTGCTCTCAGCAGCCCCACCCATCCCGGGTGGCTGCAAATGCATTCCTCATCCCGTAGTCGGGAGGGCCTTTTGTACACCTTCCCGACCATGCTGTTGATTGCCAAGACCCTTTTCAAAGCTCTTTGCGACAGGGCGTCACTGATCCTGCTGGCTCAGACAGCCGTGGTTCCTGCTGCTTCTCTGCTTGTCTGCAGAGGTCCCAGTCCCTCTGGAGAGTGCCCCAGGGTTACTGTCTCAGGAGAAGGGCTTCGTCTTGCACCCCAATCTGAGGTTCTTGTCATTGACAGCATGACTGTGGAAAAGGTTGCCCTGGCCCCTTTCAGCCTCCCAGGGGAGGTGGAGGAGGTCCTCTTGGTCTCCCGTAAGACCTCCACCAGGCGGGCCGAAGCTTTCAAATGGTGCAGGTTCTCGGTATGGTGCGTGGAGCGACGAGTGAATCTGTTCTCATGCTCAGTACATCTGGTGCTGCAATACTTGCTTCATCTGTCGCAAGCCGGGCTCAAATCTAACTCCGGGATGCACCTGAGTGCTCTTGCACCACACTACCACCCCATACAGGGCAAGTCCCTCTCTGTGAAGCTTCTCATAACCTGCTTCTTGTGGGGCCTTCTGTTGTCCAAGCCCCCCATAAGTCCACCAGTGATGGAGTGGGACCTCAACGTGGTGTTGTCACAGCTCACTTGGCCACCCTTCGAGCCAGTGGCTACTTGCCACCTGAGGTACCTCTCATGGAAAGTCATCTTCCTGGTGGCGCTCACATCCGCTCACAGGGTCAGCAAGCTCTAAGCCTTGGTTGCAGAGCCACCCTATACCAGGTTCTATAAGAACAGAGTCATGTTCCACACATACCCCAAATTCCTTCCGAAGGTTGTGTCCCCATTCCATCTCATTCAGGAGGTAGTGCTCCCCATCTTCTTTCCATGGCCCCATTCCAGCAGGGTGAAGGCCATCCTTCATACTCTGGACTGTAAGAGGGCCCTGTCCTTCTACCTTCAACATACCCAGGGCCATCACAAAGCTTTACAGCTTTTTATTTCCCATGACCCCAATCGATCAGGGGAGACGGTGACCAAGCGGTCTCTATCCATCTGGGTGGTAGACTGTATTGCCCTCGCCTATGAGCATGCTGGGCTCTCGCTGGAATACTGGATCATGGCACACAGTGTCGGGGCCATGGCGGCCTCTGTGGCAAACCCTCACTCTTTCCCAATGACGCACATCTGCCGAACCGCCACCTGGTCTTCGGTTCATACTTTCACAGCTCACTACTGCCTGGAGAGGGAGTCTTGATGAGACAGCGCCTTCAGCCAGGCTGTACTCTGTAATCTGTTCGGGGTTTAAGCAACTCCTACCCACCAACCCTTCTGTGTTCAGGCTACGGGAGCCCTGGTTCCTTACTGGACACATGGGCCATTCTGGAGTCTGTACCATTGGACTCAATTTCTGCTGCTCCCGGCTCCTCTTGGGGGAATCCGTGTTTTTCTATGGGCTTTCGGTAGCCTGTAGCTAGGGAGTCCAATATGTGAGGACTGACTTCCTGCTTGTCCTGGAGAAAGCGTAGTTACTCATCTGTAACAGGTGTTCTCCGGGGACAGCAGTAATCAGTCCTCGCAACCCTACCTCCTCCCCATGGAGGTACTTCTTTGATGTTTTATTTTTGCCATCTTAGCTATGTCATGACTGAGGCAAGATGGCACCCTTGGGTGGGAAGGGGACCACGCATGCATAGTGGCAACTCCCAAAGGCTTTCTTTGAAAGCTGGGGAGATGCTTCCATGAGGGCTCCGTCTGTGCCGATTCACCCATATTTGAGGACTGATTCCTGCTGACCCTGGAACACCCATTACAGGTGAGTAACTAAGCTATCTCACATGCCAGCAAGATTCTACTCAAGATCATTCAGCAGAGACTATAGCCATAACTGGAATGGGAACTGCCTAAAGTGTAAGCAGGCTTCAGGAAAGAGCGAGGAACAAGAAACATCATCACAGATGCGAGATGGATCCTTGAAAAGACAAAAGAATACCAAAAGGATATCTATATGTGTTTTATTGACTACAACAAAAGTTTTGACTGTAAACCATGAGAAACTCTGGGCCACATTAAGAAGCATGGGTATAATTCTCTTGCACAACCTTTACATTGATGAAGAAACAACAGTTTGAATGGAACAAGGAGAAACAGAATGGTTTAAAATCAGCAAAGATTTTACCTGTTTAATTTATATGCAGAACAAATTATCAGAGAAACAGGACTGTATGAAGACAACTGAAGTGTGAAGACTGGTGGAAGACTCACCAACAACCTTCGCTATGCTGATGATACCACAATACTGGCTGAGAGTGAAGACTATCTGAAACATTTGCTTCTCAGGATCAAGGAACAGAGCTTTAAAATGGATCTGCACCTTAACATGTTGTTGTTGTTAAGTGCCGTCGAGTCGGAGTCGACTCATGGCGACCCTCTGGATAGCTATCCTAAATTGTGTTCGGTCTTCAGTCAGGCGGCTCATTGTTGACAGACTGGTACCCGTAGCTGCTGTTATTGTATCGATCCATCTCATTGCTGGCCTTCCTCTTTTGCGTTGACCTTCTATCTTGCCAAGCATAATGTCTTTCTCTAATGATTTCTCTCTTCGCATGATGTGTCCAAAGTATGAAAGTCGAAGTCTTGTCATCTGAGCTTCTAAAGAAAGCTTAGGTTTGATTTCCTCTAGTACCGACTGGTTTGTTCTTCAGGCAGTCCATGGTATACACAGTATTCGCCGCCAACACCATAATTCAAAGGCATCAATTTTCTTCCTATCTGTCTTTTTCACTGTCCAGCTTTCACATCCATATGATGTTATTGAAAATACCATGGCTTGAACAAGTCGAATCTTTGTATGGAGAGAGACATCTCTGCTCTTGAGAATCTTATCTAGGTCTTTCATAGCCATTCTGCCAAGAGCAATGCGTCGTCTGATTCCTTGACTGCTTGTTGCTTCTTTATTGATAGTTGATCCAAGTAGGTTAAAGTTGTTCACAATTTCAATTTCTTCTCCTTCAACGATGAACCTGTTGATTATGCCAGTTGTCATGATCTTTGTCTTCTTTACATTAAGGTGCAGGCCCATTTTGAGACTATGTTCTTTGATTGTGAGAAGCAAATGTTTCAGATCATCTTCACTTTCAGCCAGTAATGTGGTATCATCAGCATAGCGAAGGTTGTTGATGAGTCTTCCACCAATTTTCACACCTCTGTTGTCTTCATACAATCCTGCTTCTCTGATGATTTGTTCTGCATATAAATTAAACAGGTAGGGGGAAAGTATGCAGCCTTGTCTTACACCTTTGCTTATTTTAAACCATTCTGTTTCTCCTTGTTCCGTTCAAACTGTTGCTTCTTGGTCAATGTACAGATTGCGCAAGAGAACGATCAATTGTTCTGGTATACCCATGCTTCTTAATGTGGTCCAGAGTTTCTCATGGTTTACACAGTCAAAAGCCTTGCTATAGTCGATAAAGCACAAATAGATATCCTTTTGGTATTCTTTAGTCTTTTCAAGGATCCATCTCACATCTGCAATGAGGTCTCTCGTTCCTCGCCCTTTCCTGAACCCTGCTTGCACTTCAGGTAGTTCTTGTTCCAGGTATGGTTGTAGCCTCTTTTGAATAATCTTTAGTAGAATCTTGCTGGCATGTGGGATCAGAGCGATTGTGCGATAATTTCCACAGTCAGTTGGATCACCTTTCTTTAGTATTGGTATAAACACAGATCTTTTCCAGTCAGTTGGCCATGATGTTGTCTTCCATATTTCTTGGCAGAGCCTTGTGAGTACGGTAACAGCTGCATCAGATTGCTGCAATACTTCTATGGGAATACTATCAATGCCTGGTGCTTTGTTCTTTAATAATGCTTTCAATGCTGCTTCAACTTCTTCTTTCATCACCAATGGTTCCCGATCATAAGGTACAGGTTGAAACGGCTGTTGGTCCACTTGATCTTTATCATATAAAAACTCTGTATATTCCTTCCACCTTTTCTTGATCTTCTCAGCATCATTCAACATAGAACCTTGAGCATCTTGTAACATTCCAATTTGAGGCTGGAAGTTTTTCTTTAACTCTCGTAGCTTTAGGAAAGCCGATCTTGTTCTTCCTCTAATAGTTTCTGCTTCTATTTCCTTGCGTCATTGTAGTACTTTTCCTTGTCCTGTCTTGCTGCACGTTGGAAATCTCTGTTGAGTTCTACGATTGTCCTTCTTTCTCCTCTGGCTTTAGCTTCTCTGCGTTTCTGGGCAATTTTCAGAGTTTCTTCCGTCATCCATTTTGGCCGTTTTTGATTTTTCACCTTTTGTAGAGACTTCTCGCTTTCTTCCAACACAACCTTCTTGATGTCATTCCATAACTCTTCTGGAGCTCTGTCATTGTATCTAAAGCAGCAAATTGATTTTGCAGGCAGTCTTTAAATTCCAGTGGTATATTCTCAAGGTCATATTTTGCTGCATTCATGAGTGGTTTGCTCTTTTTCAACTTTAGCTTGAGTTTGCATACTAGTAGTTGATGATCTGTACCACAGTCAGCTCCAGGTTTTGTCTTTGTTGACGTTACAGAGCTTTTCCATCGTTGACTTCCACAGATGTAGTCAATTTGATTTTTATACAATCCATTGGGTGAAGTCCAGGTGTACAGTCGCCGCTTGTGTTGCTGGAAGAAGGTGTTTGAGATGAATAGATCATTGGTCTTGCAGAATTCTATCGGTCTTTCTCCAACTTCATTTCTGTTGCCAAGTCCATATTTTTCAACTACTTTGCCTTCTTCTTTGTTGCCAACTTTTGCGTTCCAGTCACCCATGACTATCAGGATATCCTGTTTGCATGTTCTGTCAATTTCAGCTTGTACTTGTTCATAGAACTCTTCAATTTCATTCTCTTCTGCAGCTGTTGTTGGGGCATATACTTGAATTATAGTTGTGTTGATAGGCAATCCTCGTAGACGAATAGAGATTAAGCGTTCGCTGACTGCATTGTATTTCATTACAGTTCTTGCAAGTTTCTTCTTTATTATAAATGCAACACCATTTCTTCTTTGTCTTTCATTTCCAGCATAGTAGACCATGTGATCATCGGATGCAAAGTGCCCCATGCCAGTCCATTTCAGTTCGTTGACACCCAATAGATCAAGTTGTACACATTCCATTTCATTCTTGACCACCTCCAACTTCCCTTGGTTCATGCTTCGTACGTTCCATGTTCCAATGTGTAAGACATCTTTATAGCTTCTGACTCTCATTTCATGCGCAACTACATCAGCAGTCAGACTTCCCGAGGGCTTTGATCCAACCACATCATAAATGCTGGCTTTACTCTGAAAAGTCTTCAGCTCTTCCCCAGTAGCTAGTTGAGTGCCTTCCGACCTGGGGGTCTCATCTTCCAGCACCATGGCACAATTTGTTTTGTTGTAACTATCCATTGGGTTTTCATGGCAAGATACAGAAGTAGATTGCCGGGCCTTTCTTCCGTGCAGTTTAAGTTTGGTGGTGTTGCCGTTGTCACAAAAATGTGATCCTCCGCCATCAACACTCTCCCATTCTGCTGCTGCCCAGATGGGTGGTTTGTCTTGGTCATAAAGAAGACAAAGGTCTGACAACTGACAAAATCAGTAGTTCATCATTGATGGAGAAGAAATTGAAATAGTGGACAACTTTAACCAGCTTGGATCAATAAAGAAATGGCAAGCATTCAAGAAATCCGATGATGCATTGCTCTTGGCAGAATGGCTATGAACGACCTAGACAAGAGCAGAGATGTCTCTCTCCATACAAAGATTTGACTTGTCCAAGCCATGGTATTTTCAATAACATCATATGCATGAGAAAGTTGGGACAATCTGGGAAATGCTGGCACTATATCAGTCATATCTCCCAGTGCCAGGCACAGTGGATGTATGGCTACTCTATCACACTGCCAACAATATCTGATCTAAGTAGAATACTCTATGTAAAATAATCCAGAAGTAATCACCATAGGTTTCCTATAGCTAAACGTCAGAACATATCCCTGTCAATAATAGGGACCCTCAGAAAAAGGGCATTCAGCAGTGCAAACAGCACTAATTGATGCTCAAAAGCAACACTATTGGTCCCACTAAATGTGCATTATGGGCATGCATTAATACTGTTTGCACTGTTGAGTGCCCTTATTTTGAGGGTACCTTATTATTGACGGGGATATGTTTTGACATTTAGCTATAGTGAACCTTCTCTGAGTTTGACTGCCCAATCACACTGGCACCTGGTGACGCCACGGTCATCCATACAGTCCAGGTACTGACCAGGCTTTCATGTCCCCCCTGAATTGCAGATGAGCAGACCAGATCCCCTTGTGCACACCACAAACCACACACACATACTCTTACTTTCTGTCACAAAAACATGATTCTCTACCAAAAAGATGCTCTGACCCTATACAACAGCTATGACATAACATGATAGCATGGAGTACCAAGACTACAAATATGACCTCCGTTTCTCACCCAAAAAGGAATCCTTTCTCTGTTCATGCCCATACTATCCCTGCATCAGTAGTCTCATTTTTTTGAACATGGGAATTGTTAGAGTCCCATATATTGGCTTCTTTAGCACAAGCTGCACATGTGCATAGCCTGAATAAACACTATTGCTCTTCATAATATGTCTGTAAGGGTGTTTATAAATGTTTCTTTACCTTATAAAATTCCCTTACCACTGCTCCCTGTACCTTAAGATTGTATCTTGTATTTTTCCAGACTGCAGTCACACCAATTGAAAACATACTTGTCACAACCATTCTTCTATATTCCATTCTTGTCATACTTGTCACAACCATTCTTCACCGGGTCAAAACACCGCTTTGACTCGGTGAAAAGCGGTATATAAATGCAGTTAAATAAATAAATTAAATAAATAAATAAAATAAATTCTATATGGGACACATTCCAGAGCACAGCAGAATATTTTCTAAGTCCTAGCCTTATACCACATTTCCCCAAAAAAAGTCCCCAATGGTGATGAAAATCAAGCCCAAATCAACAAAATCACCCAAAAGTTTCACAGTTCTCAAAAACGTTTTTTATTTTTTGGACATACCATCAGGAGACAAGTGTTGCTCAATCTCAAAAGTTGGTCATGTCCATTTTAATCATATATGGTTCTAAAATCAAGAGACAAATGAAAGCACTTATCTTGTCTGACCAGTCCACAATATAGCAGAAATCAAACTTCATGCTTCAAAAAAGGAACTCACAGGCAACCACATTTCAGCAGGAATAACTTGGATGTTTCCAGAAAACACAATACATACACAGGCCTTTCCTGAATACACTTTCTACATCTCCACAGCCGACTGCACCCCTGTTCCGCCCTCTCCTGCCCACGTTCTGAGATCCCTGTGCTGGCGCCATGGACATGCATGTCAGCAGTGTTTTGGAATATGGTCTGGGATATTTTCATCACATAAACATTTCCGCTGCATGTACAAACCCCTTCTTCGTGTTCTGTAATGATCCCCTAAGTGCATAACTTTTCACTTGTCCACATTCAATTTTATTTGCCATTTGAATGTCCAGTCTCCCAATTTATCAAGGTCCTCTTGCAATTTTTCACAATCCTCGTGTGTTTTAACAACTTTGAATAATTTTGTGTCATCTGCAACTTTGATTACCGCACTCGTTATTTCCATTTCCTGGTCATTTATGAATATGTTAAAAAGCAGCGGACCCAGCAGAGATTCCTGGGGTACTCCACTTTTCACCTTTCTCCATTGAGAAAATTGGCAATGTAGCTCTTCTCTCTGTTTTCCATCTTTTAACCAATTCCGAATCCACAATAGTGCACTGCCTCCTATTCTATGACTTTTTAATTTTCCCATGAGTCTCTCATAAAGGACCTTGTCGAAGGCTTTCTGAAAATCCAGATGCACTATATCAACTGGCACACATTGGGTATGATTTTCTAAGTCATCAATTTATCTTCCAAAGTACCACTCTCCATTTCCTTCACCCATTTGGTAATTGCCCGCAGCAACTTTGCATGTTCATCATGATTCTGCTCAAGGTCATTGACCTGGTGGCCTAGCTCTGCTAAGTTCCTGTGCAGCTCTTGGAGAAGTGTTTTTTTGCCACTTGTGAATTCACCCCGGAATCTTTTTTTCAAGTTCACATACCACTCAAAGTCCACTCTAGTGAGCACCAATGTTCCCTCTAAGCAGCTTGAAGCTGCGTTGGAGTCCTGCCAGTGAGGGGAGGTGAAACACGATCGAGCTTAGGATCGCATAGTATAGGCAGATCCCTCGGGACCTGCCTGTGCCGTGCGATTGGTAGGCATGCTGGTGGATGACTCCAGCGCAGCTTTAAGCTGTTTAGAGGGAACATTGGCGAGCACCTCTGACTGGCTTTTTCCAGACACTTGCTCACTCTCATCTTCCAGGATTTCATGCTCCCAATCCAAGAATGCCCATGTTTGGCCTTGTCCTCAGCTTCCAGGCCCACTGATTTCTCTCCTAAATAAAGATAGGTGATTAAAAAGCTGATATTCCACCCCCCCCCCCCTCCTGCTATCACACAGTGAGTAGACATCTTGTTTCAGGGATGCAGGATGGCTTGGATGGTTAGGAAACAAAGGTGGAAGGGCACACTGGAGATTCCCATTTCTGCAAATTGTAGGGAACCCAGACTTTGTGCTAGCCCTGGGGAAATTGAGGATCTAAGCATGGCACATGAAGGAGTACAGGGGCATAGAGCTACTCATGAAAATAAACAACGGTATGATCCTTTTTTTTGACCAAGTTAAAGAAAAATGAACTATTCCCAACAGAATAATTCAGTGATTACAAGTGAGACGTCATTATGGAGCAATAAAAATCAGAGAACCTAAAAGCCTGCAACTTAGATCTAGATAAAATGTTTGCAGAACTACTTCCACGCTTAAATAAATCGGTCAGTTGGTAAAAAAAAAAATAGGCAGGGAAAACCGTAATGATAGTTGCTTAACTTAGGAGTGGAGGAGTGGCCTAGTGGTTGGGGCAAGGTACTTCAGGCCAGAAGGTCGGGGGTTCAAATCCCACTAGAGGGCATTGGGCCGGAAGGACTGGGGTTTCTAGTCCCACAGGTGCTCCTTGTGGTCTTAGGCAAGCCACTTAACCCTCCATAGCCCATGGTTCCCTGTTAAATAGTTATCTCCAAGTTATAATGCCCTGTTCAATGTAATTTCAGTTTGTTCAATGTAAACCGCACTGATGCAGAACAGCACAGTATATAAGAGAATTTAAATAATAATAATAACTTCCCTAGAAGCTATAAGTAACTCATAAATTTAGTACAATTTTTGGGGGCCATAATCTGATAATGACTTATGTGGGGTTTCAGGGGATTCAGTATTGTCGTGACTAGATTGTAAGCTCGGACGAGCAAGCCTCTGACAAGCAGGGACTGTCTCTTGTATGTATGTCTGTACAGCGCTGCGTGCGTGGCGCTATATAAGTGTTAAATAGTAGTAGTATAAGATCTTGCATAGTGGATGGTGGCCAGGACCGGCACAAGGATTTCTGCCATCCCAGGCAGAAGCCTTGGCCGTGCTGCCCCCCCCCCCATGCCACCTTCCTGCCCCATGCTAAGCCATGCTGCCGCTGATTCTGGCGTCGCAGGAGGGGGCGGCTCAACTTACGAGAAATAGTTGAAGATATTGCTACTGAAGTAAGTGCCACCAGTTATTAATGAGGGATTTAGCTCACCCCTTTCAGTAATAGTTAAAAGCGAGTTACTTTCAGGTACTTTATGTATTTCTTTGTCCTCGGGGGGTTACAGTCTAATTTTGTACCTGAGGCAATGGAGGATTAAAGTGACTTACTCTGAGGTCACAGAGAGCATCAGTGGAATTTGAACTGGCTTTCCTGGATCTCAACCCAATGCTCTAGCCAATAGGCTGCTCCTTCATGCAACTTGAACAGTCCTTTTTGTTTGAGTTCTTTATTCAATTTAACTATTCCTTTATTCTTTATCAGGTTTTAGATTATACTGAAAATATGATTAGGGCCCTAAACTGTGTTAAAATACAGACCAGGTTGGGCGTTCCTAAAATCTTTCTCAGTCTTATATATTTGAACATGTACATTTCCTTGGAGAGGTAAAAGGCTGTGTATTTAGATTGTCAATTAAACTACATTTCCACTAACAGAATTATTAGTAGTTTCATGTAACTTCATGCAGTTCCTTGCTTGTAATGTAAAGTTTTGTGTCAATTTAAGGTTGTGCATGAGGACAGTTCCCCACTGGAAATTGTGTTCACAGTTGTGGCTCTTCCCAAGTATGGATATATTCGTAGATTTGCATCAGAAGAAGGGTATATTGATACAGAACCAAGGTCGATTTCAACCTTTACACAGCAGGACATTAACAATGGGAACGTTCAGTACGTACAAACTGTTCCTGACCAGCTGCAAGACTGTTTCACTGTGGATGCAACAAACGGTATCAGAGTGGTCAGTGGGATTGAGATCTTCGTGGACATCATTCCCAAGCTGATTCCATTAAAGGTTCAGAACGTTACAGTACTGGAGGGTGGTTCAAAGGCACTGACAGAGGACTACCTAAAGATTTCTGATCAGTATTTCACGGGGTTCAGTTGTGCATTCATTTTACTTGAGTCGCCAAAGCATGGTTATATTGAAAACACTTACTTTCCGGGAGTAGACCTAACCAAGTTTACTACAACAGAGGTAATATACATTTTTTTTATATTGACTTCTTCAGTTACTGCCTGATGAATGTGATGATAATGCATTATGTTTTGTTTTTATTTCTAAAGTCATCCAAAACCCATTAAAAGTGAACACTGTTCTACTCATGCGAAGTATTCAGACTTGTCTTTGAGAAATCATTTCAGTGGCGTGAGCACTGGGTCTAACATAATTTATTTTTGTAATTCTTCTACTACTAACTGTCTTGCTTTGATAAGCTGTCCCTCCTTGTCAGTTTACCCACTGTTATGATATGAGACTGTAATCCTCTCCTTGTGACAAATTAGTCCTGACTCATGCAGAATTCACAGATTTATAAGACACTGATAAAGGCTGCGATATGGACATGTCTTCTGTGAACTCCTAAACTGGACTGAGACTATTTTATGCAGGCCACCTACTTAGCCAGTCTCAGCTGGATTTGAACTAGTAACCTAATGGCGAAAAGCACTGTAAAGGTTTGGTGGTTCCCTTTTGACTTGCGGTACCCACTTTGTAAATCCCGTAGCTTCCTAAACTTCTCCTGAGGTCCACACAGTCAGTCGGGTTTGGGTTTTCTACAGTGAATATGTATGAGAAATCTGCATGCACTGCTGATCAAGTATATGTAAATTAATCTCATTCATATTTCTGTGGATATCCAGAAAACGTGGCTGGCTGAAGGGTCCCCAGAATAGATTTGAGAAGCTTTGGTATATCCAATGTCATTGGGTAGTAATGCTGCTCCATCTCCCCCCTCCCCCATTAAAATTAAATTATCACACAGGTCTGTTGCCAAAATTGTTGACACAGATCTGTCGCTATCTCAGAGGAAGCTGCATTTATTTTCTATAGTGGTGAACTTTATGAATAATAAAGTGGATGTAAAGTACCATATAAATGCTAATGATTTACGGTTAGTGGTAGTAATTATAATGCAATACCAATATATGTGCAGTTTTTGTACTCTGATCTTGAAATAGCTAAAACACTATGGGGGTCAGTTTAAAAGGCTTAGACATGATATGGATGTCTAAAAATGTGCATGTGGACAACCTGATCATGGAGACATCCCCAGGACTATTTTACAAATGGCTTTTAAAGACATCTCTGGTGTGAGGATGCCCAAGTAGGCAGGGGGAGTGGCAGAGGCGTGTCTGAGATGGTACAATGAACTTAAACATCCCTGCTCGATTTTCAGATATGTTGGGGACATCTACAATCCCGTTCAAGTTTAGACCTGCTCCAGGCACGAATAGGCACCAGGAAAGTGCTTGTTTTGGCCATAAAACATCTAGGGGGTGTAGAGAAGATGGAGAGTTAAATGACACTCAGGATCACAAGGAACAGCAGTGGGATTTGAACCCTGGCTGCCCTGGACCTGCACCACTACTCTCAATTAGGCTATTAGATGTCCCTGTTCTGGAATACTATTCTGGGGACGTCTATGTAGATGTCCAATATGGACGTCTATGGGGACAGGTCCACATTTGTGAAATTGTGTCTGAACTTGGACGTGCCTGCTTTTTTTTTTTTTCCCCCAGATGTTATGACTTGAATGTCCTTTGTAAATTTTAGATTACTAGTAAACTGTCTGTAAATTTTTGATTTTGTTGCATTTTTTCCTAGGTAAAGCAAGAATTAATTTACTATGTCCATGATGGTAGCGAGACGTTGCATGACAACTTCACGATACTGGCTAATAATTCAGAGCTTTGGAAACAGAGTTTGCCCCAAATGGTTTTTGTAACTGTTGTGTCAGTGAATGATGAAGTTCCAGTAATAACTGCAAACAGCATATTTAAGGTAAGACATTCCTAAGTCGCCTTCATTTCTTTAAACTATTTCAAAGATGCTTGTCTATGTATGTGGGTGTTGCCATTTTCAACATTCTTCCTTCTCCTCAACAGACGTGCTTTACATACAGCTGTGGTCAACATTATTGGCACCTTTGCATTTTAAGTATGTTGTGTACAATATCTTGAGAAATAATTGGAAATATTCCAACTGTATGTCGTCATAATATTTTAATAGTATGTTCAAAGGTATACAACAAAATAAAAAAAATCTGTGCAACTTAGATGTAGTAATTTCTGAGAAAAAAACGAAATATGACCTAAACAGGATTAATAGAACCCTTCACTAATATACGTACTTATACCCCTGGCAGTGATGACAGCCTCCAAACATTTCTTGTAGCCATCTATAAGTTTCGAACATTTGTCTTCTGGTAGTTTCTCCCACTCTTCAACTGCAATTTGTTCCATCTCATGAATGTTTCCAGGATTCCTTTTACCAATGGCAGATTTCAGCTTTTTCCAAAGGTTCTTGATTGGATTGAGATCAAGACTCATTGCTGGCCAGTTTAAAATGGTCCATTTGTTCCTTTTTAACCATTCTTTCGTACTTTTGGATGTATGTTTTCGGTCATTGTCCTGCTATAGAAGATTCATGACCTTCGACACAAACCTAGCTTTCTGACACTAGATAGCACATTTCACTCTAAAATACCTTGGTAGTCCTCTGACTTCATGGTTCCTTTAATACATTCCAGATCTCCAGTTCCTGAGGCACAACATTATGGAACCCCCACCATATTTAACTGTAGAAAGGTTGGGTTTTTTTTCCCTTATAAGCTTCATTTCCTTGCCTGTAAATGTATTGCTGGTCTGCATTGCCAAAGAGCTCAAGTTTGGTTTCATCTCTCCACAGAACATTTTCCCAGAAGGATTGTGGTTTCTCAAGGTGGATTTGGACAAAGATCAGGCATGCTTTTTTATGTCTGCCTTTGAGCAGTGGGGTCAACCTTGACCTTCGCTTATGAAGTCCTTCTTTGTTTAGCGTGCGGTGTATGGAGTGGGTTGAAAACACCACTCCAGGTTGCTCCAGTGGTGGCGGGCATCGGTGTATGATGCCAAGCTTGGCTACAGTCATCCGACCTTGAGCAGTGGGTTCAGGACAAATAGGTTCTCTCCTTGGCATGGGACATCGACCAATTTGGCAAACCCATGACCAACAAGGCTGCCGAGCTGGAGACTGAGTTCATGATGAAGATCAGGCTCTCAAAAAAGACCGCTGCCCCTCCCCTATGGAAGGGCTTGGATAAAAAAATCCTTCTACCCGAGGAAACGGGCTGCTTACAGAAACTACCCACCTTTTTTAGCCCTCCTTTTCAGGCCACCTTTTCAGGGTCAGCAGACCAAGGGACATGGGCATGGCCCTCGTAAGCAGAAGGCTCCAAAACCCCAGGCATCAGCCTCGCCCAGCCAGGGAGGAGTTTTTGACTCCTTGAGTATAGCCTCTCTACCCCAAGGAGATCATCATCCCACAGGGGGATGACTGACCCACTTTGCCCAGAGGAGATTGACAATCACCACCGACTCTTGGGCACTCCAAGTGGTCAGGAAGGGTTATCTCCTCCACCTGACTCAGACCCTCCCCCTTATTTTCCAGGAGAGCCCCTCAGGTCTCCCCTTCACTGGGACAGTCTACTGCAGGAGTTGGCAGGTCTTCTTGAGGGCAACGTGGTGGAACCGGTGCCCCACCATCTTAAGGGCAAGGGGTTCTACTCCATGTACTTCCTCTTGCCAAAAAGAACAGGGGGCCTAAAGCCCATTCTTGACCTGCGCAACCTCAACAAATTCCTGATGAGGGAGACGTTCAAGAAGCTCTCCCTTGGAACATTGCTGCCCTACCTCCAGCAGTGAGATTGGCTATGCTCCTTAGACCTGAAGGATGCCTATGCCCACATCCTCATTCACCCCAACCACAAGCAGTACCTGTGTTCATAGTAGGAGGTGGGCACTATTGGTACAGGGTGCTTCTGCCCCAAGGGTCTTCACAAAATGCCTGGCAGTCATGACCACCTTCCTCCGCCTCCAGGGGGCCTTTGTCTTCCCCTACCTGGACAACTGGCTCATAAAGGGAGGCACGGCCTCAGAGGTGCAGCAGGCCACCGCACACACCATCTTGCTTCTGCAGCACTTGGGCTTTGTCATAAACTACCCCAAATCTCACCTCCTCCCGACACAATGTCTGAAGTTCATTGAGGGCAAACTGGACACTCTCCAAAGGCCTTCTTGCCCAGGGATTGAGCCAACCACCTCAGGACTCTGGCACGAGATATACAACATCGTCCCTCTGTGCTCGCTTAGCTCCTCCTGCGCCTTCTGGGGCACATGGCCTCCACGATCCATGTCACCCCAGACTCTCACCTCCACATGAGGATGTCGCAGTGGTATCTTCGAGACCAGTGGACTTAGGCCATGGGGCACCTCCAAGACAGAGTCTCCGTAACCTGTCAACCGGCGGACTCTCTGGCCTCTGCAGTCTCCCCATTATCTCGAGACGGGTATGCCTTTTCAGGCCCGAGCCCCTCAAAGGTTCTGACCACAGACACATCCCTGCTCAGCTGGGGAGCCCACTGTGAGGAGCTCCGCACCCAAGGCAACTGGTCACCAGACGACAGCACCCAGCAGATCAACCTCCTGGAGCTGCAGGCAATATACTTAGCCTTGCGAGCTTTTTGCCACCAGCTGCGTCACCAGCCAGTGCTGGTCCAGACGGACAACCAGGTGGTGATGTTTTAAGTGAACAAACAGGGGGCACAGGGTCTTGTGCCCTTTGCTGGGAGGCAGCGGTCCTCTGCTCGTATGTAGTCCAACAGGGTATTCTCCTGCGGGTGAGAACAACCTGCTGGTCGACAGGCTGAGCAGAATCCTCCAGCCACACGTGTGACAGTTGGACCACAGTGTGGCTGACCGGCTCTTCCAGATCTGGGTGAAACCAGTGATTGATCTGTTCGCCAGCCCAGACAACTTCCAGTTGCCCCGCTTCTGTTCCCCACAGGCCCACCTCTTCAGGATGGCAGCGGACGCGTTCCTCATCTTGTGGTCGGAAGGCCACATGTACACCTTCCCTCCCACACCGTTGATTGCCAAAACCTTGTTCAGGACCCTCCATGACAGGGTCTCGCTCATCCTGATAGCCCCTCAATGGCGCAGGCAACCGTGGTTCCCCCTGCTCCACCGATTAACGGTGGAGACCTCCATCCCATTGTGGAACTCTCTGGGACTCCTGTCTCAAGAAGGGAGCGCTCTCTGTACCCCAACCTGGGGTCCCTGTCGCTGACAGCGTGGCTGCTGAAAGGGTGACCCTAGCCTCTTTCAACCTCTCGGGTGAGGAAGAGGAGATCCTGCTGGCCTCTCGCAAGGCCTCTACTAGAAAAACTTACGCCCTCAAATGGCACAGGATTTCGGTCTGGTGTGCTGAACACGGGACTGACCCGTTCTCCTGCCCGGTGGATCTGTTATTACAGTACCTTCTCCACCTCTCGCAATCTGGGCTTAAGTCTAACTCCATCAGGGTGCACCTCAGTGCCCTGGTGTCATACCACCACCTAGTGGATAGCAAGTCCCTCTCAGTCCAGCTGCTGGTGATCCGCTGTCTTAGGAGTCTGCTCTTATCGAAGCCCCCGGTTTGCCCTCCGACAACCGAATAGGACCTTGACGTGGTATTGGGGCAGCTCACTCGCCCACCCTTTGAGTCTCTGGCTACTTACCACCTACGATACCTCTCATGGAAGGTGGCATTCCTGGTTGAACTCACGCCACTAGAGTTAGCAAGCTTCGGCCTTAGTGGCGGAGGCACCTTATACCAGGTTCTACAGGAACAGAGTGGTGCTCCGCACGCACCCTAAATTTCTTCCGAAGGTGGTATCGTCCTTCCAACTCAACCAGGAAGTGGTTCTTCCTACCTTCTTTACGAGACCTCACTCCAAGGCAGAAACAGTCCTTCACACCTTGGACTGTAAGAGGGCTTTGTCCTTCTATATCCAACACAGTCAGGGCCACTGCAAAGCCACTCAGCTTTTCATCTCCTATGACCTCAGTAGGCTAGGGGAGGCGGTGATAAAGCATATGCTGTCCACCTGGGTGACAGACTGTATCGCCCTCGCCTATGAGCAAGCAGGGATTCCACTGGAAGGCCATGTCACTGCACAATATCAGGGCCATGGCGGCTTCGGTGGCAAACATGCACTCTGTCCCGATGATGGACATCTGCCAGCCATCATTTGGTCTTCAGCCCATACCTTTGCAGCTCATTACTGCCTAGAAAGGGAATCCTGATGGGACAGTGCCTTTGGCCAGGCTGTGCTCCGTAATCCTTTTGGGTTTTAGGCAACTCCTATTCTCTAACCCTTCTGTGTTCAGGCTACCGGAGTGCTGGTTTTCATCGGACACAGGGGCCCTACTGTGGTCTGTGGACACAGACTAAATTGCTGCTGCTTGCGGCTCCCCATGAGGGAGCTTTTTCACTATGGGTTTTTGGTAGCTTGTAGCTGGGGAGTCCCATATGTGAGTACTGATGCCTGCTGTTCCTGGAGAACACGTTACAGGTGAGTAACTACGCTGTGTCCGTATGCTGTCAAAGGTGGCCGTGCCTCAAAAGACAAACCTGCGGGCATGGCGTTGGATGCAGACTCTGATGTGTGGATATGAGTAGTGCACCAGGGCCAATATCCGAATATGGTTCCAGGAGCTCCAAAGGGACTTTGACATTGTATGTGATGAGATCAGGGAGGTGCTGAGGGAGCTCCGGAACGAAGTTCGGGACATAGGACAGTGTGCGGAGGGCCTTGAAATGACTTTGGAGGCCACAGAAGAGCAAGTGAGCACATTGGAGATCCAGTTACAACAAATACATATGGAGCAGGAGACTTCATATAATAAAATAGAGGATCTCGAAAACCACACCCGCTGGTGCAACATCAGAATCTATGGGGTGCCTGAGACTGAACAGTATCAGCAGGCCCTCACGATTACGGTGAAGGAATGTATAGTCCGCATTGCAACATGCAAGTGCCGTTTCACTTGGGAGGGCCGTAAATTCGAGATTTTGCAGGACCTGGCTCCCAGTACTTTACAGCTCCTGTGAGCACTTCAAGTGGTGACTCAATATTTATGGACAGAAAACATTAAATATATAAACGGCTCTTTCTGTTTGTCTTACTTTTTGAGATCCAGGGTAAGCCAGTGCGGGCTTTTTCTGAGGATGAGGCCTGGCTGCGATTATGGCAGGCGGGAGCCCAGAATTTCCCAGAGCACAAGGAATCTCGACTGGAGTCATAAGAACATAAGAAATGCAATACTGGGTCAGACCAAAGTCCATCAAGCCCAGCATCCTGTTTCCAACAGTGGCCAATCCAGGTCACAAGTACCTAGCAATTTCCCAAAAAGACACACAGGTTCCATAATGCTTGTATTGGGGCAAGCAGTGGATTTTCTGGGTCCTCCTTAATAATGGTTTATGGACCTTTCCTCCAGGAGCAGCCCTCGCAGAAATGACATGAGTTTCCAAAAAGGGGCAACACTTGCGCTGGCTCTCCCTGACACTGGAGGACCCAAAGGGTTCCCTGGTCGTTGTGCCAGACAATGGGGAGTGAAGCCCCCACTGGACTTGGTAGATGGACATTCTCTGGCAACAGTGTTTATGCTGTGTTTGAGTATTACTAGGACTCTTATGTTTGAGTTAAGTTGTGTCAGGGCCTTGTGGGTGACGGGGGAGTATGTGGGTTACATTGATCCTATACATATTTGGAGGGCACTGCGAGTATATGTGGGGAGGAGGGTTTTGAGTGAGTGCATGCGTGTGCTGGGGTATTTGTTGTAAGGGAATGCACCCACCGAGATCCCCTTCTCATGTAGGGAGGCAGAATAGGGTTCTGCGGGATTGTGAAGGGGTTGAGGGTAGAGGGGTTTGGGGGAAGGATGGGGGGAAGGTGAATGGTGGGAGAGTGGATGGTCATGGCTGCCAGTCTGAATGTTGGTACATTGAATGTGAAGGGGCTCAATTCACCTCAGAATTGGAAACAGCTGCAATATAGCCTGCAGCAGCTACAGTGGCAAATAGTATTCCTCCAGGAAACACATCTTTTAGTGAAGGACGAGCATGTAGTACACCCTGGGGCATACATACCCCCAGGTCTATTTTGCTGCGGATGGGGAGGGTAAAAAGAAGGGATGCTTAGCCACATTTATCCACGGAAATGTTCCCTTCGTCTTAAGAGGGGTAACCCGCAAGGGTGATGGGAGGATCCTCCTGATGAGGGGGGAGCCGGCCACCTTGTTAAATGTTTATAGCTCTAAGTCAGGCCAACAGAAATTCTGGAAGGATCTGGGTCAATGGGTAGGGGAAGAAGGTGAGGGGGCATTTATTAGTGGTGGGTAATTTCATTGATGTGTTGGAGGGCTGGGGACGCAGTGCAGGTGGAGGGAGTAGCAGGTAGGGACCTGGGGGTGGGGGCGGTTTGACAATGGATGAAAGAATTGGCGCTTACTGATCTCGAGAGGGCAGCACATTTTACTGGACAGGATTATACCTTTTTTTGAAGCTCATGACAGTTATAGTCTTAGTGACTACCTAGTGGGAACCAATATGGGACTAATTAGTTGGGGGCCGCAGTAATTGGCCCTATAACGTGGTCTGATCATGGCCCTTTAGGTGTGCTTTTTGAGGGAGCCCTAGTCGTACCCCTGCAGAAGTTTTGGAAGCTTAATATTAGCCTACTAGAAAGGGACTGTGAAATCTAGGCCTTGGAGTGGATCATCCAGTACTACCTTGAACTGAACGACAGTGGTGAGGTGAGCACTGGAATTCTGTGGGATGGCCTTAAGGCTGTGGTGAGGGGTCATTTAATCAAGATGGGGGCACAGAGGAGATGTGAGTGGGAGGAGAGGGAACAAGCTTTACTTAGTCGCATTTGGGACCTCAAAGCCACACATCGATGCGCAGAGGACAGGTGGACTAGAAGTCAGTTGGAGGAAGCCTGGCACCAGTTGCAGGAATTGCAGATCAATGGAATTACTTTCCAGCTCCAGTGAGTAAATCAACTCTATTATGAATTCGATAACAAATCTAGTGAGCTACTGTCCTGCAAGCTTTAAGTGCGAGTGAGGGCCTCCGCCATTGGCAAGGTTAAGGGCCCGCAGGATGAACTGTGTTTTAAGAGTGGGGAGATTCAGGATTAGTTTGCCCAGTATTACCAATGTTCTTATGCGGCTGGCCTGCCGGTAGGGGGAGACCACTTTCAATCTTATCTGGAGGAGAGTGCCGGGCTGCTGTGGTTTGGTGAGGGGAGCACAAGCGATTGGATGCAGCTATTAGTAAGGATAAAGTGCTTACTGCTATTTGGGGTGTGACTCCCTATAAATCCCCAGGGTTGGATGGTTTTACAGGGTTCTTTTATAAGCAAATGTCCTCTTTGTTAGTGCCATTGTTGAGAAGAGTTTTTAAATCTTTCTTGCAGGGGGAGGCTCTTCCACCCTCAATGGGACAGGCTGGGATTATGGTCCTGCCCATTCCGGGCAAAGACCCGGTGGTGTATGTGGCTTCTATCGCCCAATCTCCCTCATCAACATAGATGCAAACATTTTAACCTCGCTGCTGGCTGGCAGATTGGGACTTCTGTTACCTCAGGTAATACATCCCGAACAGACTGGCTTCATTTAGGGATGCCATGCAGGGGATACCATCCGGTGAGTCCTTCAGCACAGGTGGGTGGTGCATTATGAGGGTCAGCAGGCCATATTCCTCTCCATCGATACAGAAAAAGACTTTGATAGGGTGAGCTGGGAGTATCCTTTTGCGGTCCTGGAGCAGGTGGGGGTAGGTCCTCACTACATGGCATGGGTGCAGGCTCTCTATCGGCAGCCTGAGGCTGTGGTGAAGGTGAATAGGGGCTACTCAGAATTTTTTCCCTTGGCCAGGGGGACAAAGTAGGGTTGTCCCCTGTCTCCCCTGTTATTGACCTTAACTATGGAACCATTAGTGGCTCAAATCCACACACAGGGAGATATTGGAGGTATTCAGATTGGGGGGGGGGGGTCCAACATAAGGTGGCCTTATTCGCCGATGACATCTTTTGCTTCCTTACTAGCCCCTTGATGACCCTTCCGGTTCTGTTACAAGAGTTTAAGGATTTCAGGCAGGTGCCAAGTTTTAAAATTAATTACGACAAGACTGAGGCTCTTAACTACTCTCTGGAGAGCTCTCTGGTGGGCATCTCTAGGCCAGCTACCTCTTCCAATGGGCCCAATGGGAGATCCATTACCTGGGCGTCTGGGTCCCCTGTGAGGCGGAGCACTTGTATAAAGCCAATTATCCCCCCTTGTTTTGAGCCCTGGACAGAGATATGGGGGATATCTCATAGCTGGGCAGAGTGGCAGTAGTTTAAAAATTCATTTATTTAACAGGTTTTCTATACTGCTTTATCTTACAATCAAAGCGGTTTATAGGACATCTTGCGGGAAATACTTAGAGGTCTAAGCTTTTTACATAGTTAACTATTTACTATGGGGTCTATTCTGTCCCATGAATAGCGGAGATTGATGTCCCAATGGGACGTCCATCCCCGCTATTCGTCCCCCTTGCCATCTCCAACTAAGCCTCCCCATATGAGCAAGGAGTTTGTACAGGGAGGCTTAGACAGGGCGGGAGGGGGGCAGTGCGGAGGCAGAGTTAGGATGGGCAGTGGACGGTCCATGCCCCCGGATGTGCAGGGCCGATTCTGAAGTTGGCCCTGTACACCTGGGGCCGGCAGACTAGACGGGGGACTTATTCCACCTCGGAGGTGGAATAGGTTCCCCTAGACTTCAGGGGACAGGAGGCCCGGCCAGGATCAAAAGGGTGAGTGGGTGCAGGAGATTCCCTATGACCTGGCCCTTGCCATGGAAGGCCAGATCAGGGGTCAGGCTGCGGGGAAAGGAGAAAGTGGTTTGCGGCCGGGGATCGCGGCTCCTGAATGGAGCCACGGTGCCATGGCAACCGGATGCCTGACTGAGTTAGCTGGGCTTGGCTCAGTATGTGCAGGGTGATCAGAACAGGGACCAGCCTGCACGTACTGACCATAGATGTGATTCTGATTCCATGGGGGCTAGACATGCCCCACGGGATCAGAATTGC
Organism: Ichthyophis bannanicus; assembly: GCA_033557465.1. Lineage (NCBI taxonomy): Eukaryota > Metazoa > Chordata > Amphibia > Gymnophiona > Ichthyophiidae > Ichthyophis > Ichthyophis bannanicus. The sequence continues at coordinate 249,443,347 of CM066032.1, read as the reverse complement.
GCCTACTTCTGTGCGTCCCATTCCGACCAGACGCACAGAGGCCGGGATGCACAGTACAGATTGTGCTCCACATGTATTAGTGGGGTAGTTTGGGCTAGGGGTTAGCGATAGAGTTGGGGCAGAGTCATGCTCGTGTTGCCAGAGAGAGGGTGGGATGCTATACAGTAGCCGATGCTCCGAAAGTGGGCTATGAATAGGAAGGTTTTTAGCTTTTTCTGGAAGTCTTTAGCATCAGTAGTGGTTCTTAAATCATCTGGGAGAGATTTCCAGAGTGCAGAAGTTGCTAGGGATAAGGCCCTTCCGGATGTGGACTGAATGGTTTTAGTGTAGGTTCTGGGGGTTAGGATAGTGTCCTTTTTGTTGTGCCTTCTGGGTCTGGTGCTTGTGTTGGCATTGAGTAGGCACTTCAGTATATTAGTAGACATATGATGCTGGATTTTTAATATATTTAGGGCGGTTTTGAATCTGATACGGGAGACGACTGGGAGCCAGTGCAACTTGTGCGGGAGAGGGGTAACATGTTCATGATTTGCCAACCTGGTAATAATGTGAGCTGCAATGTTTTGCGCCATTTGCCGGGGTCATGTGGACTGTTTGGGTAGGCCATTGTACAGAGAGTTGCAGTAGTCCAGTATGTGCTTGATCACTTCTGGACAGTCTGCCAAGCTGTAATCTCGGCTGAGGAGAATTTTGAGCCGCCTTATTATGGCCATCTTATGGTTTGCATTTCTGGTGTTCCTGTTGATATAGGATTGTAGTTTCAGAGTATGGTCCAAGGTGACCCCCAGGTATCTGTCTTCATCCTTAATGGGTATGGTTGTGTTAGGCATGTTGATTGATTGATTGATGGGGGTAAAGGAAGCATTCCGCGTGATAAGGAGGGCTTCAGTCTTGTTGTAGTTATCCTGTCTGCTTTATTTATTTCAGTCTCTCCCCATACGAGTGGCACTAGGGGATCTTCGGCAACTTCAGAGTTGGGGGTTCCATTTTATTTGGAAGCATAGGCCTTCGAAGGTTGCACTACGGGTCCTCTATGCCTCAAGATGTGGGGGTGGGGTAGGTTGCCGATCAGGGCTCTATTACCTGGCAACTCAGATGCGACAGGTGATGGTCTGACGAGCGGGTGGGGGGGGGTGAACATTTCTGTGAAATTGAGCAATATTGTTTGGGAGAGTTCCCTCTTCAGCATCTTCCGTGGGGGGCGATGGAAGGACAATCCTTATATTTACGACCTCTGGACACAATGGCAGTGTGGGTGGCGTTGGGTGGTGCTACAGTGCAACCGACACCTTAACCGCCTCCATACTTAACCCACCTTGAGAAGCTCGTGCTGTGCACTTAACCATGTATATAGTTACATTAACCGGCTTGTATATAGTTATCATGTTCTCCCTGTTAAGAAACTTGTTTAATTGTATACCCAAGTTATTTTACCTGTTTATTGTAAGCACAAATCACTAAACTGAGATGTGTAGATTTAATGTTTATTGTAAACCGCACTGATCTTAAATAGCGCGGTATAAAAGAAAATGTAATAAATAAATAAAAAAAAAATTTTCTGTTCTAGCCCATATTGGGGAAGCTGGTCAATTTGACCCTGGGCAGGACCAGGTTTTCTGGTGTTGGGGCAGTTTGGGTCTGGACACCTTTGCTCAGCTGATCGATATGGGGGACCTTATTCCCTTTAAGGAGCTGCGGGACAGGGTCAGGACCTTTTTCCATATCTCCATATTACATACTTCCTGCAACAGGGTCATATTCGGGAAACTTTTGAAGAGGGATTCAATGATCTTGAGATCCTTTGGCCGGGGGTTCCACAAAACTAGGGGCCTTATTAGACTCCTTTATTGGAGCTTGCGGAGTAGACTTGGGGATAAATTTCCTTATCAACTGCCCTGGGACATGATTTGGGAAGGGAGCTTAATAAGCAGGAATGGTGGAGTGTGTGTGAGGGCCTGAGGTGCCAGACCTTACGATTTCCATTAGGAAAACATCTTATAAATTGCTGTATGGATGGTATTACATGCTTGAGTGATTATCCAAAATGTTTCCATCTGTCTCTAATCTGTGTTGGCGTAACTATGGGGAGGTGGGTATCTTCTGTCATATCTGGTGGGCATGCCCGGTGCTTGTCCATATTGGAAATTAAGCTGTGACCAAGAGATTTCCATCTTCCAGGTGGATATTGGGTCTACCATGGGGTTGTGTTTGTTGGACATCTGGCCGGAGTGCTTACACATGCAATGAATTCGCCCGATCAAGGCATGCTTGCATGCCGCTGGGGCGAAATTGCTTGGCATTGGAAAAATGCGGGGGCAGCTGACAGACTCGCCTGCAGAAAATTGTTCTAATGGAGCGCCTTACTGCATGTCCTTCTTCAGGGGATTTTTCTTTTCTCCCCAAAAGTGGATTTTCTGCTCATTAGTTTGAGTCCACTGTCCATTTTGTTTCACTTTGATATGTTTCAAACTATGTACACTGCCTTCATGGGATTAAATAAATCCCCAGCTTGTTTCTTTTTGTTTTTCTTGAGCAGTTGAGCAGCAGACTGTTTAAAGGCACCACTGTAGGCAAGGAGAGAGGTTTCATGCCTTCTCTGCCACGCCTGCTCTCCTTGTACTGCCATAGCAGTATTCTTGTGCTGAGCTGCAGCACGCCATAATCAAGCCAACAGGAGCCCTGAGCTGACCACAACACCTCTTCCTGACCTGATCAGCCAGTTGCATCAGGGACACCCAGAGCTTCAGTGTGGTGCTATATGTGTGCTCATTGGGCTGTGATCCACCACAGCTGCTCCCCTATCAGGGCCAGTGTTTAAACATGCTGGAGCCAGGGCAGAAATTAAGGAGGGCTCCCCATCCCCTTTCCTGTCCTCTCCCCACCCCTCCCCCTTTCCCCCAAGTCCATCTTGCAAGATGCCTTAACTCTTCACAGAGTCTCCTGTCTATTTGCCATAAATATTGCATTGGCCCCAAAAACATTTATATAGCTATTGAGAAAACTGAACAAGTCACTCAGTGCTAACAGGATACCAGCCACACATGCAGAACACAAGAAAGACCTTCAACAAGCAAGATAAGTGACCACATACCAAAAATAGAAATATGTAGGTAAAAAGTAAATTGAAACCTCAATGCAGCACCAGAGAAATAGAGACACATTCATCCTGTGCAGTACTAAATATAAAGCAAAAATGTGTAAATTCAAACAACTGACATATTCTAACCATTAAATTGAAAATAAAATCTTTTTCTTTTTTTTTTTTTTTACATTTCTGGCCATTTAAATTTTCTACCCGTATTTGTCCTAGTCTCTTATTTCTGCTTTCCTCTGTCTTCTCTTAAATTCTCTTTCCAGGGTCTCCTGTCCTTTTAGCTTTTTTTTCTCTTTCCTCTCATCTACACTTCCTCTACATCCATCTTTGACATTGAGCTTTTATTTTTATCTTTCTTCTATTTATTTTTCTTTATCTACCCAGATTTCACCCCTCCCCCTTACCATCAAGCCCTCGGTCACCCTTTTTTTTTACTGCACCTACCTACAGTTTTTCAATCCTCACGCCGGTCTTCATTTCCCATCTCTCTCTCTTCTTTCCCAGCCTCTTATTCCCCAGTCTTTCAGTAACTCTCCACTCTTCCCTCTTCCCTCATCCAGCATCTCACCCCCTCCCTTTTCCTTCTTTATTTGGTGTCTTGCCTTCTCTTTTTCCCAATCCCTGGCTGTGTGCAGCATCCTCTTGCTTAAACTTCAGTGTCCAGCATCTCCCCTCAATCTCCCTAGGCCCCTTTCCCCCTGCCATGCGGTCCTGATTGACCCCTCCAGTTTCCCCCTCCTCAACCAACATTTTCCTTCCAAACCCTCTCCCATCTTGCTGCAGTTGCCATCACTGCAACATCTCAATAAACCTGCGGGTAGCAACACAAATAGAAGAAACATGCTTGGAGCCTTTGAGCACATGTGTCAGAAGGGATGAGACCAGCAAGGCCTTTGAGATGCAGCATGCTTGTGCTCAAAGACCCTGTGCTTGTGGTTTCTTTTTTATTTCCACATCTGCATCAGATTTGACAAGATGCAGCCACCACCACAATTCGTCTGCTCCCTGGGGCCCCTTGTAACTGTGCGTTTGACTCCTCTTCTCCCCTCCCCCCCTTTAACATCATCCCTGTTCCATAGCTAACCCAAAACTAAAGTACCAAAATCACTACCTGCTAGTAAAGCCTGCATGGAGTGGAGGAGTGGCCTAGTGGTTGGGGCAAGGTACTGCAGGCCGGAAGGTCGGGGGTTCAAATCCCACAACAGGACAGCAACCTTGGGCCGGAAGGACTGTGGTTTCTAGTCCCATAGGTGCTCCTTGTGGTCTTGGGCAAGCCACTTAACCCTCCATAGCCCATGTTCCCTGTAAAATAGTTATCTCCAAGTTATAATGCCCTGTTCAATGTAATTTCAGTTTGTTCAATGTAGACCGCACTGATGCAGAATAGTGCGGTATATAAGAGAATGTAATAAATAAAAAAATAAATAAAAAATCAGTCCTTTGAGCAGAGCAGGGGCCCTGGGCTCATTGGGTCCCTCCCCTAATTCAGTGTTGCTGCCTGCCAAAAATCAGGCCAGAATTAAGAGGGACAGGCTCCATCACAGAAGGTAGGAAGAACAAAATCAATCACCTTTTTTCTTTGTTTAGTGGGAGGCAGAGCAATAAAGAGTTTATGGGCGCACAAAGGAAAAGACTGAGAGGTGACAGAGTGTGTTGTGGGAATGGTTGTGCTAAGAGGAATGGGGACAAAAGGGGGAAGAGTAGAGGGATGGTGGGACAGGAAGGGTTTGGAGTACAGAGAAGATAATTTGGAGTGCAAGAGAAGAGCAATGGTGGGGGCAGTATGTGAAGAGAGGGGGAACTGGAGGGGTAAAAGCTAGTAAAGGAGAGATGGAGGGGCATCAGTAGGCCAGCCTGGCCGATTTTTCTGTGGTCAGGCCGGCTGCCGGCAGACCCTTAGAACTAGTAATGGAAACGCTGATTTTTCTCTGCTGCAGTGCTAAGCCACCAACTGCTGCTGCATTATCACAAGTAACAGCGGGCATTGAGGCAGGCACCCACCACCTACCCGGTTATGTTTGTGCAGAAGGAATGCTGGGTCCCGCCTCTTCTGATGCATTTCCTCCTGCGCTGAGGAGGCATGACCTACATCACTCTTCAGTGCGCATTTGTTGAACTGTGTAGTGGCTGCTGCAGGTTGGCACTGGGATGCTTTTACAGTGGGTGGTATTGGGAAAATGAGATGCTGGATTTGGGGAGGTGATGTGCTGGACTCAATGGGGTTGTGGGAGAATAGAATAAGGGCATAGATGAAGGAAATGCTGGACTTGGGGAAGGAGAGGGGCAATGGACAGGGATGTACTGGTCTGCTGGATATGAAGTGGGGCTCAAGGACTGTGGGAAGAATAGGGACAAAGTTGGGCAAATGATGGACTTGGGGAGGGGCTGAAGTGCTGGACATGATGGATCTGTGGAAGGAAAAATAGGGGCACAGATAAGAACAGGCTGGACTTAGGTAGAGAAGTTGAAGGGGATATGTTGGCCATGATAGAACCCTAGGATAAATATAAGAAACACAGATGGGGGTGATGCTGGTTTGCAGTGGAGTTGGGGGGGGGGATAGAGATACAAATGGGATATGTTAGATCACCTGGGCAGGGGGGACTAGGAAATCAGAGAGAGAGGGGAGAGGGGACTAGGGGGACAGGGACTGCATGCTGGATGTAAGACATTTATTTATTCATTATTTATTTATATTCTCTTATATACCGCACTATTCAGCATCAGCGCAGTTCACATAGAACAAAAATCTCAGTACATTCAACATGCATGAGTTTACAGATAACAAGGGAAGGAACTTGGATAACAAGGGAAACTATTTACAATCTATTTACAGGAGAAAGTAGATGCTTGACCAGTGGAGGGGGAGAGAGGAGATTCTGGGCATGGGGAGGGGGTGGAGAGGGAGAGGAATAAATGAGAGGTTGGAGTGAATGATGAGGAATGCGAGGGCTGGGTTCAGGGAAAACTATAGGTTGATGCAGTAAAAATGAGGAAGATTGAGAGCTGGTTTGTAAGGAGAAGGTGTGAAACCTAGATAGCGAAGCAGAAAAATGAATGGAGGAAAGCTCAAAGGAAGAGATAAGTACTGAAGATGAATAAAGTGGGAGGAAGTGAAGACAAAAGGAGAGAAATGACAAATGGACAGGAGATCCTGGAAAGAGTTAAGAGAAGATAGAAGAAAGCAGAAATGAGCCTGGGACCAAAAAAATAAAATAAAATGTTCGGACAACAAAGCTAGAAAAAATAATTGCATTTTCTATTTAGTGATGGAAATATCTCAGTTTTTGGAATGTATATCTGCTAGAGCCGGTGTTTAGACACAGCTGGGGCCCAGAACAGAAATTTGAGAGGGGACCCTTAAAGCCCACTAACAGGCTGTGCTTCTTCAGGCATGCTAGGGTCTTACTAATCTGTTATATTTTTTTGAAGGTGTGAATAAACAGATAGACGAAAGTAAGCCAGTTGATACTGTATAGTGTATCTGGATTTTCAGAAAACCTTTTACAAGGTCCCTCATGGAGACTCTTGGCGAAACTAAAAAGTGAAAGGATAGGAGGCAGTGTACTATTGTGGATCAGGAACTGGTTAAAAGATAGAAAGCAGAGAGTAGGGCTAAATGGCCAATTTTCTCAATGGAGAAAGGTGAATAGTGGAATACCCCAGGGATCTGTGCTGAGCCCACTGCTTTTTAATAAATTTATAAATGACCTGAAAATGGGACTAACGAGTGAGGTAGTCAAATTTGCAGATGACACAAAATTATTCAAAGTTGTTAAAATACAAGAGGGTTGTGAAAAATTGCAAGAGGATCTTGATAAATTGGAAGACTGAACATCCAAATGGCAGATGAAATTGAATGTGGACAAGTGCAAAGTTATGCACCTAAGAAAGAACAACTCAAACTATGGTTACACAATGCAAGGTTCCACATTGGGATCCACTACCCCAAAAAAAAAGATTTAGGTGTCGTCATGGATAATATGTTGAAACCCTCTGCCCAATATGCAGCGGCAGCCAAGAAAGCAAATAGAATGCTAGGAATTACAAGGAAAGGAATGGATAATTTTATTTTTTTATTTTTTTTTTATTTAGCAATTCTTATATACCGCACTATTTGTTATCAGTGCGGTTTACATTTAACAAAGAATACTCAGATCAGAGAAGACTGATTGAGTTTACATTATAACAGGGAATAGAACTTGGAGAACATGGGTAACTATTTATATATTGACATATATCAGGATAGATGCAGAATACATGAAACTATATACATAAAGATATGGCATAATAGATGATACTTGATCTAAAAGTACGTAAGATGCTTCCAGGTTGGTGAGAGAAAGCTTGGGGCTTGAGCGTTATGTTGTGTAGGGGGCTCTAGTAGGGGATGGGGGATGGTTTCTTGGAGTCGGGGTAGCAGCTTGAGAGAAATTGAGCAGAAAGAGGTGGTGTTTTATTGCTTTCCAGAATTGTAGAAGGTCTCGGATCGCTCTGATTTCTGGAGGGAGGTCGTTCCAATATTTTGGTGCGTAATGGGCAAAGGTTCTTCTCCTGGTTGTTTGTGAGCACTTTATGGAGTCTTTAGGGATAGTCAAAGTGTTGTCTGTTGCTGTCCTTCTGGTTCTAGTTTTTGGAGTAGGTGTGATAAGTTCCTTGAGAGAATTGGGGGCGATGTTGTTGTTAATCTTGAATGTTATTAGCAGAATCTTATATGTTAGCCTGGAGTATATCGGTAACCAATGGAGATCCTTAAGTATTGGTGTGATATGGTCTGATCTGGCAAGACCGCAGAGGACACGGGCGGCTGCGTTCATAGCTTGTTGGAGAGGATTGAGAGTGTTCTTTGGTAGGCCATACAAGATTAAGTTTGCGTAATCTAAATGTGGTAGTATGAGGGCCTGGAAGATGGTTCGGAAGTCGTCAGCGAGTAGCATAGGTTTGAGATGTCTCAGTGTTCTAATTTTGTTGTAGATGGACCTGGTGATATTTTTTATGTGTTCCTTGAAATCGAGATGCTGGTCCAGAGTAATGCCCAGATAGCGTATGGCATTACGGCTTGGAAGCTCCGCATCTCTTACTCTTAGGATGGAGGGAGGAGAGAAGCTTTTGTTCCTTGATATGAAGAGTACCTCTGTTTTCTTGAAATTAATGTGGAGGTTTTGGGTAGTTAGCCAGTCTGTGATTGCGTTGAAGCAGTTGACAAGGTTGGTGAATTCCGGGTGTTTGACTTTGAACGGGGTAAATAGCAAAGCATCATCGGCGTAGATTAGGGTAGAAATATTGAAGGATCGGATGATGTTGCATATCGGCTGCATATAGATATTGAACAGCAGAGCCGATAGGGAGGAACCTTGTGGGACACCTTGTTGTTGGTGGAATGGTGCCGAAGTTTTAGAATCAACCCGGACGTGTTGCCAGCGATCCGATAGGTAAGATTTACACCACTCTCAGGCAAGGCCGTGAATGCCCTTTTCCAGGAGGCGGGTAAGTAGCTGGTTGTGATTGACGGAATCGAAGGCAGCTGAGATATCCAGGAAGATGAGGGCGAAACCATTTTCTGTGTTGTCAATTCCTCTATTCAGGGTGTTGGTGAGGGTGGTGAGCAGTGTTTCTATTCCATGCGATTCTCTAAAACCGTGCTGGCAGGGGTCGAGGGGGACTGCTATGTTTATATGTTGTTGGATTTGTCTGTAGACGACCTTCTCGATTATTTTAGCGAGTAGAGGAATGCTCGAGATGGGTCGGTAAGATTCTGTCTTTGATGGGTCGAGTCTGCTGTTCTTTAGGAGGGGTCTTATTGAAGTTTGTTTGAGTAAAGAGGAGAATGAGCCGGTTGCAAAAGATAGACGGATGATGTTTAGTAGAATTGGGCTGAGTTCAACTCGAAACCAAGGATATTATAATGTCTCTGAATCGTTCCATGGTGCGACTGCACCTTGAATATTGTGTGCAGTTCTGGTCTCCATATCTTAAAAAGGATATAACAGAATTAGAAAAGGTACAGAGAAGAGCCACCAAAATGGTAAAGGGGACGGATGGATACTCCTATGAGGAAAGGTTGAGGGGAGATATGATAGAAGTCTATAAATTAATGAATGGATTGGAACAGGTAAATGTAGATTGGTTGTTTACACCATCAAAAAGTAGAAAGACTAGGGGACATGCAATGAAGCTACAATATAACCCATTTAAGACTAATAAGAGAAAATATTTTTTCACGCAACACATAATCAAACTCTGGAATTTGTTACCGGAGGATGTAGTAAAAGCTGTTAATGAAGCTGGGTTTAAAAAGTTCCTGGAGGGAAGGTCCATAAACCATTATTGTTATCTAAGGTGGTGTTTGTTCTTTGTAACTGATGTTCTGTTGACTGTAAACCGCTTTGACCCAGTAAAAAGCAGTATATAAGCCTAGCTAAATAAATAAATTATTAAAGAGGATCTAGGAAATCCACTGCTTACCCCAGGATAAGCATTGTGAAACCTGTGTACCTTTTTGGGAACTTGCCAGGTACTTGTGACCTGGACTGGCCACTGTTGGAAGCAGGATACTGGGCTTGATGGACCTTGTTCTGACCTAGTATGGCATTTCTACATTCTTATGTTATAACCCCAAACTGCTCTTCTTCCAGGCACCACTACCTCTCTTCCCTCCTTTAGAGGTTACAAGAAGGAAAGTTAGAAGGGATGGGGGTGTGTATGGTGGAGGTCAGGATAGGAAGAGAGAGAGTGGGTCAAAAGGAGGGAAGAGTAGGGAGTAAAAGGAGGTAAGGAGACAGCAGGATAATGGATTGTTGGGTTGAAGGGATGGGAGGCAAAAGTGGGGGAATGTGCAAAAAAACAGAAAGTGAGAGGAGGGAGCTTTTGGGTACAATGTGCAGGGGGAAAGGATTGGGGAGGGAAATGAGTGGTGTTTTTCCTGGAATGGGAGGTGTTGTGTTGTGTTGTGTTGCTGAGCCCCTCTTGCTTCTGTGCTGGACGGGAAATATGGTGTCGGCTGCCAAAACCCTCTTGCTTTTGTTGGAATAGGAGACATAGGCATTGAAATGGGGTGGGCCACATGGGCCTTGTCAGGATATCGTGGGCAGAACGGGAAGGGTCTTTGCCATGATTGCAGCTGGCAGGCAGTAGGCTGCCCGAGGGGATCCCATCCCCCATGGGCAGTAGAAGAAAAGCTGATCCCCCACAGGCAATCAGCTTTTCTTCTCAATCATGGTTTCTCTTCTGCTTGCTGGGGTGGGATCCCTGAGGGCAGTCTACTGCCTGCCAGCCGCGATCATGGCAAAGACCCTTCCTGTCTGAGCCCACAGGAGATTGTGAGAAGAGCAGGAAGGGTCTTTGCCTGTGGGGGAAAGCTTGGGGTGGTGCTTGGTCCCCCCTCAAAAAGAAAAGCTTCTTCCATTGTCCCTGATAGGAGATGCTGTGTTTAGTTTATTCTGATTCTTGCTATACCACTTTCCGTAAAAGTATATCAACACGATTTTTGTGAACATAGGAAGTGCTGAGTTGGGGGCCACCCAACCCCTCTTGTCTTTTGCACATTAGCCGAATCTTCTACTGTAAATGTCACCGCACGACACTGATGTATATAATTTTTTTAAAGTGTGTTGACATTGACCTTAAGCACTGAGTGTAAAATCCATCTTCTGTAATCATCTTGTAATATTTAGGATATCTCCTTCTGCACCTCGCTTTCCACCATAGTGGCCAGGTGTTTAGTGCAGTTTGTGTCATGGGCCTGTGAGAAGACATCAACAATGAACTGGTAGATGCTCCATCCAGTATGTCCTCGGCATCTTAATAGTCCCCTAAATTGGCCATTATTATCATTATTACATTAAAAGAACCACCTCCTCTCAGAGATAGCTTCAACAAGTTCATCGCCTTGTGTGTTCCTACACCCTGGAAGTCTGTTAAACCGGACGACACCTGTTCAGCTGAAACAGTTATCCATTAGACTTTAAGCCCTTCTCGCAGTCATTGTTTCTTCAAACTTTGTGCCCTCCCATTCATCTAAGGAGTCTAAGTTTTACTTCTTGCACCAATGGGAACAGATTTTCAACTATGTACTTCCCTTAATACAGGTGAACTACCAAGTGAGAATATTTCACATGGCATCTAATTGTCCTTTGAGATTGTCTCATGGTCCACTGTATTGCCAAAAGTAGTTAATCATTTTTATCTTGACTAAATGATAAAGCAGTTAAAAAAAGCCAGTTAAATAAACAAGTGATACTATACTATAGAGATGGACATCCAAAGCCAATCTTGCAGCAGGCTTTCCTGTTGCTCCATTGGAATACTGATTTGCCCTAACCACAGATGCATCCATTACTGGGTTGGGAATTCATAAGCACTCCCACACAAAAGAAAAGTGGTTGAAATCTGAGAATCTTTCTCATCAATCGCTTGGAGCTCTAAGCCATCTACTGTGTACTTGGAGTCTTTCTTCATCTGCTCCAGAGCACATCAGTTTTAATTCAGACAGACAGCTGAAATATATTTTAGGTCAGCAAACAAGGGGGAATGGGATTGCTCCATCTCTTTTGAGAAGCAGCAAAGATCTGCGACTTTGTCCTAGCCAATCGCATTGAAATACAAACTGCTTACATTCCTGGAGTTGAGAACCATATAGCTGACAAACTTGGCAGAGTTCTGCAGCATCATGAATTGCCCATAGGTATTATGTTCTTTGAGGATTGGGGGACCCATAGGGTCAACCTGTTTGCCAGCAACAGAATGCAAAGCTGTCTCTCTATTGCTCAATCATACTGTCCTCCAATCAGCTAGATTTTAGATTCATTGACTGGTCCTGGACTTAGCCTCCGCTTAATGCAAATCCCTCAGTTTTTCTATAATAAATTTTAATAGCTGCCAGCTACTACCACTTACTACTTAAGATTTCTGTAGTGTTGCAAGGCATATGCGGCACTGACATAAGAGACAATCCCTTCTCATTGGAGCTTAAAATCTATTCAAGACAAACACAACAAACCAGGAGACCAGGGTAAGCTAAGCGGAAATAGTTGTAAAGCACAAGAGTGGTAAACAAGAGAATAAGGGGAATTTTGTCTCTACTGTAGGATTACCAATGCCTATTCAGGACATACTGATAGCTGCAAGAAGACTGTACCAAATTTTATTATTTAAGAGGTTAAATCAAATTAAATGGGACTTAAAGAATTTATTTTAAATGCAACAGAAAATCTGTAAAGAAAACACCATTAATTTAGGCATATAATTGTTATCATACTTAATTGCTACATCCATTGACAAGTGTGTTCTTATTTTTGATGGTTGAATATAATTACTTCTTATGATCTATGGATGAGAACATTTATCTATTAGTATTTTGAATATCCTTTTTCTGGTAGTGTGGGTCACTGTTATTTCTTTTTACTGTTTTATAAATGCAGCATAAGCATCGAAGTGCCTTTAGAAAATAGTTAACACCATCTCCGAGGTAGATGCAGCTGCTCTGATTGCAATCTGTGCAGGCCCCTAGCAACACCATCTCCAGGAAGCACCTACGTGTTGTCCATGTAAAAATACACATAATCATATGGGAACGCACACTTGCATGCAAATATGTACTTGTGCAATTTTTTAACAAAACCATTTCATGTAAATAATGCTTTACACATGTGTCTGTGGGGAAAAATACTTATAGTACATCTGCAAATGAGTTACAAATGAGGACAGCAGAGAAAGGCTAGTAAGTATTGCCCATGCTCACTACCTGCTACAGTACAGCAAGCCCTGTTTGATCCCATGCTCTCTGAATGTTGTCATCCTGCCTGTTAACTAGGAGATATTATCTGGTGCACGTTAAAAGTCTAAGACAATCCGAGCTACGGCAAACTAGGCAAATGTGAGCCAACATACAGACTTTGGATTTGAGAACAACTTGAGTTAAAGCTGCCTGGTGAAACTAGAGAGAAATCTGATACAGCCCCTAAGCAGATATCTGTGCCTGACTTACAACTTGCTTTTTATAGTCCACATTCCTTTTTTTTTTCTTAAGAGTTTCTCAATATAGTCACAAGGGGGCAATGTAGTCATATATTTAAATTTGCATACTTCAAATCCACTATGGGCTGACACTTGGAAGAACTTGATTGAAATGTGTTGAAAGGTTGTTTAAATTATGTTAGTCTTTTTTTCCAAAACAAGATTTAGACAAAAGCATTCCAGATGTTAAGCAAGTCTACCAAGGGAGCTGTAATGTTGAGGGTTAAGTCAGGACATTTTTCTTATCTCACAGAGCATGTATAAATACAACCATATGATACGAAGTTGGCATATGCTTAGCTGGTCTAAAAATCCAGCATCTTTAGAAGGCACTCACGTTGTTTCCTTCATTTTTTAAAACAAGTACTATGGAGAATATTTGAAAAAGAATATAGGAAAGAAATTCAAAATTATATTTTTCTTAAAGTATATTAGTGCTTTAGGATAGAAATAGTCTTCTTCTTGCCTTGTGAATAATTGAAAATGGAGCAATGCCTCTCTGATTTTAGGTAGAGCATTTTGTTTTCAGTTATCTAGTGGCTGGATTAAATAACCCATGGACCCTATTAAGTCACAGTAATTACTTCTTGCATCTGCACTAAATACATTGTGCCGTAATTACTATAATGCTGTAAGATTTGCAGTTACTTCAGGTTACTTGCTGAAATTAATGCATGGTAACTTCAGAACCTCTGTGTTAATTGTTGGGGTAATCTCCAAGAACAAACAGGAATGCAGTCTTCACATATGGGTATCGTCGGTACCAACAGAACCCACGTGGGAACGCTCCCCAGCATCCAATAGGAAAGCTTTTGGGAGCACTCCACTGCGCCTGCGCTTCTGCGCTTCTGCCTTCCTACCTTCCCAACTCCTCTCCTCAGTTCTTTGTTTTCTGCGGAGCCAGCAGTAAGCATCTTTTCTGTCACCGCTGAAAAACTTTTATTTCTTTTTTGGTATTTGTGCTCTGCCTTTCTGTCGATACCGATACCTTCCCTGATTCCAGCCCCAATATTACTTTTTTTTTCTTTTCAGTTTAATTCTTTTCTTTTCTGTGAGGCCTTAGGCCTTGACCTAATATTTTTCCATTTGTCACCATAGACAAACACATCAGTGGCTTCAAAAATGTTCAAAGAGTTCTCTGGCACTATGTCAGTCACTAATTCTCATGACTGGTATCTAAAATGTTTGGGCCCAGACCATATATCAAAGTTGTTCAATGTGTAAACAAATGACCAAATGAGGCTTAAAGAACAGGGCCAAACAGTATGACTCAGTTTGCCCCAGACTCAATTTCAGTAGCCCCAGCATCGTCGAGGACGTCAGCATCTTCAGCTGGTTTCCCGGTCTCCAAGAAGTCCAAACATAAACTAAAGAATAAGTGCTCAGCATCGAAATCTGATACAGAGCATGGCGGTAAGTCCTTGCACTCTCGAGATCTACCGAAAGGGGCATCTGATGCTGACAGGCCAGCCAAACGGTCCTGGCGGGAGGACCAGCCCTACAAAACCACACAGGGGCTCAAGGATGTTTCCAAGGCATCAGTCTCTGGAGAGCTACTGGTACCGTGCTCTGGGACTGTGGCACACAGCCCCGCACTTGATTCCACCCAGGCACCAGATGGAACGATCAGCGTTTCTTAGCTATCGAGAGGACTTTGGAGACACTCCTGGCTGCTGCAGTATCAAAGGCATTGACAGCCACAACCAGTCAAGCATCTGCTTCCACCTCGGCGCAGGAGCCTCTTCCTCCAATACCAGCCCTGGAACAGGTATCGGCGGTTCCTCTTCCTCCAATTCCTCCACAGGAATCGGTATCAATGGGACTCCTACCTCATATTCCTCCCTTGGAACCGGTAACTGTTGTCAGTACCCAACCGGTTCCCTGCTCAGATACCTCATGACTGGGACATGACATCGAGCATCGTCATCGGTTCGAGACAGTCGATACTTCCATTTCCTTTCTGGTTCAGAGTCGTCGTCTTCTGACTTTGAGGAGACATTGGAGGATTCCCCTCTGATCCCTGTTCTCCTCATGCGAGGGATCGATCCTCACCAGAGCACATGTCCTTTCAAGACTTCATTAGGGATATGGCAGGGGGTCTCAAGATCATCGGAAACAGAACAGAGGACTGAGGAGTTAGAAATCCTCCAATACCCCTCGACCCCCAAGGAGGCGGTAACATTACGGTGCATCAGATCCTAATGCTACGTATTGTCACACCCCAGCCCCCTGGCAATGTGCCTAAAGAGCTAGGGTGGACATTATGTCCTTCATAAATGGGTTGAAAATTATCTTCAGCACTGAAGCATGTTGGGAGTTGTAGTTTCCCTTTTAAAAGTATAGCCGTGACAAACCAGTATGAAGGTAAATGATAAAGATTTTATTTCCCCAATGTCACAAGGTTCAACATAAAGCATCAGGATATTCTCTCCAGTTAGTATTTCCAAAGATATTTACAAAACTCAGGTTGAATGTGTTTCACAGTCACTACTTCTGTTAAGGGGTTTTAATCCAAAAATATAGCAGATGAAACAAAACCCAAGCTTAGTAAAAAATGTTCTTTTTTATCCCCTTTAGTAACACTAAGCACAGGTGCTAGGCAATATTCCTTTGGTTAAACAAGCTCTTACCTTCAACAAGGTCAGACTTCTTTACTCTGTTACCCAAAAGCGCACATCCTGAAAGCTATTCTTCAGTTAAGGACTCCATGCTTCCAGCCAAACATAATGTGCAATCCATGGGAAACTCAGGCAGTAAGGAATCCTGTTCGCTAGGATCTATCTGCATTTCTTCCTGCTCTGAAGAAACATCAACTTGCTCTAAGCTTTCCCCGTATCTCCCAGGATATACTTTCTCTGGGGATCTCTGTAATTCCCTCCAGCAGTGGTCTACCTGGTATGGAAGACAGGTATCTGGGGTTTGAGCTATCTCTTTCTAGCTAGGTTCACAAACCTCTCTCCAGCTGCGGTTAAACAGTTCGTGACCTCCTTGCTTAAGTTCCTCTCTGGTGTTAATCGCTGGCTCCCTGTTCCAGGCTGGGTTCTTCTGCCTCCTAGCTTGAGCCCTGGGCACCCACCTCTGAACACCTTGAGACTTCCAGTCCGGCATAGGCGTGGGAAGACTTTTATGCTTTCTCTCCCTGAGCTGTGCCTTCCTGGTATCTCTCCTGACGGCTTCTCCTTGGAGCTCTCCACCTTGGAACTGCTGGCCTCTTTGGAACTTCCTCTTATCCTGCAACAACAGCCCCTCCAGCTGCCTTTCTTGGTGTTGCTTCGTCACCTTCTTCTTCCCCCTCTCTCCTTCTAAGCAAGGCTTATAAAGCTGCTTCTCTGTCAGGGTCTCTCTCACTCCCCCCAGGTGTGTGTGATCATCCCCTAAGTTTGTAACTACCTCAGGATAGCTTGGGTGTGGCAACCTAACTTCAGACTCTCTGTGCTTACTCCCTCTAGCTGCACTCTGCAGTGTGTGTATTGCAGACCTGTCACGTTCTTTAAAGGTACATTCACTAGTTTTTCCTATCTCCATAGGCTCACTAGCATCTTCTTCATCACAGTATGTAGGAGGCCCCACTAACGGTTCTGCCTATTAATAAATGCCTCGATACTATGTACAAAGTCCCTCCATGCCCAGGCTTTCAAAAGCCTTAGTTACCACACCACTTTGTGTCTGTACCTTCTTGGCTCCATTCCTTAGCCTCTAAAATGACTTTTCAGTCTGGTGCTTGGGAGCCGTGAGTCCCATATGTGAAAACTGCATTCCTGCTTGTTCCTGGAGATAGTGAAGTTACTCACCTGTAACAGGTGATCTCCAGGAACAGCAGGAATCAGTCTTCACAACCCACCCTCCTCCCTAGG
The DNA here is from genome assembly GCA_033557465.1 of Ichthyophis bannanicus. Taxonomy (NCBI): domain Eukaryota; kingdom Metazoa; phylum Chordata; class Amphibia; order Gymnophiona; family Ichthyophiidae; genus Ichthyophis; species Ichthyophis bannanicus. The sequence goes on along the minus strand of CM066032.1, from coordinate 249,426,385 downwards.
AGGAGTTGGGTATTTTTTTTCCTCTACTCGCAGCTATAAACTCAACTGAGGAGAGGAGTTGGGAAGGTGGGAAGGCAGACGTGCAGGTGCAGTGGAGTGCTCCCCAAAGCTTTCCTGTTGGACCTGGGGAGTGTTCCCACGCGGGCTCCGTCAGTACAGATGGTACCCATATGTGAAGACTAATTCCCACTGTTCCCAGAGATCACCTGTTACAGGTGAGTAACTGCGCTTTCCCAGTAATTTCCCTATCAGTTAGTGCAGAGGAAATATTAATCTCCAGGAACAAGCAGGAATGTAGTCTTCACATATGGTATCGTCGGTACTGACGGAGCCTGTGCGGGAACGCTCCCCAGCGTCCAATTAGAAAGCTATTGGGAGCATCCCACAGCACCTGCGTGCTGCCTTCCCGCCTTTCCCAACTGCCTCTCTCCAGTTCTTTGTTTTCCATGGAGCCAGCAGGTCGTTGTTCCTGTCACCACAGAAAATTTGTCCTTTTTCTTTTTTGTGGTCGCGTCTGCCTTCCTCGACGCTATACCGGTACCGCCGGTTCTCCTTTCTTTTCTTTAAAAAAAAAAAAAAAATCAGATTTTTTTTCCAAACTTTTCTTTTCCAGGTGCACGCACCATTTTGGGCCTTAGGCCCAAAATTTCAACCACTATGGAAAAACCCGCTTCGGGTTTCAAAAAGTGCACCAAGTGTGGCGGTACCATCTCCGTCACTGACACCCATGAGTGGTGTCTTAAATGTTTAGGTCCTGACCACTCCATCACGGAATGTATGTCCTGTGCCATGATATCCAAGAGAGGTCGACAGAACCGAGCTGCCAAGCTCAGTACCCTGTTTACCTCTGATGCAGCCTCGGTGGCATCAACGTCTTCCAGGGCTTCGTCTTCCTCCCGTGGATCTCAGGTAACTAAACATAAGTCCAGCCGGTCCTCAAAGGGTAGATCTCCTTCCAAGCATCGAGATGCCTCTGGCATTGTCCTTGAGGATTTTGCACCGGCAAAATTGCCCCGGCGGGAGGCTTCGGCTTCCGGGAACATCTCTCAACAGAAACACCACCATGACCCCACACGTAGATTTCAACAGAAGTAAAACATGTCTATGTTCACCCCTAATCATTAATTGTTGACCCTGGTGATGGCCCCACCCTAAAAGAAATTACCCCTCCCTATGTTACATGTTACACCGCTTTGACCCGGTGAAAAGCGGGATATAAATGCAGTTAAATAAATAAATTAAATAAATAAAACAAAGCATTATCGAGGCTGCAGGACATTCTCGAGGCCTCAACCTCGGCAGAACTACTGGTGCCATGCTCTGGGGTACCGGCTGTCTTCTCCGGTACCGACACCCAGGCATCGGCAGCGTCGATAGACCAGAGGTTCCTGGCTATTGAATGCAGTCTGGCGGCTCTCCTTGCGGCATCGACACCCTCGGAACCTGTCAGACGGCTGCCTGGGTGAGAATCTTCACACTCTTGGCAAGTGCATATTTCTATATGATTTGCAAGGTATTGTGGGCAATGTAGTTCATTCACACCAGACACAGCTGCTGACAATAATTTAGTTGTGCTCTTGGGTAAAGCCAATAAGATATTTATTTATGGGGTTATTTCTCCCAACACAGATATGCTTGGTAGCACATAAATTAGGTTACTTGCTTTCAGTGTTAACTTGGAAAAACAAAGTTAAAATCAGGAAAACAACAAATGAAAAGCCACAAAACAAGAAACAAACTGTTCTTTTCAGGTTAACTTCTGATTACTTCCCACATAGATACAGAAGTGATTCTCTCCTAGCTCACAAGCAATTAGGTAAGGCTTAATTGCTAGCAGTTACCAGCTGAAACCCCTTAGCTGGCTTGCCTTCCACTGTGTGGGTCAAATCCTGCTTCAGGAGCTTTTCTGAGTAGATTAAAGAACAAATTTGTATTTCTTTGTGATGGTTGCTGTACTTTATAACAGAAAGTTACCAACGGAGTTTAGATAGAGAGCAGTCCATATAAACAGGATCCTCATCTGCTATTATTCCCCCTTGTTCAACAAGCATGGGTTCAATATCATGGATTGGCACAGATGAATCTCTCAATGGAGCATTTTCAGGAGAATACTTGATTCCCTGCTGTCTTTCAAGGTTATAGCTAGGGCATAGATCAGTGTTCATACCTGAGCTTCCATTGCTGCTAGAGTTCCTCTCTATATAGCCTGGCCAGTATGTAGTCCAGTTCTTATGTCCAGCCTTCCAATCCAGATCCCTGGACACTGGATCTCTCTTCACATACCTTCTGGCACAGGTCTTAGGGTCCCTTCCACGTGCAGCCGTCTCCCTCACAGGTAGCCTCTGGTGATTCCTAGCTCTGCAGCACCATTCCTCTGGCTTTCCCCAGTCCAATGGTGTATGCTGGCCCTTGGAATACCTCCCAGTATACGTACTGCTTTGGACTCTTCTAGACCTCTCAAAGGCTTTTCTCTTCCTTCTTCCAAAGGCTCTCTTTCCCTCTCTGTCCGTCCGGTTTGGCTTCTGCTTCTGACGATCCTTCAGATGAAACTGATGATCAAACTCAAGCTGATTCTCAGGATACTGAGGACAATTCTCTGGATATCCAAGGTGATCATGAAGATGGTCATCTGTAGAATAAACTCTACTCTTATTCTGCCTAGAAGAGTGCTCCTCCCTAACACAGCGCAGCTGTGCTGAATCAGGCCCTGCCCTTTGAGATGAGTGCTTAGGTATTACCTCATAGCCCTCCTGATTGAACACACGTTTCCCCACTTCAGCTCCTCTAATGGCTGTTGGAAACCTGGTGCATTCTGGGACTGGTAGTCTTTTATGGCAAAATTCTGTTTTCTTATTTCTACCAGAACTGACAGGTTGCTTGTTCAGAGTCACTTCACCTTTTCTATAGCTCCTTCCTGAGCTATGATAAGCTTCCTTATCACATACCCCCCTGCTTAAGTTATTACGGACTGGTGTCACTGGTGAAACTTCTTCTCTACAGTCCGTAATACGGGAAAGGGCATCCCGTAGCACGCAGCACGATGTTCAACTTGAAAATCAAATGCCTGTAAGGCCATGTACCAGCGTGTCAACCTGGCATTGTGGTTCTTCATTTGCTGCAACCACTTAAGTGGGGCATGGTCCGTGACCAACTGGAACTTTCTCCCTGTAAGGTAAAACCTTAACGCCTCCACTGACCACTTGATAGCTAAACATTCTTTTTCTATTGTGGAATACTTTTGTTCAGCCGGTGACAACTTCCTGCTCAGGTACATCACAGGATGCTCCTCCCCTTCGTGACACTGGGATAGAACCGCTCCTAGCCCTACGTCCGATGCATCCGTTTGAACCAGAAAGGGTTTCTTGAAGTCCACCCCTTTCAGTACCGGTCCTGTACACAATTTTCCTTTTAAGACTGAAAACGCTTTTTCAGCTTCAGGTGTCCATTTTAGCTGGTTTGGACAATTCTTCCGCAGCATATCCGTGAAAATTGCACTTTTCTCTGCGAATTGCGGTATAAACCTGCGGTAGTATCCAATAAGTCCTAAGAAACTTCTTAGTTGTTTCTTTGTTGTTGGAGGAGGAAAATTCCTGATGCTATCTACTTTACTCATTAGAGGTTTAATTTTTCCTCTTCCCACTAGGTGGCCCAGGTATTTTACCTCCCTATTTGCAAAGGCACACTTCTTCGGGTTTAAAGTGATTCCTGCTTGCTTCATGGAGCACAAGACTGCCCTGATCCTCTTCAGATGCTCCGCCCAGGTGTTACTATGGATTATGACATCATCCATATATGCAAAAGCATAATTTTGGTGGGGTCGAAGTACCTGATCCACTAACCTTTGGCAGGTAGCCGCTGCTCCATGCAGTCCGAAAGGCATCCTCTTGAACTGGAAAAGGCCAACGGGGGTGCTGAACGCAGTCTTCGGCTTCGAGTCCCTGGTGAGAGGGATTTGCCAATATCCTTTTGTCATATCAAGGGTGGTTAAGTATTGAGCCTGTCCCAGCTGGTCCAACAGCTCTTCAATTCTTGGCATTGGATATGCATCAAAAACTGATATGGCGTTTACCTGCCGGAAGTCAATACAAAATCTTAAAGATCCATCAGGCTTTCGGCACCAGGACTATGGGGCTATTCCAGGGACTCTTTGACTCCTCTATTACTCCCATGTCCAACATCTCCTGGACTTGTGCCACTACTTCCTGTCTCTTGGCTTCAGGCAAGCGATATGGCCTTTGATGAACTAATTTCCCAGGTGAAGTTATTATTTCATGGGCAACCAAATGTGTCTCCCCAGGTATGGGTGTCAACACATCTGGAAACTCTTTGAGCAATTTCCTAATTTCTTCCTGTTGTACCACTGTCAAGTCCTCACCTATTTGGGGCTCTGATTTTTCTTTACAATCAGATACCTGGGGTCCCAAATCTTCTTCTTCATTCACCTCCCTCTCTCGGGCACAGGTGGCAGCTAGGCTTTTAACCCCTTTGACATCAGTAGAACCAAAGCCTTTGGTTCCACGTTCAGAATTCTCCAGGGATGTGACCTCCTCCACAGGTGGAAAACCCAGCCTCTCACAGATCAATTGGGCAATTCTGTCTCCTGTCTTCACGTGATAATCATTCTGTCCAAAATTAAACAACAGAACTTTAATATTGCCCCTGTAATCGGGATCAATTACTCCCGCACCCACATCGATGAAATATTTAAGGGCTAATCCGGAACTTGGGGCTACTCTCCCATAACATCCAATAGGTATTTCCACTTGGAGACCAGTGTCCACCAGGGCTCTCCCTTGGCTAGGTACAGTCACATTTTCTATGCTGCACAGGTCAAACCCAGCAGCTTGAGGGGTTGCCCGCTTAGGAGCTTGGGCCTTCTCTGTGACCCTATGGTACTTTAGGACGAATGTCTGCTTTGGGGTAGCTTGGTCTTCTGGACGCTTAACCATCTTTTTAGCTGGGGTCTGAGGACTTCCAAATAAAGGCCCGGGAGCTATTACCATTAAACCTTCTCCCTCCTTCTTTCCTAGTCCTTCCACTAGACCCTGCTTAAATCTTGGCCAGTCTCTTCCTAGAACCAAATCAAAGGGTAGCCTAGGCACCACTGCTAACAGGACTTCCTCTTGTCCCCCCAGGCACTTAACCTTTAGCCTATAGGTGGGATATGATGTTGCAGCACCATGAATGCATCTTATGTGAACTTGGCTTTCAGGGGTTCTAGGCACAAATCCTTCTTGGGCCTCTATCCTCTTCCAAAGCCTTTTTGACATCATACTCTGGTCTGCCCCAGAGTCTAACAAAGCATTTGTGGTAATTCCTTGTACATCAACCATCAAAAGAAATCCTTCTTTGGGCTGTTTTAAATCCACACCCACTAAGCTAGTGTGTGTCTGACATCCTTTTTTTAAATGTCCCCATTTTCCACACTTGAAACATTTCTTTCTATTCCACTGTGTCATCTGGTTTGATACAGTACATTCATTTTCAGAAACATTTTTAATTATTTTCTTTTCTGATACAGTACATCTTGCCTCAGCACCAATCTTCAGAGGGCCACCCATTCTATGGCAAGCCTGCGTGGCTTCCAAGAATCTTTCTGCTAGCATGGTTGCCTCTCCAAGATTTTGGCAATTTTGCTGTATAAGGAAAGTGTGCAAATCTTTAGACACCCCAGACATAAATTGTTCAAGCATTATAATATCTAATAACATTTCTACCGTCTTTTGCTCAGGATTCTGACAGTTCTGTCGGTACCGGAATACTTCTCCCAGAGGAGCCTTCCTCCCCTAAACGCAGGATGTCTCCTCCAGAGGATATCTCCTTTCAGGATTTCATCAGGGAGGTGGCTCGAAGTCTGTCCATTACTGTGGCTCCTGAAACAGAGCCCAGGGCAAAGGAGTTGGAAATTTTACAATATCCCAAAGCTCCTAAGGAGGCAGCTACTTTGCCTATCCATGAGATCTTACATGATCTCATGTTGAGAATGTGGGAGACACCTCTTACCACCTCTCCTCACTCCCGTAGACTGGATACCATGTACCGAGTGCCTCCGTGTCCTGGTTTCCAGAAAACTCAGCTTCCCCACCACTCTATCGTAGTGGAATCAGCTATGAGAAGGATCAGAAGTGCAAAGAGGCATGCCTCTAATCCTCCAGGACATGAGTGTCGAACCTTGGATGCCTTTGGACGTCGTACCTTCCATGCTTTCTGCTAGGATTTATTTATTTATTTAGCTGTATTTATATCCCGCTTTTCACCGGGTCAAAGCGGTCAATTGGGGGATACATTTAACACGAGGGGATATGAGACACATACACTTAATACTTACAGGGAACATGGGCAGTGGAGGGTTAATTGGCTTGCCCAAGACCACAAGGAGTGCCTGTAGGACTAGAAATCCCAGTCCCTCCGGCCTGAGATTGCTGTCCCCAGGTGGGACTTGAACCTCCGGCCTGAAGTATCTTGTCCTAACCACTAGACCACTTCTCCCTCTGTTCCTATACTTTATATTTATTTATTTATTTTATTTATTTATTTATTTAACAGTTTTTTCTATACCGCCCCTTCCAGAGATCAGGGGCGGTTCACATTGAACAAAAATAAATATACTTCCGTATATTTTACATGGAACATGTGTTGACTATATACACGTTTTGTTACATTGAACATGTTTTGAACTTTAACTAGAATAACATTTTTCAAACTATGTACAGGTCATAATGCATGGAGCATAACATAATTGAGTTACCGGTAGTTATTTACAATAGTGATATAACCGTTTGTTTGTGTAAGTCTTTGCCTGTTGGGTATAGTAAAGTAGAGTAAGTGTCTTTCTTCTGTTTAATCATTTGTTCTGTCTTGAGAACTGTGGATGTGTTTCTGTGATTGTATTGGAGAAGTTTTTTGTTGGTAGGGGATCTCAAAGTGTTTTGTAAAAAGGTATGTTTTTAGTTCTTTTTTGAATTGGTGAAGGTCCTTTATCGTGCGGAGGGTTAATGGGATTTCATTCCAGAGGGTAGGGGCAGCAAAGGAGAAGGCTCTATCACTTGTCATTGCTTTGGTCTTTCTGAAATTTGTTTTTATGTTGAGGGAGTGGGTTGCGTTCTGTCTTCGTGTTCTAGTTTCTGATGGGGGTTGTATTAGGGTAGATAGTTGGGAGGGGGAGATGTTATTGATGAGTTTAAAGGTAGTCAGAAGAACTTTATATTTTATTCGGCTTTGAACAGAAGTAAACTATATACATATTTTTGTTTTTCATCTTTCTTAATCATTTTGTCTAAGGGTTACAGCGCTTCATTCTTTTGTTGAATAGTGTATTACCTTGGGTAGGATTATCCCTTATCTAGCTGGGGGGTGAGAGATGGGCCGATCATAGATCCAAAATGCTTTGTGAATAAAAATGTTTTGAGTTTTTTTCTGAACTCTATTATATCAGGTAATTGTCTTAATTCTATTGTTTATATATGGGAATGTTCCTTAAGGGAAGTCACAGGTGATTTAGAGGTTTTGAGCCGCCTTCTTCCTGAAGATAAGAGACAAGACTTTCTCACACTGGTTAAACATGCCCAGGATGTTTCTAAGTTTGTCAACCGTGCAGCCTTTGACTGTTTTGAGTGCATAAGCAGAACTTCTGCCATTGCCATAGGTGCACGTAGAATTGCCTGGCTCCAGGCATCTGAAGTAGAGCTCTGGGTACAGGACAAACTGGGCAATATTCCTTGTACAGGTGAGAATCTGTTTGGTAAAGATTGGCAAGAAAAAGCCAATGAGTTGGATGCTGACAACTCCACCTTGAATAGACTGTCCAAGGCCACTGCTGATCCTGCAAGAAAGAAATCTTTCAAGAAACCATTCTTCTCTAAGAAGAAGAGGTTTTACCCCTCTTATTCCCAGCAGGGACGTTCTACAGGTCAGCCTGACCGGAAGGGTCAGCAACCACCTAAACAAAGGAAAGCAAAGACTGCTAAGCCTCAACCGTCTCAGCAGTCTCAGCCTCCACAAGGCCTTTGACTTTCATCTAGAGAACTTAGCCTTCCTGACCCTCAATGGACCAGAGCCTTCCACCATTCCATGAAGGTTGTCTCATTTTGCCCCCAGATGGGGGCAAATAACAGCAGAACAGTGGACTCTCTCCATTATAAAAGAGGGGTACAAGCTTCACTTTCTGTGCATGCCCCCTCCCACAATGGTAAGACAGTTCAATTCTCAGACCTCTCTTATCAAACTGTTAGATCAAGAGGTCACTATGCTCCTTGCTCAAGGGGCAATAGAAGAAGTACCCATCCATGAACAGGGTACAGGGTTCTACTCTCCCTATTTCCTTATCACAAAGATAACAGGGGGACACAAGCCTATCTTAGACCTCAGAGAATGGAACAAATTCCTGTTCAAAGAGAAATTCAAGATGGTTTCTCTGGGAACTCTGCTGCCATACCTTCAGAGTCAGGATTGGCTTTGTTCTCTAGATCTCAAGGATGTGTACACTCATATTCTCATCCATCCAACTCACAGAAAGTTCCTTTGGTTCCTTTTTCAGGGAAAGCACTCTCAGTACAGGGTGCTTCCTTTTGGCCTGGCCTCAGCACCAAGGGTGTTTATGAAGTGCATGACTGTGGTAGCTGCATTTCTTCGCACTCTAGGAATATTTGTCTTCCCCTACTTAGACGATTGGCTTATTTGAGCCCCATCAGAGTCAGAGGCCAGGACTGCTCTATCTTGCACAATGCGTATCCTTCAGTATTTGGGTTTGGTCATAAACATCCCAAAATCCAGTCTAGCTCCCACTCAATCTCTAGAGTTCATAGGAGCTTTGCTGGACACCAGAAAAGCAAGGGCCTATCTTCCTCAGACCCGTTGCCTTCGCATGGTGCAGTTAGCTTCTCAAGCAGTGCTAAAGCCTCATCTCACTGCTCGAGAAATGTTACAACTACTAGGCCACATGGCATCTACCGTGCATGTGGTTCCTTATGCTTGCCTCCATATGAGAGCAGCCCAGTGGACTTTATCCACTCAATGGACCCAGGCATCAGGGTGCCTGTCAGACAGAATAGCAAACGCAAATCGCCTTATTCGGTCCCTCCAATGGTGGCAGTCCACTCAAAACCTGTTGCTGGGGTCCCCTTTTCAACAACCTTTACCCCAGTCAACTCTCACAACAGATGCTTCTCCAATGGGTTGGGGAGCTCATCTGGAGGACCTCTCCACCCAGGGTACTTGGACTCCACAGGAGACTCATCTACATATCAATCTTTTAGAACTCAGAGCAATCTTCCTTGCTCTTCAAGTGTTCCACACCCTACTCAGCTACAAGACAGTCCTCATTCATACGGACAATCAAGTAGCCATGTTCTACGTGAACAAGCAGGGGGGAACAGGCTCTGTCGCTTTGCAACGAAGCTTTGCGACTATGGGCCCTCGCCAGAGAGCATCAGATTCATCTCCTGGCAGTGTATCTTCCAGGCATACAAAACTCTTAGGCAGACACTCAGTCGAGTTCTGCTTCCACACGAATGGTCTCTGCATGCAGGCCAGGTGGCCAAGATTTTTCAAATTTGGGGAACCCTGGATATAGACCTCTTTGCAAGTCCGTTGAATGCCAAACTTCCCCGATTCTGTTCCAGAATTCCAGCTCAGGGTTCTCAGGCCAGGGATGCTTTCCTTCTTCACTGGGGTCAAGACTTCCTTTATGCCTTTCCACCCATTCCCCTAATTCCCAAAACCCTGTTCAAGCTTCAGAGAGACAGAGGCCGCATGATTCTCATAGCTCCACATTGGCCACGGCAAGTGTGGTACCCTCTGCTTCTACATCTCTCTCAAGCTCCCTCTCTGGAGTTAGGGTCTGCTCCAGATCTCCTATCTCAGGAGGACGGAATGTTATGGCATCCCAATCCCCAGTCTCTGCATCTCAGGGCTTGGTTGCTGAAGGCCTAGATCTCCATGATCTTAACCTCCCTCAGCAAGTAAAGGATATCCTTGATGCTTCCAGGAAGCCTTCCACAAGACGTTCTTATGCTTTTAAGTGGAAAAGGTTTACCATATGGTGTTCGCAGAAGGGTCTTAACCCCTTGCAATACCTCTGGAATCATTACTGGAGTATCTCCTTCATTTATCCAATGCAGGACTTAAGACTAACTCAGTAAGAGTCCATTTGAGTGCTATTGCAGCTTCTTTTAAGCCTCTAAATGGACAACCTGTTTCCTCTCATCCTCTTATAGCAAGTTTTATGAGAGGCCTTCTTCTAACTAAGCCTCCCATTAGGCCACCACTGGTGGCATGGGACTTAAATTTGGTTCTTGGTCAGATCATGAAGCCACCTTTCGAACCCTTAGCTACTACCTCCTTGAAATTCCTTTCCTGGAAGGTTATCTTTCTCATTGCAATCACATCAGCACGTCGCATCAGTGAGTTGCAGGCACTAGTGGCTAATCCACCTTGACAATCCATCATGACAAGGTAGTCCTTAGGACTCATCCACACTTTATACCAAAGGTGGTCTCGCCTTTTCATCTAAACCAAGCGGTTTTTCCTGCCTGTGTTTTTTCCAAGGCCTCATGCATCAAATGCAGAAAGGAATCTTCATACTTTGGACTGTCAAAGAGCTTTAGCCTTTTACTTACAAAGAACACAGCAACATAGAAAGTCTTCTCTGTTGCTTTTGATCCTTCTCATTTGGGACTTCCAGTCTCCAAGAGAACACTGTCTAACTGGAATGCTCAGTGTACTTCCTTTGCCTATCAGAGTAAGAATCTTCCTCTGGAGGGCCATGTCACAGCTCACAATGTGAGAGCCGTGGCAGCTTCAATGGCTCATCTGCACTCTTTGTCTATCGACGACATCTGTCGAGCAGCCACTTGGGCCTCTGTTCATACCTTCACAGCCCATTACTGCTTGGACATGGACTCCCGCCGGGATGCCTTGTTTGGTCAGGCTGTTCTCCAACACCTGTTCCATACCTAAGTCCCATGCCACCGGTGGTGGCCTAATGGGAGGCTTAGTTAGAAGAAGGCCTCTCATAAATCTTGCTATAGAGTGGAGGAGTGGCTTAGTGGTTGGGGCAAGGTACTTCAGGCCGGAAGGTCGGGGGTTCAAATCCCACTGGAGGACAGCAACCTTGGGCCAGAAGGACTGGGGTTTCTAGTCCCACAGGTGCTCCTTGTGGTCTTGGGCAAGCCACTTAACCCTCCATAGCCCATGTTCCCTGTAAAATAGTTATCTCCAAGTTATAATGCCCTGTTCAATGTAATTTCAGTTTGTTCAATGTAAACCGCACTGATGCAGAATAGCGCGGTATATAAGAGAATGTAAATAAATAAATAAAATAAATAATCAACTCCTACACACCATCCATGGTTGGATGCCAGAGATCCATGGGGGGAAGTGGAGCCCTTTCTCAAGGACACACAACCTCTGGGGTCTCTCCCTGGCATCTAAAGCTAGGGAGTCCCCATATGTGAAGAATACATTCCTACTTGTTCCTGGAGATAGCATAGTTACTCACCTGTAACAGGTGATCTCCGGAAACAGCAGGAATTTAGCCTTCACAACCCACCCACCTCCCCTAGGAGTTGTATCTCTCTATCTATCTCTTTCTCTTTCCCTCTCTCTCTCTCTTTGTCTCAGCTTTAAACTCAACTGGAGAGAGGCAGTTGGGAAAGGCGGAAAGGCAGCACGCAGGCGCTGTGGGATGCTCCCAAAAGCTTTCTAATTGGATGCTGGGGAGCGTTTCCGCGCAGGCTCCGTCGGTACCGATGATACCATATGTGAAGACTAAATTCCTGCTGTTCCCGGAGATCACCTGTTACAGGTGAGTAACTATGCTTTATGACACATTACCGACAAACGCCATGGGATAGGAGGCCCTGCCATATTGTGACTGGAAACTGGCTAAAAAGAAATGGAGTAAGACTCCGTGGCCAGTTTTCCGTTTGGAAAAGGGTCAGTAGTGGAGTGTCCCAGGGGTCTAAACTGTCACCTGTGCTGTTCAGCATATTCAGAAATGATCTGGAGAAAGGAGCAATGAATGAGGTGATCAAATTTGGTGATACTGTTCTATGTAAAGTTCAGTTTTGTTATAATGTAAACCGCCCCTGATCTCTGGAAGAGGCAGTATAAAAATATGTTTAAATAAATTAAAATAAATAAATAGAGGATTGTGAGGAATTGACAAAGGATCTTGTGAGCCCAGGAGACTGGGCATCTAAATAGCCAGTGAAATTTTAACATGGACCGGTGCAAAGTGATGCCCATAGGGAAAAATAATCCCAACTACCGATACAAATGCTGGGTTCTGAGTTAGAAATCACCATGTAGGAAAACGATAATGGAGTCATTGTGGACAGTGTTGCAGCTGCCAAAAAAGTAAATATAACGTTGGGGATTATTCAAAACGAAATGGAGAGCAAAAGTGAGAATATCATTATGCTCGAGTATTGTGTGCAGTTCTGGTTGCCTCATCTTGGTAACCCCCAGCAAACCATGTTCCATCCTCACAGTGGCCACCTATACCATCTTCTACCCCTCACTAATGCACAAAAGGAGGGTGAGCGACCCCTCTATACCATTCCTCACAGCTGCACAGAAGTGGGCTCAGTGACTCCTCCACAGCAATATCCACTCCCACAGATGCACAAAGTATCCCTTCCCACTTTTCTTTCCCCATCGCCTCCCTGCTCTCTCTCGTTCCAGGGCTAGCCTTCAGCAAGATCAAGCAGTTGCGAGGGACGGCAAAGAGTATCAGCAGTCAAATCAACACAGTAGATCATGACAGACACAATAACACAAAGAACCAACAGCACATGTTTTTATCTGCAGGGAGAGTGAGCCCAGACATACCTTAAACAGCAAAGTTTAATACTATAGTTTGCATTTTTACAGGATTGTTTGTGGGGAAAGGTGATGTTGGGATGATCACCACTGTTAAATTTAATTACCAAAATCTTGTGGGGGGAGGGGTACAAGGCTGAAGGTTAATCTAGGGCAGCGGTTCTCAACCTGTGGGTCGGGACCCCCACGGGGGTTGCCTCAGGATTTACCAGGGGTTGCCTGACAAATCCCGGGAATTATTATTATTTCTTTTCTAATTTATTGTTCTAATTTGATCACAAAGCCTAAAATGCCAAATACTTTGAATTTAATCAATTTCTATATTACTTAGGCTGTCCTTACTTACTTTTACCTGTTTGCCAGAAACGATGCACCTTGAGATGTTGTTTAGATCACTTCCGGTTTTGTAATGGCGGACATGGGTCCTACTAAAATTAAAATTTCTATGTAATATTATATAATACCAGCAACTCCATTGAAAATGAATGACCCAGAGAAGAATACCAAGAAAAGAAAATATTGCGATGACTTTTTAAGGTATGGTTTCACCTCCGTATTTTCAGCAGGGATTGAGAAACCACAATGCGTTATTTGTAACGAAGTTCTATCAGCGGAATCCATGAAGCCTAACAAACTGAAACGGCATTGTGACAGTAAGCATCCCACCTTTGTAGGCAAGGATATTTGGTATTTTAAGAACAAAACTGATGGAATCAAGAAAGTCAGATTTGATATTGGCGGAAAGTTCCACCAGCAAAACATAGCCGCTGTTGAAGCTTCATATATGCTGGCTCTCAGAATCGCCAAAGCCAAGAAAGCTCACACCATTGTCCTTCGTCAGTCTTTTTGAATAAAGCATACTAAAACCATTGACTACAAAATCATAATAATTTTGAAATCAAATATTGTTACTTGTTGTTAATTATTTTGGTTTAAATAAGTAAATTTTATAAATAAAAATATATTGCAAAGGCCTATAATATATTAATAATTCAACAAATGATTACAGCGACAATGCGTTAATGGTAAAGGAAGAGAAACGCATTTGATTTTATCATTAGGGGTCGTCAACAAGTTGACCAATGGTAAAAGAGGTCGCGGTACAAAAAAGGTTGAGAACCGCTGATCTAGGGCACCCACTATCCTTACACCAGCCAGAGGTCTGCCTCAGAGGGAGAAGGAAGCGGCAGCTCATATAAGCTAGGAACTGCGATGCAGCACGGGCAAGTTTAGGTAAGCACTGTGTTGTGGTTTTAAACTAATTGCTGCTGCTGCAGGCCCCAGAGAGGGGTGACATTGGGAGCAGCAGCAACAAGAGGGGTCAGCAGGATAGAGGGCTTACCTAGGGCACCTCTCATCCTTACTCCACCCCTGACTAAATGTCACTTAACCTTCCATTGCCTTAGATACCAACTTAGATTGTAAACTCTTGGGGGAGAAGGAAATACCTACTATACCAGAATTTTATTTATTTATTTAATACCACTTCTATACTGCCATATCTACCAGTCACGGCAGTTTACATAGAATAAGAGTAACGAGGAACATTAACTTTACATAGAACATGTGTTGGATAGTTTACTAAACCAAAGCTCTTTAACTTTGAACATTATTAACAAGGAACCTATTAACCTATTTACATAGTAGGTGGTGAGTTGTAATCGTATGTGTGTATTTACCTGAATGTAATTACCTTGAGGTACTATTGAAAAGGCATGAGCTAAGCCCCACATCCACAATACATATATATAATATAAATTTGCATACACTGGGTCCTTCTCTAGGTCAACCTTTATTATACCTATGGTAATATACAGACCATTGGCTATATCCTGATATCTGTGGACGATATTGATGACAGATAATCCCAAAGCCCACTGAGTGAATATTAAGTCTCAAAATGAATTTCTGATTCAAGCTCAGCACTTTTTTACAGACCAGATTGACTGACTGTAACGGCTCTTTTTGTGCTATTTATGCAAAACATAGTAAGTGGGTATCTTCTGCTGTGCGTTAGATCTGTCAGGATTATACCTAGCAGGAGCCTATGGGGGTTATTCTGTGTCTTCCCCCACCAGTGTCTAACCTCCCTGCAGGCGGTGGGCGGTCGCCGGCCCTGGACATACAGAGCCGATTCTAATGTCAACCCTGTACGTCCAGGGCTGATGACACGTGCGGGGAAGTTATTTCACCTCTGAGGTGGAATGACTTCCCTGGATGTGGTGTTTTTTCATTTTTTTTAATGCCAGGGTGTGGATGGGGTAGGAGGGAACTGGAGGACATTCCCCGCAGCCTGACCCTGACCTTAGGAGGCCAGATCGGGGTTCGGGCTGCCGGGAATAAGCCTTTATTTCCAGCGGCTGGCATCACAGCTTTTAAATGGAGCCGCCAGTTCCATGGCAATCAGATGCCATGGGGCCGTGGCTCCATTTAAAAACCCTAACTACTACTACTACTACTGAACACTTGTAAAGCGCTACCAGTCGTACGCAGCGCTGCACATACATGTAAGAGACAGTCCCTGCCCATCAGAGCTTACAATCTAATCAAGACAAAACACAGAAGGTGTTAGCAGGGATAGAACTAGGTGAAAGAAAAGGGGAAAGATAGGAGATCAGGTGAATCAAGATCCAAAAGCAGCAGTGAAGAGGTGAGTCTTCAACCTGGATTTGAAGAGGGTCAGAGAGGGTGCCTGGCGTACCGACACAGGTAGTTTGTTCCAGGTGTAAGGTGCAGCAAGGTGAAAGGTGCGAAGTCTGGAGTTAGCAGTAGAAGAGAAGGGCACAGATAGAAGCAGTTTGCTAGAAGAGCAGAGTTCCCGAAGGGGGTTGTAAGGAGAGATAAGAGAAGAAAGGTACTGAGGAGCCGCAGAGTGAATGCAGCTGAGTTAGTCGGGCTTGTCATGTACTTGCAGACCGGACTGACTGATCGCGATTCTGATCCCAGGGGGCTAGACATACCCCGTGGGATCAGAATTGCGAGACCCTCTGTATGTCTGGCTCAGATTAGATGTACAGAGGGGCTGGATGTCCGGGATGGAATGAGCCCTTATGTGTCTGTTTCCCCCCTCCCCCCCCCCCAATGAGCATCTTGAGTATTTTGTATTGATAAATTTAGAATTCTAAACAAAGTGGGAGCTGCATTTTCAGTAAGTTTAAGCAGGAGTTCTTTTGTTTATTTTTGTGATGTAATAATGATTTCGGTGCATTCTGGTTTACAATGATGGAACTGACTTTCGATGAGCAGTTTCTTTAAATCAAGATACTCTTTATCAGACAAGCAAAGCACTACTCTATTTTTCTTTATTCCTTTCAGGTTTGGGTGTCTTCAATCACCGAAATAACCAAGGGTGATCTCAACGCAGAAGACAAAGACTCCTCACCCGCAGAACTAATGTTCTCCATTACACCTCCCAACAATGGCCATTTGGCTCTTAAATCTTCTCCGAACAAAAGCATCCTCAATTTTACCCAGGCTCACATAAATGAGAGACAGCTGTTGTTCATACACAGTGGTATGTGATAAAAAAAGCATAGATCTTAAAAGTTGAGAGATTCCAGTGCAGTGCACCTGCACTTACAATCCCCTCTTAATATTTGCCATTTAATTGTTCAGCCTGCTCATTGGATATATCAAATTATTCCTCATCACAAGTGTACTGTATATGTGAAATTTCTGTAGCAAGGACAGCCTTTCCGAGGTGCAAAAACAAACTATACTTTGTTCTTAATTGACAGGTGTCACTGTGCATTATAAGAGCAATAACCAAGTAATCTTTCTTCTAATATTTTATTTTGTAAAATATTTGAAATCCTGGTATTGATTTATAGAGAAATATAAGCCTGACAGCTGGTTGACCTTTAGGCGTGAACTATTCTGATTGTAAAACGCTCTCAAAAATGCTGTTTGAAGGGTGGTCTAGAAAGATGTCAAATAAATAAATTTACCATAGAGCAGGCGCACCAAAGGCTACTCCTCAAGGGCTGCACACAGGTCTGGTTTTCAATATATTCATAATGAACATTTATAAGATATAGATACTTGGGTTATTCCAAAACTAGGCGAGTTTGCCATCTTCAATGACTAAATTTGGAGAGTTAAAGATGAGCAAGGAAAGAAGTTTACCAGCACCCAGAGGATGGGCACCGGCTTTTTGCACAAGGTTAATAATAGTCTCTTAGCAGCCAAACTGGTTGGTGCCACAGATCCCCACCAGCTCAACAGCAAAGGCTAGACCTTGGCAAATTTTGTTTGGCATTAGGAGTCAGGCCAAAATCTTAGGAGCCAGTGACTGTGATCCCCTTCGCGCCCTCATCCCCATTGCCTCTGTTCTCTACTGATGGCCCTTCATTTGCAAACTCGTACATGTCTGGAGAGGGTGGACGAATTTGAAGAGAGAAGATAAAATGTGTCTTGTTGTGGTAGCAGGGGCTGTATAATAGCAAGTGTTGTGTGTGTATGTGTTGTGCAATGGCGGTTTGCCTGTCTGTGCATGGGATATGGCAGTGGGTGCCTTTGTGTGATTGGGATGCAGTGCAATGAATGTCTGTGTGTGCGCTGCAGAGCTGGGGAGCCGACGTGTGTAGGTAGTGCAAAGGTGGGGTGTGTGTTTTGTATAATGCGGAGGTGAGGTGCCTATGTGAGTGCAAATGTGTGTGTGATGCCTTCTGTGTGTGTTGATCATGCAGAGGGTGGGGGTGGGGCGACTGTGTGTGTGTGCGCGTGCGCATGCATGTAGTATGGGTATGGGGCAACGTTCCTTCTAAGCTCTGGAGTGTTGTGAGCAAAAATTAAACTTTGTGAGCCAAAACAGCTACTAGCATTAAAGTTCTGAGCGAGCCTACATTTGGCTATCACATAAATTAGTTTTTTAGAAGATTATCACTAGTATTACGCGGTATAATAGTGGTAATATAACCTTGTAAAAATCTCAGAATGAATTCTTTTAAAATGTATTTTAAGAATGATTTGAACATTATAAGTGAAAACAGAATTGAGTCAAATTTCATTACAGAAAATGTTTTAATTGAACTTCTCTCTTCTTCCTTTCTCTGTTTTCTAGACATCGTAACAATTGTCAATATCAATATTATTCCCAGTAGACATATGCAGTTTAATTCTCATTAAGGTTCTCCAGGTGATCTGTATCTAGCCGATTTCTAATCTTTCTTTTAATGGCATTCATTAAGCTAAAACCTCTCTCGCAATCAGCACTTAAGGCTTGAAAAGTTCCACAAACATCTAGGAGAAGATTTAGTTCACTGAATTGTTCCTTTTGTCGTATAGATGTTAGTATGTCCTGAAAGGTTTTCATTGCTCTAGCATTTTATCTTCTCTGCAATGATTAATTTGAAGTCTGAATACTCTTTGTTAAGTTCCTTATCATATGATTGTTCATCTTTCTGGAACAAAATTTAGTAACACTTAGCTAATCTTGAAAGTTCTGGATTCCCAAAGGAAAATTCGTCCAAGTTGGAGGGATTTAATAAACAGTCTTTGTCAAATACACACCAATCCTATAATTCATTCTCCAGACATCTTTTTTTTCATGTGGTCACATGTTTGCCTAATAAAACGGAGAACGGCATTGATATTTACTGTAGAGTTGTAAGATGAAATTAGATCTTGTACAGTTTCACTGAAACGGGCATTGTCTCCCAGACACGGAGATCTAATTTTGCTGATTTTGACTTTGGTGAACTGAAATTCTTCCACGGTGGTCAAAGAGCTCTTCTGAAGTTCTACTAAATCACTGAGAACATTACAAAGGATAAATGCTACAAATCCTATATTTAAATCGCCTTAGCATTACATTTCAGAGGCTAAGATCATACTCTCCATGCCCTGGCTTAGAAGTGAGGTTCACGCCTGTCATGGTATGCGCAAAACTAAACTAAAGACAAAACATCTCTTAGTTAATCAATTCTTATCGACAAAGATCTGTTTCACCTCAAAAGAGACTTCTTCAGGGGCTTAATCTAACAACTTCGACGACCATTGTAAAAAGCAGCTATAGTGTCTGATGTAGCGCTATTTAAATACCTAACCACCAATAAAGTTACCGAACATCACTGACATCACTATTAACCTAAACTTAACCAATAAGCCTTAAAATAAAGAAAGACAACACAGAAGGTGTAGGCTGGGATAAAACAAGGGGGAAGAAGACTAAATCAAAAAATACTCTGGTGCTGTATGCGGTTGAATTCATAGCCCGACTCCTCAGAATTTCGCAATCTAAAAATTAAAATACCAACGCGGTCAAAAAGGTGTCATATTTTAGAAAAACAATGTCCATTCAGTTTTATCATTCAAACCCTCGAGTTCAAGTGTATTCAAGTTATAAATCCACAACAGTAACATCCTCGATCCCCTCCACGTATGTTAAAGGGCACATGCTCTAACACCATACATCGCAACTCATCAAAGGTATGATTGAGCATTCTGCAATGTTTAATAAATGTTATCTCCACTTTTGCTTTAGATAAACTATATTTATGTTCAGCCAACCTGACTTTCAATGTGAATTTCCCCCTAAAACCTCCCCTCCTCTTCCTCCTTTCTCAGTCTCTATGGATAACTCTGTACTCCTTCCTGTTTACTCGGCTCGCAATCTTGGTGTTGTCTTTGACTCTTCTCTCTCCTTCTCCACACACACATTCATCTGATAGCTAAGACCTGCCGTTTCTTTCTCTATAACATCAGCAAAATCCTCCCTTTCCTTTCTGAACACACTACTAAGACACTTACCCACTCCTTAATCACCTCCCGCCTTGACTACTGTAACCTACTCCTTTCTGGTCTCCCTTTGAATCATCTCTCTCCCCTTCAATCTGTTGAGCACTCTGCTGCGCGGCTAATCTTCCGCCAGCCTCGTCATGCCCACATTACTCCTCTTCTCAAGTCACTTCACTGGCTCCCTATCCGTTTCCACATCCAGTTTAAACTTCTTCTACTGAACTATAAATGCATTCACTCTTCAGCTCCTCACTACCTTTCTTCTCTTATCTCTCCTTACAACCCCCCTTGGGAACTCCGCTCTTCTGGCAAGCTCCTTCTATCTGTGCCCTTCTCTTCTATTGCTAATTCCAGACTTCGCGCCTTTCACCTTGCTGCACCTTACGCCTGGAACAAACTACCTGTGTCTGTACACCAGGCACCTTCTCTGACCCTCTTCAAATCCAGGCTGAAAACTCACCTCTTCATTGCTGCTTTTGGATCTTGACTCACCTGATCTCCTTTTTCTTTTCCCTTCCCCCTTGTTTTATCCCAGCCTACACCTTCTGTGTTGTCTGTCTTGACTAGATTGTAGGCTCTAAGAGCAGGGACTATCTCTTACATGTCTGTGCAGCGCTGCGTACGACTTGTAGCGCTATACAAATGCTCAGTAGTAGTAGTAGTAGTAATTATCATTTAACATTCTTGAATAAAATGTTGCCTAAAACATCAAATGAAATATGTAATCTCCAGAAGGACATACATACGCTTTCAATTTGTTACATACGCCTTCTAAAACAAGTACGATTTCAAGCGTTTTTTAAAAATCAAGTAATTGATCTCCTTACCAGATTCCATTTTATTGCCGCTCTAATGTAATCTATTGAAGTGAAAGGTTTTGTGCCAGTTTGAGTTTATTTATTTTATTGTTTATTTAACTACTTTTATATACCGCCTTATAAGAATGTCAAAACAGTTCACAGATTAACTGAACATTGAACTTACATAGGAACAAATAAGAACAAATGAATGTAAGGAACAATTTGCCTATTGTCGGAAAATCTACATGGATGAGCAGGATGGAGGAGAGCAGAACCAGGCAACATGAATGATTAACTATTTATACAGCTAACCTGAGGGTAGAATTCTGTGCACTTAGTGGTAGGAGGAGAGTCTAGTCCTGTCTACCAAAGTGCTCGGCGAACAAGTAGGTTTTCAGCCTCTTACAAAGTCTGATAGGTCATGGATTGCTCATAAGCTCTCAGAGTGTGTTCATATGCTTGGAGCATATAGCAGCAAGGCTGAATTCGAGGCACTTTGGTTACTCTTCACTTTTGCCGTGGGAATGGTGAAGGAGTTTCAAGTAAAGTCCATTTGGTCCACAATGATTAAAATCAACACACATATTACTAGTTTTGTATATTGGTGACATGTTAGAAATAACATAGCCTTGAAGCAATCTCTTTATTTCCAAATATCTCATTGTAACATGCAATAATTTTACATTCATGTTTTTATGTAATTAGTCACCATTTTAGTTCAGCCTCAATAAATAATTTCTTTTTTCTGTCCCAGGAGCAATGTCTGGTGGCTTCCATTTCCAGGTTACTGATGGTGTAAATTTTGCGCCTCGACAAATCTTTAGTGTCACAGCCAGAACTTTGGTTATCATCTTGGAAGCAAACAGAGGACTGGGTGTCTTTCCAGGTTGGAATTAAACAATTGCATTTTTTTCTCATTATTTTGCTTTCATGATTTCTTTATGTAGAATTAGAGTGCAGGAAAAAGTGGAAAATGGGCAGACTGGAGAAGTCTTAATCTGCCGTCATCTTGCATGTTTTCTGGTTTCTAAATATCTAGGTCAACTGTGGTCTCTGTATAATGGGCTGAAAATGGCTTTTTATAGCTAGGCCTTACGATGATTGTTTAAAACGTAAAACCCGATAAAATACCTTGTGACAAAATTTGGTTATGAATTTTTTTTCAGTTCAATATTTAGTAGCCTAAATATTCATATTGCAGTTAAAAAAAAAAAAAAAAAAGCAGCCCAAATGAATAATGTCAAGTAAAGCAGCATAATCATTGTTCAACACTGTCCTTGATTTTTAACCAGGGCAACAGAGGCCTATACATAGGGCCAACCATTAGACAGTCACCTAGGGTGGCAACTTCTTGGGGTAACAAAGAGAAGGGCATTTAAAGCTAAACAATAGACTTTGACAACAGGGGGGGAGGGTGTGTAAATCTTAAGGTCTGCTTAGAGCGCCAATATTTTGAACCAACTCTGAGGCCGGCCCTGCTCATTCATTTGGCTTTCTCTTCTATTGTTATGTTTTTAACCCTCCTCTTCCCCAGGCCTGTTTTTTGTTGGTCTTCCTACCCACTGTCCCTCTTTGTCAAAATCTTCCTGCCTTCTCGCCTTATCTATCATTTCATTTCTCGCCCATTTGCCATGATGGACCTTTGAAGGAGCCCTTCTGCATTATAGGGATAATCATGCCCATGGTTAAAATATGCACATTAATTTCATGACACATAATTTCACTGTGGACATGCTTGCTCTGCCCAGCCTCTACCCCTGCGCAAGTATGTGCGTTGATTATAAAATACTATAATGTGTAGTTGCAGAACATAGGTGCAGCCATTTAAGCCTGCTCTAGAGTTGTGTAAGTAATCGCGCCTTTAATTAAGGTGTGCTGTCAGCCACTTATGCTAATATTTCATAAAGAAAAGTAGATGCATACTTTTCTTTTTAAAATAGGCACATTTTGGCTGCCTTAAACTAGGGGTCCTGTTAGAAAATTACCCTTCACATGAACATAATTCTCCCAGCTCTTCTCAAAATTCTTAAACTGCTCATGTCACTTTACTGTGACTTTTTCCATTGGATTGATTTTTCTCCAGGAACAAGCAGGAAGTCAGTCCTCACATATGGGTGATGTCGACACCGACGGAGCCCACTCAGAGTATTTCCCCAGCTTTCAAAGAAAGCCTTAGGGAATGCCATCACCCAGGTGTGGTTCCCTTCCTGCCCAAGGGTGCCATCTTGATCAGTCTCCCTTTTTCCACAGAGACCTTCAGACCCACATCCTGTACCTCGGAAAAAGTCTTCAAAATTTCTCTCTCTAATCCGGTTTCCAGTCCTCTTCCTGGCGTCCCTAGTGCCCTTGCTTCGGCAGCGGGCCCCGGGACTTTGATGTCTTTCATTTTTTTTTCATTTTTCTTGACCAGCGCGTTTTTGCGCCCTTTTCAACCACTGGCAAGTCGAAGGTCTTCGACCTTACGGGGATTCTTTTTGCCCCCATAGCCTCCCGTTTCAAAAAGTGTGACAGATGCTCCAAGAATGTGTCGCTCACAGACACCCAAGACTGTTGTCTTCAGTGCCTAGGAGCTGACCATAACCCGGAGGTCTGCTCCCTTTACAAAAAGATGTCCTCCAAGGCCATCCAGAGCCAGAAGCAGAAACTGGATGACATTTTCCACAAGGCGGCCCCGGTATCCCCGGTAGGTTCCCGCTCCACCGACCTTCAGCCTCTGGGGCCTCTGCGGCCACTCCACGGCCCCAGCACCACTCTGAACAAGGGTCCCCCAAAAGGGAGCGGAAGAAGAAGGCCTCAAGGACACTGTCAGGGGCTCTGGACAAGCATGAGTGTTCTCGCGCATGGTCCTTCAGCCCTCCTTGGCAGTCCCAAGAGTCGGAGAAGGAGCGGCCTTGAAAGGTATCTCATACGAATACAGAGGCTTCTGGTGATGGTGCCCAGTCTTCCGAGGGTCGTCCCGGTGAGGACCCCCTCTCCTCCTCGACTCCCAACCCGGTCACCCCAGTGTCGGCATCGCAGGGCCCGACTCCCG
Source organism: Ichthyophis bannanicus (assembly GCA_033557465.1). Lineage (NCBI taxonomy): Eukaryota > Metazoa > Chordata > Amphibia > Gymnophiona > Ichthyophiidae > Ichthyophis > Ichthyophis bannanicus. Next base: position 249,402,994 of record CM066032.1, on the reverse strand, counting down.
AGTGGGAGGCCCGAATGCTGGCACTGGAGCGCAGCGTTTCTGCCCTCCTAACTGCCCAGCAGGCGCTGGACCCAGGCCCCACTGGCATGCACCAGGAGACCTCGAGGGCGGTGCCTGTGATGGCTCCCCACACTGCCACGGCAATCCCGGAGAGCTAGGGGCCTTATGAGGGATCCTGGCAGAGGTCTCGATTTCCATCCCTGTCTTTGGGTGTGAGATCTTCTCGAGCTAGCATCTCTGGCTCCAGGCGGGCTTCGGCCTCAAGAGCCCAGCACAAGGCACAGGCTCTGCTCGAGCAACCTAGCTCCGAGACTTCCTCAGAATTCTTGGGCTGGGAGTCTGAAGGGGACACTTCCCCAGAATCCCTGGCTCATCGGGACCTCCCCTCTGACCCTTCCCCGCTGGCTCAGAAGCAGAGGTCTCCTCCCAAAGACATCTCCTTTCTGCAGTTTGTGCGGGACATGGCTCAATCCCTAACACTCGCCACGCAGTCCGAGGAGGAGCCCCGTGTGGAAGAACTCAATATTTTACAATACAAGGCTCCAAAGAGGGAATCCCTCATGGTTCCAGTTCCACCCATCCTAGCCCGGCTGTTCCTCTGTATGTGGGAGATGCCTGCGTCTCTTCCCATTGTCAGCAAACGCCTGTATACCATGTACAGGGTCCAGCGGGGGCCCAGCTTCCTCATACCTCGATGGTGGCGGAGTCTGCCATGTGGAAGCAAAAGAGCACAAAAACTCACTCCTCGGTCCCGCTGGGTAGGGATTCTCGTGCCCTAGATGCCCTCGGGTGTAAGGCCTATCAAGGCTCCATGATGGCGTGCCATATCCAGACTTACCAGCTATACATAGATATGTTCCTCCATGATCTCACAAAGGAGCTCGGAGATTTCCAGGTGGGCCTCAACGGCGATTACCTCAGCTGTTTCCAGTCCCTCCTAAAGTCAGTGGGGGACTGTTCAAAATACCTTTCTCGTGCTGCATACGACAGCTTTGAGTCCTCTGCTCGGGTAGTGGCTGCTGGTATCGGGGCCAGTTGGCAGGCCTGGTTCCAGTCCTCGGATCTTGAACAATGGGTCTAGGAGAAACAGCTCGATGTACCGTGCCTGAGCGAGCCATTGTTCGGCAAACTGATGGAGGACAAAGCAGTGGAGATTGAGACGGAGTACGTGACCCACACCAGTCTCTCCCAAAAGACTTCTTCCCTCCCGCGGAAGAAGCAACAGGGCAAAAAACCCTTTCTTTCAGAGGAAGGGTCTCCCCTATCGGGGCTACCTACCTTACCCTCCAGCGCTGGCTCCGCCCCAAGGCAGACAGAGCAAGAGCGGCCACCGGGCCCCACGTAAGCCAAAGGGCCCCAAAAGCCAGACCCCGGCACTGGCCCAGTTGGCCCTGGATTTTTGATGCCAGATGTATAGCCGCTCCGGCGACCCAGCTACCAGTGGGAGGGTGTCTGATCCACTTTGCTCCCCGATTGGAGTCTGTCACCTCAGACACCTGGGTCCTCCAGGTTGTCCGGGAAGGTTATCTCCTTCATCTGGACCAGCTTCCTTCACTCTTCTGCCCTGCGGAGCCCCCTCGGCTCCCCATGCACCAGGTCTTCTTGGCACAGGAGCTTGCCAATCTCCTTGAGGAGCGAGCAGTAGAGGTGGTCCCGCTGCATCTCAGAGGTTCTATTCCCATTACTTCCTTGTGCCAAAGCGGGTGGGCGGTTTCCGACCCATCCTCGATTTTAAAAAATCTCAAAAAGTATCTGGTACAGAAGAGGTTCAAAATGCTCCTCCTTGGCACCTTGCTGCCCTTCCTCCGACAGGGCGACTGGCATACGGGATGCGTATGCTCACATCCTCATCCATCCCAAGCACAGGAAATACCTGCGTTTCAGGGTGCAAGAGAACCACTAGCAATACAGGGTACTTCCTTTCGGTCTGGCATCCACCCCGTGAGTGTTCACCAAATGCCTTATGGTGGTTGCGGCCCACCTTCGATTGCAGGGCACCTTCGTCTATCCCTACCTAGTTGACTGTCTCGTTACAGGGGATATGGCTGATGAGGTACAGCAGGCCACGGCCCGAACCGTCCACGTTCTCGAACACCTCGGCTTCGTGGTCAATTACCCGAAGTTTCACCTCCATCCAGCCAAATCCCTGGAGTTCATCGGCGCGTGCCTCGACATTCAGCGGGTAACAACCTTCCTTCCATAAGAGAAGGCAGACCGCCTCATCGCTCTGGCATCCACAGTCCAAAGCTGCGATGTGGTATCGGCCTGCGCAATGCTCCGTCTCCTCGGCCATATGGCCTCGATGGTTCATGTCGTCCTCGACACCCGGCTGCACATGCGGGCAGCGCAGTGGTGCCTTCGGGCCCAGTGATCTCAGGCAACAGGATTGCCTCCAAGATGCCATCTTGGTCACTCTTCTGCTCACCAAGTCCCTCGACTGGTGGCGGGACGCCCGGAACCTGCTCCACAGCATGCCATTCCAGGCCCCGCATCATGACGTGGTCTTGACCATGGATGCCTCACTCATGGATTGGGGAGCCCATTGTGGCGAGTTTCTGCATGCAGAGGTCTTGCACCCTAGAGGAGTCCTGGCAGCCGATCAACCTTCTCGAATTCCGGGAGGACCTCCTTGCCCTCTGGGTGTTCAGGCACCATGTTCGCCGTCAGGTGGTGCTTGTCCAGATGGACAACTGAGTAGCAGTGTTCTAAATGAACAAGCAAGGGGACACTGGCTCTTACATCCTCTGCCTGGAGGCGGTAGCCCTGTGGTCCTTTGTGGTTCGCCAAGGCATAACCCCTACTGGCCACCGATCTCCCGGGCCAAGACAATGCCCTGGAAGACAGGTTAAGCCGGTTCCTCCAGCCGCACGAGTGGTGCTGACTCTGCCCACAGATGGAGCAGTGACTGTTCCGGCGTTGGGGGACTCCAGTCCTAGACCTCTTCACCAGCCCAGCGAACTCGCAGCTCTCACGGTTTTGTGGCCCAGTTTCCCACCCAAACAGGGAAACCCCGATGCCTTCCTCCTGCCGTGGACGCACAGCCTCCTGTATGCGTTTCCTCCCACCCCACTCATAGTGCAAACTCTACTCAGAATACAGCGGGACAGGGCTTGGAGATCCTCGTGGCCCCGCGGTAGCTTCGACAGCCCTGGTTCCCGCTGCTGCTCTGCCTCTCATCGGAGCCTGCGTGTTCCCTGGGCGACGCACCGGGCTTGTTGACGCAGGAGGAAGGTCTGCTACTTCACCCGAACTTGAGGTCCTTATCCATCACGGCTTGCCCTCCCTGCCACTGGCAGACATCTGCTGAGCCGCAACTTGGCCTCGGCTAACACCTTCTCGACACATTATTGCCTAGAGAGGGAGTCCCATCAGGATGCCGCCTTCAGCCAGGCTGTACTCCGTAATCTGTTCGGGGTTTAAGCAACTCCTGCCCTCCTACCCTTCTTCTGCGGCTACGGGGAGCATGGTCTTCCGGGGTCCTCAGGCTGTCTTCAGTTACCAGTGACTACTCACAGCTTGCTGTAGCATTTTTCTACAGGTCCTCAGCCTGTAGCTGGGGATTCCCATATGTGAGGACTGATTTCTGGCTTATTCCTGGAGAAAGAGTATTTACTCACCTGCAACAGGTGTTCTCCAGGGACAGCAGGAATCGGTCCTCGCAACACACCCACCTCCCCTTGGAGTTGCCCACTGTTCTTGGCATTTTTTTGTCTTTGCCTGAGTTATGTCATTTCACTGATCAAGATGGCACCCTTGGATGGGAAAGGGACCATACATGCACGGTGGCATTCCCAAAGGCTTTCTTTGAAAGCTGAGGAAATGCTCCGCACAGGCTCCGTTGGTGCCGATGTCACACATATGTGAGGACTGATTCCTGCTGTCCCTGGAGAACACCTGTTACAGGTGAGTAACTACGCTTTCTCAGCCTTTCCTTCCACTGCCTTATGCTGGGTGCCTTCATTTCTTTCCACAAAGCTGCTATCTCACATTGTGCTGCAATTAGGCAATGACCAATTAATGCTTTCTCTCTTAAGATCCCCAGTCATCTGGAAATATTCCTAGCAGATAACTCTTAGGGTCATCCAGCAAAAATTTCCGCATAATTTTATTTGTTACTTCCTGGACCCTTCCAAAAACGTTATATTTTGTGGCTTTTCCATGTGGATGTAAGTACAAGGTGTGATCAAAACGTATCGAGACTTTTTGTGCAGATATATAACAATGCATCGCACCACGATGCCTCAAGCATGCAGTGACCTAGTTATGTGCTCTGCATGTGCAGAATGTAGCATGGCTGCAGCACACCTGTACTTTTTTTTTTTTAATCACGTGATGTCTCGTATCAAGTAAAAGCAATTCATCAGATTTACGATGAGTGAAAAAATTGAACAGTAAATTTGCATTAAATTCTGACAGAAGCATGGAGATTCATGCAAAGAGACTTATGACAAGTTATAGCAAGTGTATTGCAATGAATGGATGAGTCGTGCTCGGGTTTATGACTGGTATAGACTTTTCCAAGAGAGCCACCAAAGTGTTGACAGTGACGAACGTTCTGGAAGGCCATCCACGAACAGGAATGAAGACAAAGTTGAAGCAGTGTGTGCCGCAATATGCTCAAATCGTCAGCTGACTATCAGGGAGCTTGCTGAGGACATGAACATCAGTTTTGGGTTGGTACAGTTCATTCTTTCTGTTAAGAACATAAGATATGCCATACTGGGTCAGACCAAGGTCCATCAAGCCCAGCATCCTATTTCCAACAGAGACCTATCTAGATCACAAGTACCTAGCAGTTTCTCCAAAAGACACAGGTTCCACAATGCTTGTATTGGGTCAAGCAGTGGATATTCTGTGTCCCCTTTAATAATGGTATATGGACCTTTCCTCCAGGAACTTGTCCAAACCTTTTTTAAACCTGGCTACACTAACAGCTTTTACAACATCCTCCGGTAGCAAATTCTACAGTTTGATTACACGTTGAGTGAAAAAATATTTTCGCTTAGTCTTAAATAGGTTACCCTGTAGCTTCATTGCATGCCCCCTAATCTTTCTATATTTTGATGGCGTAAGCAATTGATCTACGTTTACCCGTTCCACTCCATTCATTAATTTATAGACCTCTATCATATCTCCCCTCAGCTGTCTCTTTTCCAGGTTAAAGAGCCCTAACATTTTTAGCCTCTCTTTATAGGGTTATCCTTCCATCCCCTTTCCCATTTTTGTGACTCTTCTGTACATTTTGTAATAATGCTATATTCTTTTTAAGATACGGCGACCAGAATTGCACACAATATTCAAGGTGCGATCACACCATGGAACGATACAGAGGCATTATAATTATACTTTGTTCTATTCTCCATTCCTTTCCTTATGATTCCTAGCATTCTATTTGCTCTCTTGAATGGCACTGCACACTGGGCAGAGGGTTTCAACATGCTATCCACAATGATGCCTAAATCATTTTCCTTGTGGTTCCTAATGTGGAACCCTGCATTGTGTAACCATAGTTTGGGTTTTTCTTTCCTAGGTGCATAACTTTGCACTTGTCCACATTAAATTTCATCTGCCATTTTGATGCCCAGTCTTCCAATTTATCAAGATCCTCTTGCAATTTTACACAATCCTCTTGGGTTTTAACAACTTTAAATAGTTTTGTGTCATATGCAAATTTGATAACCTCACTCGTTATTCCCTTTTTCAGGTCATTTATGAATATGTTAAAAAGCAGCAGACCCAGCACAGATCCCTGGAGTACTCCATTATACCCCATTCTCCATTGGGAAAATTGGCCATTTAGCCCTACCCTCTGCTTTCTATCTTTTAACCAGTTCCTGATCCACAATAGTACACTACCTCCTATCCCATAACTTTTTAGCTTTGCCAAAAGTCTCTGATGAGTGACCTTGTCAAAGGCTTTCTGAAAGTCCAGATTTGGGAATGAGATGTGTGTCTGCAAAATTCACGCCAAAACTATTGACTGCAGCCAGAGAGAGTTGTTGGAATGTGTTTAAAATGACTCTGATTTCATCAAAAAGATTACTGGTGATGAATCATGGATTTATGGTTATGACCCAGAAACTAAGGCTCAGTCCTCACAATGGAAGACTCCAACTCTCCCAGACCCAAGAAAGCCCGTCAGATGAGGAGCAATGTTAAGGTCATACTCACAGTTTTCTTTGATTATCAGGACATTGTTCATCATGGGTATACTCCAAAAGGTCAAAGCATCAATAAGAAGTACTACGTCCAAGTTCTCACTCATTTGAGAGATGTAGTTCGTTGTAAGAGACCAGAGTTGCACAGAAATGGTGAATGGTTGCTTCATCATGATAATGCCCCAGTTCACATAGCACATCATGTTCAGCAGTTCTTGGCCAAACACCAAATTGAGCAAGTCCATCAGCCTCTGTACTTACCTGACCTTGCACCCTATCACTTTTTCTTGTTTCCAAAACTGAAATTACCACTGAAAGGAAGGAGATTTTGACAACTTGGAGACCATTAAGCAAAATTCAACATAGCAGCTTCACAGCATAACGAAAGAGGCATTTCAAAACTGTTTCCAGCAGTGGTAGGAACACTGGAGGAAGTGTGTTTTATCGGAAGGGGACTACTTTAAAGGAGACTGAGTGCAAAGATTGTCAGTGTTTGTGTTTATTGTTCAAGTCTCGATACCTTTTGATCACACCTCGTATTATCCATCTGACAGCCCATCCAGCATTCACCACTTGCATCAGAAAATTTTCTGCTCAACCTCTTGTAACACAATTGAAAAGGAGGTGTGTCCTGTTCTGTCAGCCTTGCTCCTATTGTTCTTCCGGGAGTTCTTCTCCTATATTTGCCTCCCATGCCCTCCCATGTAGTCTTGAAGGACTACAAAAAGGTACTGCTACTTCTGGAGAGAGATCTGCAATTGTAAGCATTTACTTCTGGGATTTTTTTTAAATCTTGGGGAAAACGCATTCTTTAGATTAAAGCGGATTAATCTGTGTAAATTAGAATCCAGTTTATTTATTAAATCAGTCAGGGCCTAGTATCAGCAAAGAGCTTTCAGTTTAAATTTAAAACACAGCAGAGAGCTTTCTGGTTAAATGTTAAAACCCAGCAGAGCTTCTAGTTTAAATTTCATACTCAGTCAGGGCCTAGTATCAGCAAAGAGCTTTAATTTAAATCAAATCAGAGTATAACATAGCATAAAAGGGAAAACAGGGTCAGTATTCCTTGAGCAATAAATTGTTTCTATAGACCTTTACAAAGAGGCCTTCTAGATAGGGGGCAAGAGACCTGTGAAATTGTTTTAAATAGGTGTTAAAGCCAAGTGACAGATCAAAGGGGCATTTTGAAAGACTCCCTCTATCCAAGCAAGAGCTGTGTGAATCACAGGACAAGGCACTCTGTAGCAGTCAACTTTTATATTTAAACTGGGAGGATGTATTATAAATGTTTGATAAACTGAAGCATAGCAGATCACCCAAACGAGATGGTATGGTTATGGTTATGCAATTTCTTGATATACCACCCAGGCTAACGGGCATCAGAGTGGTTTACAATCACTACAAGCAGGTACTGAATACATTCCCTCATCCCCAAAGGGCTCACAATCTACATGTGTACCTGAGGCAATGGAGGGCTAAGTGGCTTGCCCAAGTCCAAAAGGAGTGCCTATAGGACTAGAAAACCCCAGTCCCTCCAGCCTGAGATTGCTATCCCCAGGTGGGAATTGAACCCCCGCCCTCCGGCTTGAGGTACCTTGTCCTAACCACTAGGCCACTCCTCCTGGTATACATTCAAGGGTGTTGAAATAACTGAAATATGAGATTTCAGACCTACTATTAGCAATCTGTGAACTGTCATTAAAATCATCAGTAGTACCTGAGGATTGAAGAGTGGTTTTAAAGACCAAAGCAAGGAATTAATTCAGTCTATCCGCTATGGCCTTGTCCTCCCTTAGCACCCCTTTTACCCCTCTATCATCTAATGGTCCAACTGACTCACAGATGTTTTGCTACGAATGTACTTTGAAAACGTTTTTATTATGTTTTTATTTGCTTCCTTGGTAAGCTTCTTTTCAAATTCTCTTTGCCTGCCTTATCAATGCCTTGCATCTAACTTGCCAATGCTTATGTTATTTTTGGTGTTTGCCTTTAGGCTTCTTTTTCCATTTCCTGAAGAATTCTTTTTTGGTGACACCCTTTCTGACCTTGCATTTAAACTGTGCTGGCAGTTTTTTGGCCTTCCTTCTATTTTTCTTCAAGTATGGAATACATTTGGTCTGGGCTTCCAAGATAGTACTTTTAAACAGCATGCTTGATGTAAATCTTTAACCTTTGCAGCTGCTCCTTTTAGTTTTTTTCTTAACTGTTTTCCTCATTTTATCATAGTCTCCCTTTTGAAAGTTAAAAGGTAGTACTGTAGATTTCCTTGCCATCTTTCTTCCTTTTATTAAATCAAAAGCAATCATACTATGATCGCTATTGCAATGTGGCCCAAAAGCCCTTATCTCTTGCACCAGATCCTGTGTTCTACTAAGGACTAGGTCCAGAATAGCTTCCCCTCTTGTCGGTTCATGAACCAGCTGCTTCAAGAAGTAGTCATTTATTTCACCTAGAAACTTCTCCCTAGCATGTCCTGCTGTGACATTGACCCATTTGATACCAGGGTAATTGAAATCACCCATTATTGCTGTGTTGTAACTTTTGTTTGCTTCCCTGCTTTCTTTCAGCAATTCATTATCCATCTGTTCATTCTGGCCAGGTGGTCGGTAGTACACTCCCACAGCCATCGTCTTCCCCTTTTTACATGGAATTTCTATCCGTAGAGATTCTACAGTGTATTTTGTTTCTTGCAAAAGTCCTATGTGACTCAATACCCTCTCTAACATAGAGCACAACTCCTCCACCAATTTGATCTACTCTTATCAGTGTGATATAGTTTGTACCCTTGTATCACAGTGTTCCATTGGTTGTCCTCCTTCCCCCAGGCTCTGAGATGCCAATCATATCTAACCTTTCATTTAGTGCTATATATTTTAGTGCTATATATTTAGTGCTATATATTTTAGCTCTCCCATCTTATTTTTTTATTCTTCAAGCATTTGCATTCAGGCATTTTAGAGGTTGTATTTTATTCATATTACTCTTATTATCAGTTGATAGGTGTAATTTGGAATCTTTCGGCTCTGTACTGAAGGACATCTGGGTTACTTTTATCTTTGTTGGAACCTCTCTGTCAGGATGCCCTAACTTCCCCATTTTACTAGTATCCTTCAAGGATACATCCTTCTGAACCATGCGTTTCTGGACAACAGTCGGCTTTCCCCTGTTATCCAATTTAAAAGCTGTTCTATCTCCTTTTAAAGTTTAATGCCAGCAGCCTGGTTCCATCCCGGTTAAGGTGGAGCCCATCCTTTTGGAAAAGCCCCTGCCTTCCCCAGAATGTTGCCCAGTTCCTAACATATCCTAAACTCTCTTTTTTGCACCATCGTCTTATCCACACATTGAGACTCTGGCGCTCTGCCTGCCTTTTGGGTCCTGTGCAGAAGCATTTCAGAGAATGCTACCCTGGAAGTTCTGGATTTCAACTTGCTACCTAAAAGCCTAAATTCCTTATCGTTCCTCCAGTTTAGTCCTCTACTTCTGGGTTGTGCACCTCTTCCTGCAGCTAGGAGACTGGGCATGTCAAAGTCGTGACATCACTGGATATAGCCTGCTGGTATCTCCCATCAGCCTCCAGTGTGTCCAGTCTCCTTGCAGCAGGAGGACATAGTGAGCCTAGCTCCTGGGCTCACTTGGGGGGAACAGATAAGGAGCATTTCGTGTGACAAATTCTGATTTTACTTTTGATTTTTACCTTTCATTTACTTTTAATTTTACTTTTAATTCAGTTACCTTTGGTTAATTGACAATCGGGGATTAGTTCCCTTTAGTTAGGAGCAAATTTCCTTATTTACAGTAATTTTAAATTTGAGCCTGGTTCTTTAAATTAGTAGCAGTTCTCGCCTTCCCTCCTTGTCAGTGATTTTCACTTGCTGCAGGCATTTGCCGGTGCGGATCTCTCTCCCTGGACTGTACAGGAGAAAGCTCCGGGACCCGTACAGCCACACTGAAGCTGTGTGAGACGGAGCCTGATTCCGGGGGGCTTTCTGACTCTTGCTACCAGGGCACAAGCGGCTTCATGGGTGAATCACCGTGTCATTCCACCAGGAGGGATTTGTAGAGCAGCTTCCAGGTCGTCTCTTCATTTCCTCAGTAACCACTACTGCCTAAATGTTTTGGCTGTAAAGGAAGCCTGTTCCGGGTCGGCAGTGTGGTGAGTTGGCTTGATAGGTCCCTCCCAATGATTACTGCTCTGTTACATCCCAGAAGTAGAGGACTAAACTGGAGGAACGATAAGGAAATAGAAATTACACTTACCTGGTAATTGTCGTTCCTTGAGTTACGACAGTTTAGTCCTCATTCCCGCCCAGGAGTGTGATTTCTTCAGAGTTTATTTTCAGGCGGAGTGAAGCATCAATCTCAAGGAGTAGACAGATCCTTTCAGTTTCTAGATCGCAGTGAGTATCCCTCTCTGTTCTTTCTTTCTTTTCTCTTATTTATATATCCTATAATTTATATATTTATATATATAATATATAATCATATATCCTAACCTTTTTGTAAATAACATCTATAAATAGCAATGTCAGCTCGCTGACATTCCCCTGTAAATCCAGTAGTATACAAAAGCATACACCCTGTAAATAGTTTTAACAACTTACTGTTCTGTTCTATGTAAAAAGTTAAAAAGTTACATGTAAAAAGTTAAAAAGTTCTTGTTCTATGTAATGTTATACGAATGTATACAATTGTTCCATGTAAACCGCCCCTGATCTCTGGAAGGGGCGGTATAGAAGAAATAGATAAATAAATAAATAAATAAATTTAAACGAGGTGATGGTATAGGATACGTGTTTGCATAGGGGGGACATGAATGTAAAGTAAAAAAAAAAAAAAAGAGAGAGAGAAAAGAAAATATAAGACGGATACGGTTTAAAAGGCTCCTCCAGTTGAAGAATGGGGAGTTATTTAAAGTTATGGTATAGTTACTTATTTGTTGTTCCTTTGAGTTTGCTTTGTCAATAGTACACTGGAGGCTGATGGGAGATACCAGCAGGCTATATCCAGTGATGTCACGACTTTGACATGCCCAGTCTCCTAGCTGCAGGAAGAGGTGCACAACCCAGAAGTAGAGGACTAAACTGTCGTAACTCAAGGAACGACAATTACCAGGTAAGTGTAATTTCTATTTTGGCCTTCAGAGCCTCCCTTTCACATTTTCCTATGTCACTGGCACTGACATGTACCAAGACAGCAGACTCCTCCCCACAGTATCTAAAACCTTGTCTAGGTTGCTTGTGATATCCATTACCTTCACTCCAGGCAGGTATGTTACCAGCCGGTCCTCACATCCACCAGCCACCCAGCGATTTATATGCCTAATGATCAAATCATCAACTATAACAGCTGCCCTAACCCTTCCACCATGGGCACATGGCCCTGGAGAAACATCCTCGATGCGAGAGGGTTTTACATCTCCTGGCAGACAGGACCTAGCTACAGAATCACTTCCTGCCACACCAAGGTGATGCTCTCCTTTCACGTGACCTCTCTCCTCCATGGCAGCTGAGATGCTGCCAGTTTGGAGGTGGGACTTCAATACTACACCCCTGTAGATCTCATCTATCTACCTCTCTGCCTTCATGTCTGCTACTCTAGCCTCCAGAGATTGGACTCGCTCCCTGAGGGTAAAGAGCTCCTTGCACCTAGTGCACATGTAAGACATTTCACGAACTGGCCACTTTTTTTAGGGATATTGGGCATTAAAGGGTTGAACTGCAAGGGTGCCAATAATGTTGACCACTACTGTACTAATGTTCACCATTTTATTCAAATTGATGTTGCTTATCTAAACTTTTGATAACATAGTAACATGTAGCAAACATTCTCTAATTTCACTATCCCCATGCAGTTGTTTCCCCCATTCTCTAAGTTAAGATGCTGCAGTCTTATCTTTTGCTTACTTATTGGGGCCAAAATCTTCCCCACTTTATTCCCATATTCATAAGAATTTATTGGATTGACTTAAAATTCTTGGACTAGCTTTTCAAGGTTAAAACCTTCTTCATTAGGGCAGGGCAGGACAGGACTGAAGGAGAAAGAGTTTTAACCTTCAAAAGCTAGTCCAAAAATGTATTTAGTTAATCCAATAAAAAGGCGGCTTCTTATTTTCTTTTTTTTTTCCTATTTGTTGCCTTTGCTGATTCGTACGTCACCATGAGGTCCATAATCAGTTGACCCCACTGCCTGGCCAAACAAGCAAATACAGCGCCGTTTAGCGTCCATTCCCCTGGATCGATATGTAAATAAATAAATACCCAGCTGAGGTAATCCCCTGATGAGTGACATACCCTAATGTTGTTGCACTGTCCGAGAACACTCGCACTGATCTGCCAAGAAGTTGAAATTAGAACTGCTGCAATGCTAAGAACACCACTCTCAACTCGAGCCGGATGATTGAGGAAGTTGCCTCCTGTTCTGACCAATGCCCCTCCGCTATGTGATCCTCGCAATGAGCTCCCCAGCCGTTAAGACTGGCATCGGTTGTCAATGGAACCCAGTTGGGAGTCTCCAGAGGCATGCCTACCCAAACGTTGTCACTGGTTAGCCACCACCTGAGTGAGCTTCAGGTCCTTTTCGGGCAGGGTAGAGGAAGCGACGGTGAATGACGCTGAGCCGACCATCTTCGCAATAAACTGCACTGTAATGGACGCCTGTGCACTCGAGCTCACGGCACCAGCTCAATGGTTGCCACCATGGATCCCAATACCTGCAAGTAATGCCACGCTGTCAACGTCTTCATGCTGCGAAAACGTCTGATCTGCCTTTGCAACATCCGCACATGGGTGTCTGGCAAACCAAAGGGTAGTGTCTGAATCTGGAAATGACCCATGGGCACCGTAAATCTAAGGAACTGCTGGTGCTCTGCCTGAATGGAAATGTGTAAGTAGGCTTCTGTCAGGTCGAGGGAAGACGAGCATTCTCCTTCCCTGACCACCACAATCACAGACTGTAGCATTTCCATGTGGAATCTAGGAACCTTTAGACACAGTTTTTCAGCAGAAAGAGAGAACGGATGTCAATAGGGCTAGATGCCCTAGTCTATGTGTTTCTGCTGTGGCCTCTCGTTGGGCTAGTGATACAGAGGATAGAGGCACATCAGGGTCCCATGCTGATGATAGCCCCCAACTGGCCTCAGCATGTGTGGTATGCTGACTTGGTGCATTCTGATGCCATAGGTGGATCGATTCTCACTTACAGCTTGGCTATTGAGCAGGCAAGGTTGCGTCGGGACTATTCGGCTCTGGTGATCTCAATGTTGTTGAAAGCCAGGCACTTCTCGACCGTCACTGGCTTACATGAGAGTGCGGAGAGTGTTTGAGGACTGGTGTGCCAATTGCCATTGTTGACCACTGTTATGTCAGTGCCAGAGGTGTTGGCCTTATTGCAGGCAGGGTTCTAAAAAGGTCTAGCCTGCAGGATCCCCGCAGGACCCTCAGGGTGCAGGTTGCGGCTCTTTCTTGCTATTGCGGAAGAGTCCAAGGAGTTTCTCTAGTGGCACACTCGGATGTGGTCAGGTTCTTCAGAGCAGTGAAATAGGAGTGCCCGCCACTAAGGGCAGTGTTGCCTCCTTGGGATCTCAATTTGGTTTTGTCTGTAATAATGGCGCCACCTGTTGAACCGTTAGGATCATGTACCTTAAAGGATCTTATGTTAAAGACTGTTTTTGGTGGCGATTTGTTCTGCAAGATGGATATCCAAGTTGCAGGCATTATCGTGTAGGAAGCTATTTCTGGTTTTGGTGAAAGAAAAGGTGGTTCTTAAGCTGGTTCCTTCCTTTTTGCCCAACGTCCTGTCAGTATTTCACTTGAATCAATCAGTAACACTCACGGTGTTTTCGGGAGCAGGGGGAAAGGAGAAGGATCCCCTTCTGTACTGTTGGGATACCAGAAGAGTATTACGGCAATACTTAAAGAGGACCAAGTCTTTTCAAAGATTGGATCAGTTGTCTGTTTTTGTATGGCGGAGCATGTAAAGGAGAAGCGGCTTCAAAAGCCTCCATTGCCTGGTGAGTGAGGGAGGTGATATCTTCAGCATACTTGCTAAGGTGCAAGCAGTTACCTAATGGGTTGCGAGCGCACTCGACTCGAGCACAGGCTACCTCTTGGGCAGAGTTGAGGTTAGTGCCGCCAGGCAATATTTGTAGGGCAGCAACCTGCTCGTCCCTGCGTAACTTTGTGAAACATATAAACTAGAGGTGCAGGCAGCAGGGGACATGTGTTTTGGATCAGCAGTTCTTCAGGCCAGTCTGGCGGCTCCCTCCCAAGGTTAATACTGCTATGGTACATCCCACAGGTGCGGGACTGGACTGGAGGAACGATAAGGAAAGTGAACTTAGGCCTTACCCGCTAATTGATGTTCCTTGAGTGAGTCGAGTCCAATCCCGATCCCACACTCAGGACTTCCTGGGGACAATAGAGGTTTCTGGTCCTGAAGAAAGTCAACTCAGATGCGGGCCGGGGGTAATTCATGGAGAAGCGGTGCTGGATCTTCGGACACAGCATGGAATCCTTGGAAGCTTGACTCAGCGGGGTCGGGAGCATTCAGAGAAGTTCAGCAAGTCCGAGATTCCCCTGTGGTAAGCGATCTCTCTCTGTGAAGCGAGGGGGTGGGGTCCTGTCTGAATGCGGGGCTTAATGAACATAGTTGAAATTGTTTCTGTAGTTGTTACTTTTGTGAGTCTGCTTTGTCAATAGGATACTGGCTCTGGTGGGAGATGCCACCGGTATGTATACCCCAATGTCATAAATCATGACATGCTCAGTCTCCAAGCTGCTAGTGAGGTGACTGGTACGGGACTGGACTGGACTCGCTCAAATAAAGTCAATTAGCAGGTAAGGCCTAATTTCACCTTTGACATGCAGAAATGTAATACGAAAGTACCCCTACAGAGAGCAATAAAGTAATGTATGTTTACCCACATAAAAACTACATTTTGAAAATTTCCCTTACCATCACGTAAAAATACAAGTGCTGTTTCAACTTGCATATTTTTAACCACATGAAAAGAGACAAAATTAGTTTGGGGGACTGAAATTACACATAAGGATTTCATTTTCAGATCTTTGTGCGTACTTTGCTTAAAAAAACAGATGCCAAGCGTACAATGAGTTTGTGTTACTGTGGAAACAAAATATTCAAGGGACTGCAAGCTCCATTAGCAGTATCAAAATTGCTTTTCCTGTACACAGTTAATGGGTCCTTTTATAAAAGTGCACTAAGCACATAGCACAGATTTGTTCACATTTAACCGTTAACACAGGCCATGCTGATGTATGTTGTTAAGTGCCGTCGAGTCGGAGTCGACTCATGGAGACCCTCTGGATAGCTATCCTAAATTGTGTTCGGTCTTCAGTCAGGCGGCTCATTATTGACAGACTGGTACCCGTAGCTGCTGTTATTGTATCGATCCATCTCATTGCTGTCCTTCCTCTTTTGCGTTGACCTTCTATCTTGCCAAGCATGATTTCTTTCTCTAATGATCTCTCTCTTCGCATGATGTGTCCAAAGTATGAAAGTCGAAGTCTTGTCATCTGAGCTTCTAAAGAAAGCTTAGGTTTGATCTCCTCTAGTACCGACTGGTTTGTTCTTCGGGCAGTCCATGATATACACAGTATTCGCCGCCAGCACCATAATTCAAAGGCATCAATTTTCTTTCTGTCTGTCTTTTTTACTGTCCAGCATTCACATCCATATGATGTTATTGAAAATACCATGGCTTGAACAAGTCGAATCTTTGTATGGAGAGAGACATCTTTGCTCTTGAGAATCTTATCTAGGTCTTTCATAGCCATTCTGCCAAGAGCAATGCGTCGTTTGATTTCTTGTTGCTTCTTTATCGATAGTTGATCCAAGTAGGTTAAAGTTGTTCACAATTTCAATTTCTTCTTCAACGATGAACCTGTTGATTATGCCAGTTGTCATGATCTTTGCCTTCATTACATTAAGGTGCAGGCCCATTTTGAGACTATGTTCTTTGATTGTGAGAAGCAAATGTTTCAGATTATCTTCTCTTTCAGCCAGTAATGTAGTATCATCAGCATAGCGAAGGTTGTTGATGAGTCTTCCACCAATCTTCACACCTCTGTTGTCTTCATACAATCCTGCTTCTCTGATGATTTGTTCTGCATATAAATTAAACAGGTAGGGGGAATGTATGCAGCCTTGTCTTACACCTTTGCTTATTTTAAACCATTCTGTTTCTCCTTGTTCCGTTCGAACTGTTGCTTCTTGATCAGTGTACAGATTGCGCAAGAGAACGATCAGGTGTTCTGGTATACCCATGCTTCTTAATGTAGCCCAGAGTTTCTCATGGTTTACACAGTCAAAAGCCTTGCTATAGTCGATAAAGCACAAATAGATATCCTTTTGGTATTCTTTAGTCTTTTCAAGGATCCATCTCACATCAGCAATGATGTCTCTTGTTCCTCGCCCTTTCCTGAACCCTGCTTGCACTTCAGGTAGTTCTTGTTCCAGGTATGGTTGTAGTCTCTTTTGAATAATCTTCAGTAGAATCTTGCTGGCATGTGGGATTAGAGCTATTGTTCAATAATTTCCACAGTCAGTTGGATCACCTTTCTTTAGTATTGGTATAAACACAGATCTTTTCCAGTCAGTTGGCCATGATGTTGTCTTCCATATTTCTTGGCAGAGCCTTGTAAGAATAGTAACTGCTGCATCAGATTGCTGCAATACTTCTATAGGAATGCTATCAATGCCCGGTGCTTTGTTCTTTGATAAGGCTTTCAATGCTGCTTCAACTTCTTCTTTCATCACCAATGGTTCCCGATCATAAGGTACAGGTTGAAACGGATGTTGGTCCACTTGATCTTTATCATATAAAAACTCTGTATATTCCTTCCACCTTTTCTTGATCTTCTCAGCATCATTCAACATAGAACCTTGAGCATCTTGTAACATTCCAATTCGAGGCTGGAACTTTTTCTTTAACTCTCGTAGCTTTAGGAAAGCCGATCTTGTTCTTCCTCTAATAGTTTCTGTTTCTATTTCCTTGCAAGTGTCATTGTAGTACTTTTCCTTGTCCTGTCTTGCTGCACGTTGGAAATCTCTGAGTTCTGCGATTGTCTTTCTTTCTTCTCTGGCTTTAGCTTCTCTGCGTTTCTGGGCAATTTTCAGAGTTTCTTCCGTCATCCATTTTGGCCGCTTTTGCTTTTTCACCTTTTGTAGAGACGTCTTGCTTTCTTCCAACACAACCTTCTTGATGTCATTCCATAACTCTTCCAGAGCTCTGTCATTTATATCTAAAGCAGCAAATAGATTTTGCAGGCAGTCTTTAAATTCCAGTGGTATATTCTCAAGGTCATATTTTGCTGCATTTCTGAGTGGTTTGCTCTTTTTCAACTTTAGCTTGAGTTTGCATACTAGTGGTTGATAATCTGTACCACAGTCAGGTCCAGGTTTTGTCTTTGTTGATGTTATAGAACTTTTCCATCGTTGACTTCCACAGATGTAGTCAGTTTGATTTTTATACAATCCATTGGGTGAAGTCCATGTGTACAGTCGTCGCTTGTGTTGCTGGAAGAAGGTGTTTGAGATGAATAGATCATTGGTCTTGCAGAATTCTATCAGTCTTTCTCCAGCTTCATTTCTGTTGCCAAGTCCATATTTTCCAACTACTTTGCCTTCTTCTTTGTTGCCAATTTTTGGTTTCCAGTCACCCATGACTATCAGGATATCCTGTTTGCATGTTCTGTCAATTTCAGCTTGTACTTATTCATAGAACTCTTCAATTTCATTCTCTTCTGCAGCTGTTGTTGGGGCATATACTTGAATTATAGTTGTGTTGACAGGCAATCCTCATAGACGAATAGAGATTAAGCGTTCGCTGACTGCATTGTATTTCATTACAGTTCTTGCAAGTTTCTTCTTTATTATAAATGCAACACCATTTCTTCTTTGTCTTTCATTTCCAGCATAGTAGACCATGTGATCATCTGATGCAAAGTGCCCGATGCCAGTCCATTTCAGTTCGCTGACACCCAATAGATCAAGTTGTACACGTTCCATTTCATTCTTGACCACCTCCAACTTCCCTTGGTTCATGCTTCGTACGTTCCATGTTCCAATGTGTAAGACATCTTTATAGCTTCTGACTCTCATTTCACGCGCAGCTGCAAACCAAGTGAGAGTGCTAATGTATACTGTATGATAAAAATAATGCTGGGAAGAACAACCCTGCGCTAACGTTGCCAGCCAAAGGGTATCTGATGCCCTATGTTTGTTTGTTTATTCAGTACTTGATATACCACTTTTAGCCATCGACACCAAAGCGGTTAGGTATATCTTTAGCCATACAATCTCCCCAGAGTGGCTCAAGGTGCAACCACTACCCTGTCCATAATCAAACATCTGTCCTCCCCTCCCCTTCTGTATCCCCTCTTTATGACTAGCATCTTCCCATTTCCAACTATACCCCCAAAGTATCAAACATCTTCCCTTCCCTCCCCCCCAATGGATCTAGCTTCTTCCCCCTCTTCATTTTACCTTCCTGGACCTGTCCACTGCCCTCTATACTGCTTTCACCATTGACCTACCTCTTCTTCCTCCCCAGTCCCCAAGCAGTTTTTCTCTTCTTCCTCTAAGGCTACCACTATATTTTCTTCTCTGCCCCCCCCCCCCCCTCCCAAATTTTTCTTTCTCCCTTTTAACTATGGCATTCATTTTCTGGCTGACCCAGCCAGCACTTTCAACCCACACGGAATTGTTCTTATTTGCTGATCGACCACTCATCTACCACCTGCTGCTTCTCTGAGACTGCCCCTCATCTTCCAGCCTTTGCTGCTGCCTTTTTCGAGCAAGTAGCACTTTCTCTAGGTTGATCTCTGGAGTACATCCAGCCCCCAAAACAAACTTTCTGCGAGAGGAGGTGGGACACAGCAGACCTTGAGTATGTGTGCGCATGCTCAGTGGCCTCACATTCACACTCCTTTAGTGCCAGGGGCTTGCTGTTGCTCTGCATGCTGACATGGCATTAGGGTTGCCAACTTTTCAACAGTGGACATCGGTGAGTGGGGGGGGAGAAGGGAAGGAGGTATAACATAACATAAAAAGAAAATATAAAATTATACATGATTTTCCATCAGTTAACATTTTATTTATAAAAGGCCTTACATCAAATCCCAAATTGTGCTACAACATTGAAATCAATTAAAACTATTCATATAGGGACAACAATAAGGTAATTAAATATAAAGCAATAAAACCACCTCAGTCAGCATTATTCTCATCCTCCACTCCAAAAATACACAAACTCACACAGTCAATGCTAACGTTCTCACCTTTGATTCACTGAAATCTCGGGTTCTTCTTTGGAGTGTGGTGAGACTGCTCACTCAGTGAGACTCACTCTAGAGCCCTGGAGTGCTGGGGCCATCCTGTGCCTGGCAAATTGGAAGTCCAGTCATAAATGTACAAAGTTTCCCAAAGTTTTTATCCTGGTTAATTTCCCTGTTATATGTAAATTCATGCTTGCCTATTGCTGTTCGTGAGTAGTTTTGTTCACTGTAAACTGCGCTGATGATAAAGAGTGCGGTATAAAAGAACTGTTAAATAAATAAAATAAATAAATGGTGGGCAGGAGCTGCCTGGACCAGCTTAGGTTTGGACTGACTCAACTCTGGCGGGACAAGCAGGCCCGGGCCATCCACTATGCTGTTGCCTAGGGTGGCAGACCCTGGTGAGCGGTTCAGCTTTAGACAGTCCCGCCGCACCTCCTCCGATATCCACCTCTCAATAGGGGTTGACAAGCGGCAATCACCTCTCTGAAAATGTGGCAGTTCTTTAAAGTGTTCACATGCACATGCTTGCATCCTGCCCCCCTCCAACAGGAAGTTGGAGGGGGAGGGACGGCAGGCCATGACTGCGCATGTGCTTTAAAGCCTACCACAACTTCAAAGAGATGATTGATGTGCCACCTATCAACTCCCGGTGAGAGGCCAGATGTCAGGACAGGTGCAATAGGAGGGGCACATCGGGCCCACCTAGGGCGGCAAGAACCCTTGGACCGCCCCTGGAAATAGGTGAAGTCAGAGCATCAAAAAACAGACGTGTGCTTGCAGCTGAACGGACAACAAGCAGCTCACATCGATGTGCTGGAACTCTGGGTGACTGGCTGCTCGAGTTGTCATCATTGTCGAGGCTACTTGCTGAGGGTCAGAGCACTAAGAGGATAAAATTTGATAAACTCCCACACAATGCATCTATTTGGGATGTATTTTATAAACTCCATGCGTACTTTATAAAATTGAGGTGCATCTTTATGCCCCTATCTAGTCATGGCAGTTACACTCTCTGTATGGCAGGTATTTTTCAGAAATACAGGTAAATTTTAGTACTTTATAACTTATGTATGTAAATTTGTGCCCCACCCAAGCTCCACCCCTTGTACAACCACAGCGAAAGTGGTAGCATTTACACATGCAGTTACAGAATAACAACCACCTCGTGTGTGAATGAAAGATCCCATTCATGTGAACAAGTCCTTTTAAAATAGAGATTTACTCACATAAATATTGAATAACTTGACACTGTTCCCTTATAAAAATCAGCCCTTAAGAGCAGGACAGCTGGCTCTCTAGGGGACTGATTAAGCACTTGGACAGGCTTGCAGTGGGGTGTGCCCAGTGGACTCGTCTGCTTGCAATAGGTTGCAGGATGGATGAATGGATTTATTTGCAAATATTTTTAATACTGTTTATCATTAAATTCTAAATGTTAACAATTACAACACAATTAAATATACATCCGAGGTTATCATACCCACTCACTCGAGTTCCTAAAATTACCTGTCACATTATAAATCTTAGCTTATCATTGAATTAACAATGATAAACTATCTCAAATAAATACATTTTAAGTTTTCTAAAATTATTCTTATCTGTTATTGTTTGCAACATTTGAGGCATAGAGTTCCACAGACTTGGAACAGGCATGATTCCGTGTGCCTGTTTTTTGCCAGTCACAAGGAGAATCCCACCAGTAAACCTTGACTGGTACTTATGGCATCAACCAAGCGTAAAAGCCATGAACAAGCAGGAAATAAGTCCTCACTTATGTGTGATATGACCGACGGAGCCCTGCACGGAATGTTCCCCAGTTTCCAAAGGAAACCTTTGGGAGTTACACCGCGCATGCGCATCTGCCTTCCCACCTGCCATGGTGCCATCTTCTCCAGTCTTCTTTTTTCTGCAGAGCCCCTAGGATATGTCCCTGCAGTCTGGGAAAAAGTTTTCTCTTCTGGCCGTTGTCGACCGTTTTTTTCTTTGTTGTCTTTTCCACCTGTCGTCGGTTAATCGATTTGCCAATTTAGGTTTTTGTTTTTTCTCTTTTAGCATGTTTTACCCCTTTGAGGTTGTTTATTCACTTACAATAGCCCTCCAGTTTAATTTTGCTGAGTCTGTATTTTTTGGCATGTCTAAGCCAGCTAATGACTTTAAGAAATGCACCAAGTGTGGCAAGACCATTTCTGCCACAGACCACCACAACTATTGCTTGCAATGCCTTGGGCCCATTTACCAGCTGTGTCCTGCAAGCTTTGTTTGCAGATGATGCACCGAGACCTGAAGGGTCAAGAAAAACAGGAGTCCCCCCCCCTTCCACTCATCAAATTCAGTATCTTCAACCCTGATTCCCTTGTCAATGCATGCCAAGAGTTCTGAGGCATCCAAGGGAAGGGAGCTGCATACCAAGTCAGAGCAGCAGGGCCCGATTAGTAAGAGGAGACTCTCTGATGAGACCCCCGTCGAGCACTGGGAAACATTCTGGGTGCAGCATCATCACAACCCTTCTCGATGCAACGAGGAGAGCGAAGGCTGGGAGCGACTGGCCAAGCTTCTACGGTGGGAGGACTTGACCCCGAAAGCGTAGTCGACTCTCATTGTCCAGGAAGGCAGCTGGATGTCTCCTTGTCACTTATCATTGTGGAGTCCCGCCCGAGGTATTGACACTGGTGTCCATGGCTGCAGCATTGGCCCCCTCACAGGTGCTGATTCTGGAAGAATGCCTTTGAGTCCTCGAAGTTCACTTGGCGCCATTGGAAGCCTTGCATAATGTAAGGTTTGTGGCACGCAGAGCATCATCACTGCATTCTGTCCAGCCCGTCCTGGAGACCCATGTCCTGCCTCTCTAGTTGGGGACATTGGGTGGGAGATCGGAATTGACTCCTGTTCCCATAACAATCGCCCTCTCCAGGGTGTCTGAGTCCGAGGCCCATGGACATTGCTATTGGCGCACTGGGTGACAGGGGGCCATCAGCGTCCACCCTTTCCCAAGCCACAGAACCAGCAGGAGGAGGAGACCCGGTACTACTTAGACTGCCTCTCGGAGTCTGAATCTGAATGCGAGACCGAGGAGGAATCGGCAGCTTCAGACCTTCCCCAGACCTCCCGCCCGACCCTTCGCCTCCTCCCAAGCAAAACATGTCACCCCTAGAGGACATGTCATTCAAGGACCTCATTAGGGACATGGCCAAGGCCATCCCTGGAATCTAAGGAGGACCCAAGGGCAGAATGACTAGAGCTTCTCTAGTACCCCTCATCCCCCAGGGAGGCAGTGATGGTTTCCTTGCACCATGTCCTACAGAAATTGCTGCTGCGGCTATGAGAGGCTCCACTTATGATCCCCGTCATTAGCTGCAGGCTCAGTTCCCTGTACCAAGTTCAGAAGGCCCCCAGGGTTTGAGAAGCCTCACTTGCCCCACAACTCTATCGTGGTTGAATTGGCCTTGAAGCTCACTAAGTGTTCCAAGACTCACTTTTCGGTACCCCCCGAGCCGCAAGGCTCGCACCCTGGCCTCCTTTGGGATTTATTTTATTTATTTATTTATTTAATGTCTCTTTTATACCGCGCTCTTTAGAATCAGTGCGGTTTACAATTAACAAATTTGTGCAGTGCAGGCGGGCCTACACTGGACTTACAGTAAGCAGGGATTTCTACACGGGACTGGCAGGGTAACTATGTACAGGCAAGCTGGCTGTCACAGGCGACGTGGTCAGCTCCCAACTATTTACAGGTTGGTTTAACTATGTACAGATTGACAGGTCAGAGTATGTATATCTTCCCCTGTCAGGGGTATCGTGATCTAGAGGTTGGGGCTGCACTCGTGCGGATTGGCTGCGCTGGGGATGACAACCTGGTTCATGAGAGTGACTGGCTGTGTGATGTCATTTGGGTCGGTATAGTGCTGGAGGAAAAGATAGTGCTTTAGCGACTTCCTAAACTGGGTGATGTCGGTGATGGCACGGATGGCCGGTGGGAGGGTGTTCCAGCATGTGGGTGCATATAGCGTGAAGGCTCTGTTTCTAGTTGACTGTGAGCATTTTGTGATCACCTTTGGGAGTACCAGGGTGTTGGCGGTGGCTGATTTCCTAGCTCTATTGAGGGGGGTGGGCTGGATGAGGTTCATGAGGGAGGTGGAGGAGCACTTGTTGATGGCCTTGAAGGTCATTAATAAGACTTTAAAGGAGAGTCTGCAGTGGACTAGTAGCCAATGCAGATGTTTCAATATTGGGGTTATGTGTTCTCTCCTGGAGGCTCCGTAGCAAGATTCTGGTGGCTGCATTCATTGCAAGCTGTAGAGGGTTCAGTGAGCTCTTCGGGAGTCCATGTAGTATAACATTAGCATAGTCAAAATGTGGGATTACTAGAGCTTGATAGACTGTCCGGAAATCATCTGGCTCAAGCAGCTGTCGTAGGTGACGGAGCATCCCTATTTTGTGGTAGACCGCTTTGGCCATGTTGCTTATCTGGGCTTTCATGTTGAGCTGTAGGTCTAGCGTGACCCCTAGGTACTGTACTGTGGGCTTGCCAAGGAGCTCAGCATCTCGTACCTTCAGAGTGGTGGGTGGAGTGAATGCTGGGTTCGTGGTGATAAAGAGGACCTCTGTTTTCTTGAAATTTTTTCTGAGTCTCTGCGTATTGTGATAAGGAAGCTTATCATAGCTCAGGTAGGAGCTATAGAAAAGATGATGTGACTCTGAACAAGCAACCTGTCAGTTCTGGTAGAAGCAAGAAAACAGAGTTTTCACATAAAAGACTACCAGTCCCAGAATGCACCAGGTTTCCAGCAGCCATGAGAGGGGCTGAAGTGAGAGAATGTACGTGCAATCAAGAGAGCTATGAGGTAATCCCTAAGCACTCATCTCAAAGGGCAGGGCCTGATTCAACACAGCTGCGCTGTGTTAGGGAGCAGCACACATTAGAACAGGATAAGAATAGAGCTTATTCTTCAGATAACAGCTTCAGGGAGAGCTTCAGCAAAGGTTACTACAAGCTCCAGCCCAGCTTCAGGGAGAGCTTCAGCTACAGAGGGAGGAAGAGATACAGAGACAGCAACGGCTACAAGCTCAAGCACCAGTATCACCTGGAGAAACAGAAGCCAAGCCAAGCAGATAGAGAGAGAAGGAAACTCTCTGGAAGGAAGAGAAGAAAGGCCATTGGAAGGTCTGGGAGATTCCAAGGCAGTACTCATACTGGGAGGTATTCCAAAAGCCAGCAGAGTCCATTGGACTGGATTCAGCCAGAGGAATGGAGTGGCAGAGATAGGAATCACCAGTGGCTACCTGGAAGAGAGAAGACTGCATGTGGAAGGGACTTTCAGACCAAGGCCAGAAGGTATGTGAGAGAAGATCCAGTGTCCAGGGATCAAGATTGGAAGGCTGGACATCAGAATTGGATTACATATTGGCCAGGCTATACAGAGAGAAATAATGATAGCAGGAGAGGCTCAGGTATGAACACTGATCCAGACCCTATCTATAATAGAGAATGGCAGCAAGGGAATAAGCATTCTCATGATAGTGCCTTAATGAAAGACTCATCTGTGCCAATGTATGATATTGACCCTATGATTGTTGATGCAGGGGGAAATACAGCAGATGAAACTATTTATATGGACTGTTCTCTATCTAAATGCTAGCTTTCTGTGAGCAAACACATCAGCCATCACAAAGAAACCTAACTTTGTTCTTTATTTCCACTGCAAACAGCTCTTAAAGCAGGATTTGGGCTCACACAGTAGCAGCCAGCCAGCTAAAGGCTTTCAGCTGGTCCATTGATAGTAATTAGGGCTGCACCTGATTGTGTGTGTGAGCAAGGGAGAATCACTGCTGAGATCGGCGTGGAAAATAAGCAGAAGTTAACCTAACCAGCAAAGTTTATTCTTTACTTTGTGCCTTTGTATTTGGTAATTATTTGCTAAGAAAACATTAGCTAATTGCCTGACAAGCTGAAGGTTGTTTCTGGTTTACTTTGTGACTTTTTGTTATCCATTTTAAACACTGCAAGCAAGTAACCTCATTTATAGTGCTATCAAGCATACATGTGCTGGGTGAATTAAACCCCATCAATAAAAGAAGTATTTTATTGATCTTACCACTTGGTTTCACAACTCAAATTATTGTCATCAGCTGTGTTTGGGAGTGAATGAACTACAATACCCACAATACCTTGCAAGAATCATATGAATATATGCATCGTCAAGATTGTGTAAGTTCTCACCCTAGGCAGCCGTCTGACAGTATGTAGCCTGTCAGTGACGGCATCGAAGCAGGTTATCAGTGGTGAGAGATCTGGATGTTCAGTTGAGATAGGCATGTAAAGCAGAACGTCATCAGCGTAGACCAGGCAGTTGATATTGAAAGAGCGGATGAGCTCACAGACGGGCTGCATGTATACATTGACGGGCTGAGAGTGATGATCCCTGTGGCAAGCCTTTCTCTTGCAGGAAAGGTTTGGAGGAAGAGGAGCCGGTTCGGACATGCTGCCATCTGTCTGTTAAGTACGACTTACACCAGGATAGTGCTGTACCGTGGATGCCCTTCTCCTTGAGGCGTGTTAGGAGTATCTCGTGGCTGACGGGGTCAAAGGCTGCAGTGATCTCCATGAAGATCAGGGCAAACCCTTGTTTGATGTCCAATCCAATGGTTAACGAGCTGAAAAAGGTGGTCAACAGTGTCTCCACGCCTTGGGCCTCCCTGAATCCATTCTGGCACGGGTCGAGGAGTGCGCTTGTCTCAAAGTGATGATGAAGTTGCCGTTGGACGACCTTCTCAATAATTTTGCCAAAAGAGGGATGCTAGAGATTGGCCTGTAGGAGTCCACCTTAGCTGGGTCTAACTTGTTGTTCTTTAGCAGAGGTCTGATAGCTGTTTGCTTCAGGCTTTGAGGGAAGGTCCCAGTCGAGAATGATAGCTCTATGAGTTTGGCCAGGAAAGGGCTGAGGTCAACACGCAGTGATTTTACCCAAAATGCTGGGCAAGGGTCATTTGGAGCTGTAAAATGCTTTCAGGGTTCCATGCTGGTTGCCAGAATCCTGGCTTACCAAACCTGTATGAGCATGTTCCTCAAGGATGTTATGTTGGATCTGGAGGACTTTGCATCCCCGAGGTCTGTCACGTGACGTTTCAGGGCCTAGAGGCTCACAGCAAAGACTGTTCAAAATTTATGGTGCGAGGTGTCTAAGATACCTTTGAGTCCGCAGGCAAAGTGGCGGCCATGGGCAGCAGCACCCACCAGATGGCATGACTGCAGTCTTCCGACATGGAGAAATGGGTCCAGGACAAGATCGCCAATGTCCCTTACTGAGGAGAGAACCTCTTCGGGAAACCAGTAGAGGAGAAGGCAGAGGAGCTCGAGAAGGAGCATGTGACTCTCTCAAGGCTCTCCAGGAAGACTGCGGATTCCATGCGGAAGAAATACCAGGCTAAGAAAGCTTTTTATCCATGACCACATCGGTATTACCCGGCCCAATCGCAGGCACAGCCCAAGGCGCAGACTCCCTGCCAGCAGCAGAGGGAGAAGACCCTGTAGATGCAGCCCAACCTGCAACCCAAGGCAGGTGCAGGTTTTTGATGAATTTCTCAGGAGCATAGCCAGCTGACCATTGTCCACCAAGGTGCCACTGCAGGTGGGGGGGGGGGGCGGCTCATCCATTTTGCCCACAAGTGGCCCCTCATCACCTTGGACACCTGAGTGCTGCAGATCATCCAAAGTAGATGTTGTCTGCACTTCACCCATCTGCCGCCTCCATACGCCCCCGGGGAATATTCTGTGGACCCAGCGCACAGGAGCCTGCTGCAGACCAAGGTCGCTGCCCTGCTAGCCAAATTAGCCATTGAGTCAGTTCCCCCGGCTCAAGTCGGTCGGGGCTTCTACTACAGGTACTTTCCTGGTACCCAGAAAGACCGGTGGGTTCCGGCCCATTCTGGATCTGCAAAACCTAAACATTTTCCTCATGCGTGAGAAGTTCAAGATGGTCTCACTAGGGACGATGCTCCTATACTTTCTTCAGGGCGATTGGCTGTGCTCCTTGATCTAAAGGATGCATATACACACATCCGATCCACCCAAATCAGACAGTATCAGCAGTTTGTGCTGAGAGGCCAGCACTATCAGTACCGAGTGCTCCCCGTCAGGCTGGCCTCAGCTCCACAGATCTCCATGAAGTGTCTGGCAGTCATGACCACCTACCTCCAGACTATGGGGATCTTCGTCTTCCCATATCTGGATGACTGACTCATCAAAGGTCCCACACCGGAGGGCATCCAGCAGTTTGCTGAGCTCACCATTCAGGTACTCAAGTGGCTTGTCTTCATGATCAAGTATCCAAAGTCTCATCTCCAGCTGGTGCAGCAGCTGGAGTTTATCGGGGCCCTCCTCGACCCAACTCAGGCACGGGCCTTTCTACCAACTGATCGTCTGCGTTGGTTCATCGAGGTGGTGGGTGTGGTGCAATGCCAGCGCCACATCACCACCTGCAGGATGCAGAGTCCTCAGGCACATGGCTGTCACGGTGCATGTCATCCCACAGGCCCACCTCTTCATGTGGCAGGCCCAGTGGACCTTAAGCACGCAATGGGAGGGGAATGCTGCGAGGCCTCTGTTCCTGTTGGTAGCCCCCCGCAAGACACTTATGATGGATGCATCCAAGCTTGGCTAGGGGATGCACCTGGATGACACAAGAGAGTCAGCATCAAATCAGCTTTCTCAAGATCCTGGCCATAGCAAATGCCCTCTGTGCCTTTTGGGTGCACCTGACCAATCAAGCGGTCCTAAATTAAACAGCTCAACTGTATGTATAGCAGCTGACTATCACCGCTTTTTCTATAGCTGCGAGTAGTCAGTGGTCTCCATATATCTTTATCTTTATCTTTATTTAAAATTTAATATACCGCTTAAACCAAATTGGCATACAGCGGTGTACAATAAAAACAAAACGGAGCTACTGGGAAGGAAACAGAAAGGAACGCCATTCAAGTAGAGTAAAGGACAGTGCTGAGATAAAATATAGAAAAAGTAAAGGAGAGATAAAAAACACAAACAAACAGTCATACAGTCGCAGAGGGAGGGGGGAAAGGAAGGTCAAAAGCTGTGCAGAAAAGGTAGGTCTTGAGACAGGCTTTGAAAGCAGAGAAGGAGGATTCCAATCGTAGCGAAAGTGGCAATGAATTCCAAAGACGGGGTCCAAGGAAAAAGAAGGCAGAAGAACGTGTGGATTCGAGATGAGCCTGGGAAGGAGGTGGTAGGAAAAGACGGTTCAGATGGAGAGATCGAAGCACTCTGGGAGGACAGGAAAAATGGACCAGATCAGAGAGATAGAGTGGAATACCTGTGTGCAAAGACCGGTGCACGAAAATCAGGATTTTGTACTGAATGCGAAAAGGGACAGGTAACCAATGTAGACGAAGAAGCAAAGGGGTGACGTGCGCTGATCGAGGAGAGTGAGTCAGAAGACGAGCGGCAGTGTGGTGTACTAATTGAAGACGACGAAGCTGAGTAAGTGGAAGACCGGCTAAAGATGCGTTACAATAGTCCAAACGGGAAACCACCAAAGCAAGAAGAAGTGTAGTCATAGAAGAGGGGGATAGAAAAGGCCGAATTGCTCGAAGTTGGCGTAAAGTGTGAAAAGAACGTTGCACCACGGAAGAGATATGGTCCCTGAAAGTTAATGCAGGATCCAACGTAACCCCAAGATAACGCAGAGAGGTGACCAAGGGGATAGGCCCAGCAGGAAGAGAAGGAGACAAAGAGGGAATGGGGGCACCTGCAGTGAACCAGATCGCCGAAGTCTTAGCCAAGTTAATGTGTAAAAAGTTGTCCGCAAACCAGGCAGAAACTGTAGAAAGACAAGCATCAAGAGGACCAATATCTGGAGAGAGTGAGCAGGTTAAGTTTCACTTTCTATACCTGTAGCAGCACTCAATGTGTTTTTTAAGTGCCCTAGCTGGCATTTAAAGAAAATGCTGATCACTATGGCTGAATAGTGACCTAAATAGTTTTTAGCTTTTTCAGATTTTTTTTAATGCAGCAATACTAGCTAGATTGCTCAAAATATAGGCTGTCTGGTTTCTTGACTTTATTCATACTCTGAGTATTATTTCTAGGTTGTTTTCTTTTCTTTTTTTTTTTTACTGTGTTGTTTCACTCTTATATTTGTACTGCATACGTGGAGCCAGATCCCCGAAGGATCACGTCTGGGCGCCCCCAGGTAGGACGGGCCTGATAGGACCCAATTCTGCACCGCAGGAGCAAGACAGCCCCACAGGTGCAGGATCGGGCTCTGGGACAGCCCAGTATGCCCCTGCATCGCTACAGCACCAACCTCCCTTCAGCACAATCTGCCCGCTGCCTTTGTGACCTGTGATTCCCCACAGCCTGAACCCCAACAGGGGCCTCTGGGACCCGGATTAGGCAACGGGGACTCACTGTGAGTGTCCCATTGCTCTGGTGGGAGGGGGGGCTGCTGGGCTCCGGGAGGGCTGCTGGCCAGGATCGGAGTGGTGCCCTGCTCTTTACTCCACCTCTGAGTTGGAATAAGCAGGGTGTTACCCCTCGCCCCCCTCCCCGGACATACAAGGCCTTTGTTGGAATCGGCCCTGTACGTCTGGAGTTCAGTCCCACCCATGCTCCGTACACTCTGCCCTGTGCCGTCCCCGTTCCCGGCAGCACACACAGCGGCTTTATGCATGCAGTGGTGCCGGAAGGCAGCACAGGCTAAGGGAGGATAGCGAGGATGGCCAGCCCTACTATTCGCCTTCGTGGATTGGCCCTTTTTGACTAACGTTATATCCCCTTTTGTTATGGCTATCCCTTTTATTTAAAAATCTCTTTTGTCTGCTTTTTAATCATTCATACTTTTAATCATATTTCATATATACCAGTGCAGTGCCTACATGTGCCGCCCAAAGCATGCTTCTAATACGCCCCTGTAACTTGGACATGATCGGAGCAGTAAAATGCAAAATCGGGTCTTTCTGCATGTGGATGTACTTTGTACGTTTATGTCCTGGTACAGCCATGTACAGAACGCAAATAGGGCTTCTAAAATAACCTTCTTTGTCTTTATTTTCTGTGAGAAGGCCTTGTTCAATCTGCTTCAGCCTCTTTAGACTTCCACCTACATCAGAATCTTCCTCACTGGGTCTGCAGCATCATGAGCTGTAATTTGTAGTCACATAGGGTCTTTATCTCTTCTTTTTATTCTCTTATCCTTTCCCTTCTATAACCTATCCATCACAATGGCAGCCCTCAGGAAGGAGCCCAAAACTATTTTTCCATTCAGAAGGTGATATGTTTGCCCTGAATGGAGGCTATAACTTGAACATTTCTAGGCCACCTCCAATTAGGTAAATAGAAACCTGGTCTGGGACTCAAACCTCTACAGCACATAGTAATGGAGCTAGGACACTGAGCAGGCCCTCCTTAGCATCTGTTAATAATGCATATAGAAACACATTCTGGCTAATTACACACTGAAAAATGTTCTTAGTAATTAAAGAATTGATCAGCGTTTTCACAAACAAGATGGAAAGTTTTCTGAATTTGGAAACTTTGAGTCTCAAGCTGCTAAATTAATATATAGTAAATAGCTTGCTGAGTTTAAAAATCTGTTAGCTTGTATTTCAACAATTTTATTATTAAAATAATTTCTCCTCTTATAAGAATTCGTTTCCCACTTACTTTTGTCCAGTCCTAACAAAAGGTAAAAACAAGGGGTTGTGGTAGAAGCAACTCATGGCAGATATACATCTATACCATTTAACATTTATTTTTCTTTTTAATTTTCAGGAACAAAAAAAGCCATTTCATCCAGTGATCTAAAGGCTGTAACTAATGATGAAGCTAATGCAGGAAATAGAATAATAACGTTTACAGTGGTTAAACCTCCAAAGCTCGGAAAGCTGAAAATTCTTGGTCCTGACAACACCACCCAGGATGCCTCCACCTTTACACAATCTATGGTAAAGATGTCTTTAATGTATAAATGTTATTGCAGTGTACAGCTCTGCTACAATAAGCGGCTTAGGGGCTCTTTTATAAAGTGCGCTAAGCAGTGCACAAATTAGCATGTGCTGTTAGCTCATGAACACAATAACTGTTGCCATGTTAGTATGACAGCATTAATTCACGAGCTAATAGTTAGGGGACAGGAAATGTGTGGGGAGTGGGGGTGTATTGCACAGAGCAGTTAACATACTTTCAGGCCAATGCAGAAAACTAGCGCGGCCTTTAAGCAAAGCAAATGACATGTCTAAGCTCATGTCAAATGCAGAAAATATAGGTGCGTGCATAAACAACGACAGAAAAACTAGCGTACAATCAATGCCAGGAGTATTTAAATATAGGCAAATGAGCCACATATACTAAACTGGTATGCAAATAATGGCTGCGCCCGATGCAGAGACAGGTGTAAAGAATTTTACAACCAGCTTTAGCGCCAGTATCCCTACGCCTGGGTCTCAGGTGACTTAAACCTCTAGCGCATGCCCTGACAGTATTTTAATGGCGTTGGGTGCTTTCCTTGATGCCTGGTTCAGCTTCCCCTCATATGGTCCAAGCATTGGGCAAAACCTCCGATGCCATCAAAATTTGGAAAACAAATCACTGGTTGCCCAGCAGCCCCAATCCCCCCACCTGACAGTATTTTGATGGTATCTGGAGCGATTGCAGCATCGGGAAAAGCCCCCGATGCCATCAAAATACTGTCAGGGGCTGGTGCCCCGACAGAAAGTGGCTCCCTGGTGGCCTAGTGGCCCCTGAATCCCCCAACTGACAATAAAAAAAATTTAACCTGGTGGTCTGGCAACCTCTGAACACCCCATCCCCCCCCCCCCCCCCCCCACCTGGTACCTTTCAAAGCGGACACGCTGCCTACATGCTCCCACTCTTGGCCTCCCTTCTTGAAAAATGGTGGCACCTAACCCCACGTAGTGCATTCTAAGATTCACCGGCTGGGGTCAAACTGCCTACGCACTCCCACTCTCGGTCTGCCATCTTGAAAAAATGCCGGCGCCTGGCCCCCACATAGTGCATCAATTTAACAAAATTCAAAACCCATCTGACACAATATTGTGTTTCAATAAGGTAAGAAAGCACTTATCTGCATCAGGGACAAGCTCCGAAACAAGAGCCCCAGGGCAATACTCCAGCTGGCTGAATGCATCCAGTATTGCCTTGGGTGTCTTGTTTCGGAGCTTGTCCCTGATGCAGATAAGTGCTTTCTTACCCTATCGAAACACAGTATTGTGTCTGATGAATTTTGATTTTTGTTAATTTGATTCTTGTGGCGTTTTATTTCTCACATTTTTTTCATGGGAATTTTAAAAAGTATTCACAAAATTATATGACTTAATGGACCTGTGATGATCCTTTGAGCATGTTTAGTGGTAGCCTTTTAGGCTGTTTATTGGAGGGCTGGTTGGCTCAATATAAGCTCTTGTCATTTGAGGTCCTTTTAAGTTTTATAATAAGGATTGGATCCAGTATTATTTTAGTTGTCAAACTACACCCTAGACACACACCCCTTTGCAATTGCTGTGTATTATGGATATCCACATGTAAATTTAGCCCTTTCTAAAGTTGCCATTTTCACATGTAAATGCTGGATTTTTCATGTGAAGATTGCAAATAAGGTTTCTAAAATAACTTCCAGAATCGCATATATTACAGTACATATGATGATTGGCAATATACTTCCTTCTTTCAGTTATAAATTTTCTATGTAATAGGATCAATCCATTCAGTGCAAGTGAAAGTTCGATCACACAACATCTGCATGGGCGGTGACCAGAGAATCCGGTAGCATTGTCTCCTTCAATTAACTCAAAATCTGATTAGACTACACTTTGACCTTTATTTTACTGCCCCTAGAGATTGCAAAGCATGCAGTTCTCTGGGAGCAGTCAACTGAATGCAGTTGTAAAACATGCCGTGATTTATATAATATGGGCTATCCTAGGAGCTAAATTTGAATATCGTAAAACACATATCTGTTCATTTTCTATTTGGAAGAATCCTGTAATAACAGGTCAAGATTACTGAATAAAGTTCTCAAACAGGCAGCCAGATATGGATACCTTTGTCACAAAACCTTTAAACAAACATTTTGATTGATATTTATATTCAGACACTTAGGAACAGATTTGTCTGAATCTCGAAAATTGTCTGATAAGTAATGCTGTTCTTACTCTTATAGGAATGGATGACCCATGAACAGTAACTTATTATTTGTCTCCACTGTGTCTCTGTATATAGTGGTCCCCCAAAGGTTGTCCTGTTCAATGATTCTCTTTATTTTAAATTCTTTCTTTATGGAGTATTTACAAAAACAGTCAAACAAAAAAGGAAGAAAAATAACAGTAAAAACAATCAACAATATCCCTCCCCCTCCCCCCCCACCAGATTTCGAAGAGTTCCCATGGATGTTGCTACAAATCATAAAGGCATGAGAAGTGTATGGAGTAATGAGAATGATGTGTGTTGCATATTACCCTAAATAACAATCACATCATTATT
Organism: Ichthyophis bannanicus; assembly: GCA_033557465.1. NCBI lineage: Eukaryota > Metazoa > Chordata > Amphibia > Gymnophiona > Ichthyophiidae > Ichthyophis > Ichthyophis bannanicus. The sequence goes on along the minus strand of CM066032.1, from coordinate 249,369,026 downwards.
TTTAAAAATTTAAGTTAACATTAAGTATCTTCCATTTCAATCTAACTTTGAGAGGAGCATGAACTGAAATCAAATGAGATTGCTCATATTGCTGATAAAGGCACCAAATGAGATTGCTCATATTGCTGATAAAGGCACCACCACTGATGAAAATCCAAGTCCTCAGGGCATTTCCAGTGACTGATTATAAGTTTAAAGGCAAGTCCCAACATGAAATCAAGCAGGAAAGACGAGTCCCGATCTTATAGGGGAATACCTGATAGAGATCGGAAAATACCAATCCTGTAAGTCAGTGGGGTGAAAATTTTGAGAACTCTCTGAATCCTTTCCCATACCTTTTGCAAAAAATTTTGCACATTTGGGCAATCGAAGATCATATGAACAAAGGTGCCTGTATCACGTCAACAAGACCTGCAAATATTGCCTTGCTCGGGTTGTCATTTCAAAAGGATTGCCGGAGTGATATAAGCCCTAGGCCCAATGCGCCAAGAAAAATAATATCTGAATGATGGCTGTAGTTCTGGAAACATGAATTAGGGGACCCTAGAAGTCATCCCAGGCCTGAGATGAGGCAAGGGCACCAGCTTAAGGTATTTTCTGGGTTCCTACACATGGACAAGAGTACCTATCTTATAGAATGGTATAAAAGTGAGATGCGGACCCTTTCATGTCTGCCATGGCCTGACAGGCATTCATGAGCTCCCAGTCAATCACAAGGTCAATTAGTGATGTCCATTAACAATGAGGTTCCCTAAGGTCCAGAGTCCCTTAGCTTCCAGACATGCCAGAATATGGGGATCCCTGGATTTTGAAGGTGGAGTTACACCAGATAGGCAGTTGGAGTGAAGGAGGGTTTCTTTTGTTAGGAGTCGAGCTAGAATTTGTAGTAGAGGTGATTACTAAAGGAAAGGAGCCCCAGGGCCAGGCCTGCATCTCAGTGAGAAGAGGAATGGGAAGCGTGGCGATCAAATTTTCTTCCAGGGTAAAGCCAGGCTGGGCAGTCCTTTGTAGGAGATGTCACAGTCCACCACGTATCCTGTTTGAAAAGAAAGGCATCATGATACCATGCAAAGTCAGGAAAGTGAATGCCACCCAGTTTCTTAGGAAGTTAGTTTTCGAATCGCAATTCGAGCAGGTTTACCCTTCCATAGAAAAAAGGAGGCATTCAAGCTTTTTGTAGAAGGGTGTTGGGAAGAGGATTGGCAGTATTGTTAGCTTGTAGTTTATTTTTGGGGCAATCTTTTTTTATCATTGCTAGACTGCCCCACTATGAAAAGTGGAGTGGAGACCACCTGAGTGTGCAGGATTGAATAAGCTAAAAGATTTCTGTAGTGTTATGTTGGAAGGTGTCTTCTATGGTTCAACAATAGTGAACCTCTAGATATTTTATGCCAGCATCCTCCCATAAGAATGGAGAGGAAGCAATATCCACCCTGAAGGCCCTGCTATTAAGAGGGAAAGCAACTGACTTAGACCAATTAATTTTATATACTGATAGGGATGAATAGGTGTTGATTGTCTCTGATATATGGGGGATAGAGGTTGGGGGTCAATAAAAGAAGAAGGTCATCAGCATAGGCTGATAATTTGATATGCAAATCTCAGATCTGGAGGCCTGTAATCTCATTTGACTGACATATGAGAAGGGCGAGGAACTCTAGGGCAAGATTGAATACTGTAGTAGTAGGGAAAGGGAGTACCCTTGCTGCACCCCTCTTCATAAAATAAAGGAGGATGAGAGTCTAGAGTTAACCAGGATAGATGCTGTCAGATGGGCAATAAAGTACCTGGATCATGTGAATAAAACTTTCTCCTATGCCAAGCCAATGAAGAGGCCGATACAAAAAGGTCCATTCTAGATAGTCGAATGCTTTCTCAGCAACAAGGGATAAGTCAATAAGTGGGGTCTCTGACATTTCGGCTAGTGAGAGAATGTGACAAAGCATACAGGCATTATCAACCGTAGAGCTGTCCGCAATAAAACCACATTGGTCAGAGTGAATGAGTGTGGGCCTGATGAGGGCTAGCCAATTGGATAGGATGTTAGCATACAACTTGTAATTGGCATTGAGTAAGGATATGGAGGGTAGCTCCCCACCTTCTTGGGGATCCCGTCCAGGTTTTGGATGTACTGCCACCATTGCATTAGCAAAAGAACCTGTGGCAGGAGCCTGCTGCAATAAAAGAGAGAAATATTTTATCAAATGAAGAAGTTCATGACCAAATGTTTGGTAAAATTCTGCGGGGATTCCGTCGGGTCCAGCGGCCTTGCCCTTAGGTATCTGTTGGAGAGCACAGAGAATTTCTGCACGATTTATTAGATTATCAAGACCTCGGGCAACTTCTGAAGTAATGGTGGGTTTCTCTAGGTGATGCAGAAGTGTGCCAAAGCTGTCCGACCGGTCCTCTGTTTCAGAAGTATAGAGCTACTGATAGAATTGTTGGAAACATTTATCTAAATCTTCATCTCGTGTTACTAATCTATCCTCAGAGGAGAACATTATAGCAATTCTCATTGCGTCTTTCTGGAGCCTGAGAGAGTTCGCTAAAAGTTTACCAGCCCTATTAGTCTCGTGGTAAATACAGCTATTCTGCTGCAGAAGAAGTTGGGCAAATTCAGAACTCAGGAGCATATTATAACTACACCAAAGCTTTTGGAGATGAAGTAGGATGGCCGGGTCCAACCGTTTAGTGAGAATTTGCTCACTAGCTCAGATCTGTTGATCTAATTCCATAGGTTGATATTTCCATTGCCTAGAGGCACCAATAGCATATGTAGTAATGGTGGACTTTAGGTAAGCCTTAAAAGCCTCCCACCAGGCCCATCCAGCAGTATCCATAGGGAGATTAAGCTGAAAGAATGTGGCAATAGCGATACGTATAGTCGCTATGAAGTGCTCATCAGGGAGCAGCTATAGATGGAGACACCAAAGCGGCAGAGGTGGAGTATCAGGAGTGGGTTGAAGCAGGATGGGATTTCATGGCATGATCCGAGACATGAGTACTATGTATCTTGCTGCCCTGGACATGAGGTAGTAGGGTTTAAGAGATAAGAAAATAATCAATCCCGGAAGAGAAATGATGAGAGAGTGAATGGAATGTATAATCCTGGGTAGTCGGGTGTTGCAAACATCATGGATCGACCAGGGCATTGTCAATAATGAGACTGGAGAGAGTTTGAGAAGCTTTAGAAACCTGTCCAGGGCGAGTCGGTTGTCGGTCAACAAGAGGATCTAAGACAAGGTTAAAATCTACTCCTAAAATGAGGGGATATGGCTGGGAAGCTACTATTTTGATGACCAAAACGTTAAAGAATTCAGGATTGTCAATATTGGGGTCAGATATTAAGATATTCTTAGTAAAACAAATGTTAGCGAGCTAAGCTAAATGACTGCCTTTGCCCAATGGCCCTCCATATCCAAGTACATCTGCAAGATGTTCGGGACACATGATTTACCAATTAGAATCGCTATCCCATTACATTTCTCATGAGCAGGAGAGCTGGCTACCAAAATAAAGGGACCACCAGAGGCAGCTCTATAATTAGGTGGAGTGAGGCGGTGGCCTCAGGCGGCATACTTTTGGAGGCAGCAGAAATGCCCCCAAAAGAACTGCCTCATGCCGCCTTCGAAAAAAAATAAAATCCGATGGAAGAGCCGCTGCCAGGAAGTGCCCCGCGGCCGCAACGGAAGAGCCCTCTCCTCTCCCTCAGCACTGCCGGCTTTACAGAGCCGCGAAGGGAGAGTTTCCTTTTCTCGCGGCTCTGCTAAGCCCACTGGCACTGATAGGAAACAGGAAATGCCGTTTCCCATCAGCGTCGCCGAGCTTAACAGAGACAAGAGAAAGGGAAACTCTCCCTTCGCAGCTCTCTAAAGCCGGCGGAAGAGAGGAGGGCTCTGCTGGAGCGGCCGCGGGGCACTTCCTAGCAGCGGCTTTTTCAGCAGCAAGTTTATTTTAATTTCAATTTCCCTGGGGTGGGGGAGACTGGGACTGGAAATGGTCAGATTGGGGGGGGGGGTTAGGACAGGAAGGGGGCTGATGGGGGGATTAGGACTGGTAATGGGCTATGTGGGGGTTAGGACTGGAAGTGAGCAGACGGGGGGGTTAGGACTGGTAATGGGCTGACGGGGGGTTTAGGACTGGAAGTGGGCTGATGGGGGTTAGGACTGAAAGTGGGCTGATGGGGGGTTAGGACTGGTAATGGGCTGTGGGGGGCTGGGACTAGAAATGGGTTCATCGGGAGGGGGGCTAGGGCTGGTAATGGGCTTTCAGGGTGGCTAGGACTGGAAGTGGGCTAATGGGGGGGTTAGGACTGGTAATGGGCTATGGGGGGTTAGAACTGGAAATGGGCTGATCGAGAGGGGGGACTAGGATTGGTAATGGGCTATCAGGGGTGGCTAGGACTGGAAATGGGCTTATGGGGGGGTTAGAACTGGAAATGGGCTGTTTAGAAGGGTCTAGGACTGGAATTGGGCTGATGGGGTGATTAGTACTGGTAATAGGCTATGGGGGGGCTGGGACTGGAAATGTGTTAATCAGGAGGGGGGCTAGGGCTGGTAATGGGCTTTTGGGGGTGGCTAGGACTGGAAATGGGCTGATGGGGGGGTTAGGACTGGAAGCGGGCTAATCGGGAGGGGGCTAGGGTTGGTAATGGGCTATCGGGGGTGGCTAAGACTGGAAATGGGATGATGGGGGGGTTAGAACTGGAAATTGGCTGTTCAGGAGGGAGGCTAGGATTGGAAATGGGGGGTTAGAACTGGAAATGGGTTGATTGGTGGGGTTAGGCCTAGAAATGGGCTGATTAGGGAAGCTAGGACAGGAAATGGACTTATTGGTGGGTTAGAACTGGTAATGGACAGATGGGGGGGCTAGCACTGGAAATGAGCTAGGACTGGTAATGGGCTGATTGGAGGGCTAGGACTAGAGTGGGCTGATAAGGGGGATAGAGCTGGAAATGGGCTGGGACTGGAAACGGGCTAATGGGGGAGGGGAGGGGAGGAGAGTGCTTTTGGCCCTGGACGAAAACTAGGGGCTAGGGCTACAAATGGGCTGATGCGGGAGGATGGTAGAATAGGACTGGAAGGGAGCGGATAATGAGAGGGTCTGCTAGGGGAAGGAGGGGGCAGGAAGAGGGCTGACACAGGGGAAGGAGGGGGCTGGAAAGGAGCTGACACCTGGGATGTACTGAAGGGGGACTGGAAGGGAGCTGACACTTGGGGATGGGAGTGGTAGGTGTCTGGGTAATGGGGAGGAGGCTGGAAGGAATCTGACATGCAAATGGACTGGAAGGGGGATGGACAGAGGGTAGGGTGACTGAAAGGGAGCTGACTGGGGGGTGGCACTGAGAGTGGACGTAAGCTGATATCTGGGATGGCATTTGGAATAGAAGGGGCTGGACAGGGAGGAAGGAGGGGGACTGGAAGGGAATGGACACCAGTAGCAGTCGTGGGAATGCAAGGCAGTTGACATTGGAAGGTACTGGGAGGGGAGGACTGGAAAGGGGGCTGATACTGGGGAGGGTTACTGGAACTGGAAATGGGCTGATGGAAGGAAGTGAAGAAAACAAAAGAAGAGATAAGAAATGGCAGATGGACCATAGACCACAGAAAGAGAGCTAAGAGAAGACAGGAAAGCAGAAGCCTCGGATCGGGACCAGCATGATCAGAGAATAAAATGGTCAGACAACAAAGGTAGAAAAAATAATTTTACTTCATTTTAGTGAATGGACTTTGTGCTATTTTTATATATTACACAGTATTGGGGACCTGCATCTCTTATTTATCTGATGTTGCACTGCATGTGGACTCTGGCTTCTTGGGGTTTCAATTTAAATTTTGTCTACATATTTTTATTTTTACTTTAGATTGTCGTTACTTATTCTGTACTTGGTGAGGGTCGATGTTGTGAGTGTGACTGAGGTCAGGTGTTCTGTTAACATGGAGTTTGTACATACAGATCTATACTATACTGTAGTAATTTGACTTGTTCAGCTTTTCAAATAAGTGTATGGATGTTCCAGGGCCCACTGTAGTATTTACAGTAATGCTTTTTTGGATGGTCTCCTTATGAGTTTTGGAAGTTTGTGCTGGTATGGTATGGTATGGTAAGTTTGCTCTTTGTTGTAGGGTTTTGTTTTAGTTCACAATATGCCTGGTACTGGAGAATAGTGGTGGTTGTTGCTGTTAGTGAGATGATCAGAATCAGATTTTTTTTTTAAATATTGTGTTCTGTGGGTGAATGTCCTGGTTCTGCTCTGTACCTACTGTGAATGCAAAATATATGTTGAAAAAGAAAAAGCAAGAACCGTAACGCAGTTTATAAGAAAATAAAAATTAGTTATAATTTTGTTTTATAAACTGTGCTGTTGGTTCTTGCTGTCTTTTAGTTCCTTGATGTGCAAACGGGACTGTACTACCTAGACCTGTGCAAGTGGTGCAGCCGCACAGGGTGGAAAGGCTTGGGGGGCACATTTCGGCTGTCTGCTTTTGCCCTGCCACCCCTGGCAGGACAATAGCAGGCAGCCAAAATGCGCTCCCCAAGCCTTTTCGCAGCACTTTAAGCAGGTCTGGTTCCTCCCTCCTCCGACACAATGTCAGAGTAGGGAGGGACAGATCTGCTTAAAGTGGCATTGCCTTTCAGATCGGGTGCATGCCCCCTCCTCCTGTCCATACCTCCGTCCAGTGCTGCCTGCTGTTTCCCTGCTGCTGGAGCCACCAGGAAAAAAACAGAGGGCAGCAGCAGCAGGGAAAGAGCAGACAGCGCTGGACGGAGGTATGGAGGGTGAGGGGGGGCATGTACCTGAGCTGCAAGTTGCACAGGGTGCGATTGCAGCTCAATATACAGCCCTGTGTGCAAACATCTTGCATTTCCTCCATATAATCTAATCGGCTTTTTGGTTTGGTTCAGTCTCTGATTGGATTTCTGAAAATGCCCCGCCCCCTCTAAGGTGGAGGGGGGGGTGCCATTTCAGACTTCGCCTCAGGCAACAGATTGCCTTGAGCCACCCTGGGGACCACTATCCAGTTTACACGTCTCAGAAGCATTAAGATGTGTTTCCTGGAGATAAATCACGTCAGCTGACTGTTTTTGGGAATAGGTTAAGATTTTTTTCCTTTTGATAGAGTTGTTGATGCTCTCCACATTAAGGGAAAGAAACTTAAAGGGAATAGGTCATGGTAAAGGACTGGTAAGGTATTTGCCTGAGAGGCTGGCAGAGGACAACTATGTGGCAACAGGTCGGCATATGATCTGAATTGTGTTTGAGTGGGTTTGACCTGCATCATCCAAGATAAATACCTCAATATTTGATAGATACACACTGCATAAATCAAGATAAGAGAGCTGGGTTAAAAAAACATAAATACTGATTGACAAACAACCTTGCTAAGGTGAGACAGCGTGGAAGCGATTCCCGCCCGAGAGCCAAGACTCTTTGTGGGAGAGTTAGTCCCCTTCCCTCCCTCCCTCTCCCTCAGTCCCCTTACAACAGGTAGCTGAAGTTTCTAGCGATAAACTGTGCAGAGAAAGCTTAAGGTAAAGCATAATACAAGACAGTTAACTATAGGAGTAGAGCATGTACATGAACAAGGACCCATTAAAACTGAAATCAAAAGGAGGAGACAGCAGTCTTCTCCTACATCTGACCTTACGCAATATATATAACAATAAGAACAAATATACAGTTCTACGAACACATTACCACACTTTCTACACTTTCACTTTATCCAAGCTGGACGTGGAACAAGAATCTGCAGTTCATTGATTGTCGGTATGGTGAGAGCCAAGATAATTGGCAGCCGGAGTGGAGATAGGCCCTCCACGTGGCTGGGTATGAACCTCAGAAACCTTAGAGAATGCACGTGTCCATTTAGAAAGTCCCATGTCTGGAACAAACAAATACCGTCTAATGAATGTTGCATCCCGATCTCTCCTTGTTCTTCTAAGAAAGCTTGAAGGAGCACTGGGTCCTCAAAGGTTCTGGTTTGGTTGAGGTAGGTCATCCGTAGTCGTACAGGGAAGAGCAGACCGTAGTGTGCTTGTATCCTGATCAATTGAGGCCAAAAGGCTAAGGGCTGTTTCCAGCGTTCTATTGTCGATTTGTTAAAGTCATGAAAAAATTGGATTTTCTGACCTTCAAGTAAGACTGGAGCATGAAGCTTTGCTGTTTACATAATTTGCAGCACCTGGGAGTTCCAAAGAATCTGAAGTATGAAGGGCCATAGGTAGCCCCTGCAGTATTCGTTGCATCGGAATTTTATGGGCCCGCTTAATCTCAAGAGGTCTCTCGAAGGTAAGATTTAGTAGTGCAGGCAATAGAGATTGGGTACCAGATTGGGTCGGAGCCTTCGGCACCCTCCAGTATGCCGAATATCCTGATGTTATTGCAGCAGGCCCTATTGTTGTCCTCAAAGGCGTTCTCAAGTTGCACCTCACACTTGGCTATTTGTCTGGCTTGTAAAAGTTGTTTACCATACCTCTTTAGTGTAGTTTCAGCGAAATCAGTACAAAGGGTCAGCGAGTTGAATTACATTTTCAGCTTGGAGATGTCTGCACATACCATTGTAAGTGCTTCTCTATTGGCAGTGACTAGATCTTTTACCGCTCTGATCTTGGCAAGGATTTCTTGTAGTGTTGTTGCCATCTTTTGACTAAAAGTGGCTCACTTTTGGAGCATTTAATATCTTGCGGTTGTGGAGCCAGATATTCTGATTTGGCCATTTTAGTGGAGGACATACCCATCCACAAGAGCGTGAGTCCGGGGGGGGGGGGGAGAAAACACCGCTAAGAGAGAGAGTGGAAGCCAGGATTTAAGCAGGACTCTCAAGCAACCATTTTGGCTCATAGCTGGCTCCTCCCCCTCCCTGTTTAATGATTCTAATGACCAAAAATGTTATAGTGAAAAATTACTTATTGCTTGTAAATTTAAGATTAGGATCCAATGAATTCAACCACTTTGCAAACTTTATTTTGTAATGATTTTACTGAAAATGATTAGCTTAAAACACCAGATATGGGAAGCAAAGTAACCACAGATTGGAACCATGTTGATGAATACAAATACATTTGTTAAAATCTGATGCATATATATTAGCCCAATAAAGTAGGATGTGGGGTTAATCCAGTGGGAGATACAAAGTGTTGCTCCAGGAGTCCTTTGTCGATCATGAATGGACGCATGAATGGTTAAGGAGAGGTGAACTAATACTGAAGGATGAAGGATTGATAGTTGCAGCCCAAGGTATGGGTTATGGACGAGATGGTTTACAGCGAGTATTGAAAAAGCTGGCAAAACAGACATATGTCAATTCTGTAAAAAAGACCTGGAAATAGTGCCTTGCCTCATAGCTGACTGATAATGGAGTTCTAATGATGGAAAATTTCTATACAGAAAGGCGCAACAAAGTAGCATGCCTCATACATTGGAAGCTCTATAAACACTACAACATCACTACCTGAAAAGCACTGGGATCATGACCCTAAGAGAATTACAGAGAATGAAGAGTTATGATCACCTGGGACATTCCCATTTGACGGATAAGAAACTGCATGCGAGGAAACCCGACATAGTGGTAAAGGAGAAAAACACCAGAACAGTACTGATAATAATAGAGGTGTTGGTTCCAAGTAATTATTCTGTGAATCGCGTGGAGAGGCAGAATATCCTGAAGTATCAAGAAATGCAGTCAGAGACCAAGAAAATGGGCAGAAAGATACAGAAATATTTTCCATCATATTGGGAGCCACAGGCTTGATAAATAAGATTTTCCAAGGACATCTTTGACAAACCACCCATATGTGTTACATCTTACGAACTCCAGAAGGAAGCTTTCTTTGGCATAATGCAAGTATTATGCCGAGCATTAGCAGTAAATTTGAGAATGAAATTATACTCCACATACCCGACTTGTAGGTGAAGTTTGACTGTCATGTTGTGCGCAAAACTAACCCATTTGGAGAAACTGCCCCAAGGATGTTCATTAAGCTATTCTGTTTACACGCGCTTTAGTGTGCAACCAAAACACAGCATGTGGTTAATTTCACACTATCTGCTTAGTGTATGACAGAGAGGGAAGTGGGTGGGGTCGGGGCAGAGTGTGGGCGGTAACTGCACATGTGATTAGCGCATGGGTTCTACCACATGTTGATTTTTGCACTCAATAGCTTAGTAGATATACTCCATAGTTTTAATCTGTGGTTACTTGTGACATCAGCAGTACATCCAATTAAGAAACAGTTTCTGTCATGGGATGTTTTAAAGGTGATCACTGCTCTCTTGTAAGCAAAGGGGTCTTTTACTAAAGGGCACTAGGGTGTTGCACCCAATGTACCAGAGCACCAGGGAAGTGCTTTCCACAGCCCTGACAGTTAACACAATGGTGTTGCACCTAATGCACCACAGTTGGAACATAAGAAATGCCATATTGGGTCAGACCAAGGTCCATGAAGCCCAGTATCCTGTTTCTAACAGCAGCCAATCTAAGTCACAAGTACCTGGCAGGTTCCCAAAAGGCGCACAGGTTCCACAATGCTTATCCCGGAGTAAGCAGTGGATTTCCCAGGTCTTCTTTAATAATAGTTTTTGGACCTTTCCTCCAGGAACTTGTCCAAACCTTTTTTTAAACCCAGCTGCACTAACAGCTTTTACTACATCCTCCGGTAATGAAGTCCAGAAATTGATAATGTGTTGAGTGAAAAAATATTTTCTCTTAGTAGTCTTAAATGGGTGGCGTAGCTTCATTGCATGTCCCTTAGTCTTTCTACTTTTTGATGGCGTAAACAACTGATCTACTTATACCCATTCCATTCCAGTCATTAATTTATAGACCTTTATCATATCTCCCCTCAGTCATCTCTTTTCTAGGATGAAGAGCCCTAATCTTTTAAGCTTTTCCTCACAGGGATATCCTTCCATCTCCTTTACCATTTTGGTGGCTCTTCCCTGTAACTTTTCTAATTCTGCTATGTGTTTTTACATAGTTTTCAGAGGATGAGACCAGCTATCTTACTATTCCTTTGTATACGCCTTTTCTGATATTTGCTTGTCTCATCCAAAAATGATATGTATGACCAATTCCAATTTAGTGCTACAAAATGTACATTTATCAGTTTTTTCCTATGCTGACTGTGAACCACTTCAATCCATAGTCCACAATCCTGTGCTGCAATTATAAATCGCTGTTGTATGGAGCTAGTGCTACTTGACCCATGGTAGTTTTTGACAGGGCCGGCCCATCCACTAGGCGGGCTAGGCAGTTGCCTAAGGCAGTAGAACTTCATGGGTGGCTTGGCATACATGGCCTACCACCCCCTCATGCTGAGTCACGCCATGCTGCTTCCACCCTGCCCCCCTCATTGCCACTGTTTCCAGTGGCGGGGTTGGCTCGGCAGTGGCGGCAGGCCATGTGCTTCGGCACACATGACCTGCTGCTTCTGACCCCTCTCCCCCCCCCCCTCGAAGTTGTGTCAAAAGTGGCAGGCCATGTGTGCCGAAGCATATGGCTGCAGCTTCTGCTGAGCCACCCCCAACCTTGCCGCCAGAATTAGCGGCAGCGCAGCTTAGCACGGAGAGGGTGGCATGACTCAGCGCATGGGGGGGGCGGCATGCTAGAGCTTCTGACTAGGGCATCAGAAACACTTGGGCCAGCCCTGGTCTTTGGCGGCTCTTCTTGTAAGACTAGATGGGCTCCTTGCCTAACTGCTGCCAGAACTGTGCTAATTGTGCACCTCCCATTTGTATGCATGCTGCATAGTAGTACATTTTCAAAGTGACTTGAAAATTTAGAAACAATCAAGTTAATAGTTAAACCCTACAAAATCATCCACACATATTCAACACAGCTATAGATGTGGAGGCACATTCTGCTTTGTTTGTCTCCGGGCCATCCGGATGTACAGACATCTGGACGGTCAGGAGACGCAGCCGTTTCTGCTCCTATGGGGGCTAGGTATCCCCACGGGAGCAGAATCGCAGCTCAGTGACTGGTCATCTAAAACATCCTGGATGTCCAACCACTTACCCGGCTAACTCAATCAGGCATCTTAAGGAGCTGCGATCTCCAGCTGCCACAAAAATGTTCTTTCCCTGAAGCCCGACCCCCGACGTGGCCTTCCAAAGGCAGGGTCGGGCTGCCAGGAATCTCCTCCACCCCCTTGCCCCACTGACCTGGCCCTGTGCCGCCATCCTCGACGTCCAGAGGGACTTATTCCACCTCAGAGATGGAATAAGTCCCTCGTCTATCCGGTCGACCTCAGAATAGGCCCTGTACGTCTGTTCCGCCCTCCCCCTGCCCCCATCTAAGGCTTTCCATACAACTCAGATGTTCGTACAGGGAACCTTTTTCCGGCAGCCACATCTGAATCAATATTGGGTATGTATGTCCAGGCTGGACGTACATCCCCATTATTCGTGGTTGGGAATGACCCCAATAGCCAGCAGCACTGACTATACATATGGCCACTGAGCTCTACATATAGTGGCAAAATTCAGCTGCTATAAGTATAGCGAAGTGGTTTAATTAAGGGCAGTCTTTTTGTTGGCCTAAATTAGTCTGCTTAACTGTATGCATAGTGGCTGAATATCATTGCTCTCAGGGCAGGCCCTACCACTGAGGAACTGTGTTTTTTGCACAGGGTTCTGCTCTTTATCCCCACTTTTCGGCCCCTACTGACTTATGCATATGAGGCCCCCGCAATGAGTCTCTGCACATGGCCCCACATCTCTTAGCATCTCCCCTCAGGCTACCCCTTGACTGCTCTGCATATAGTTGGGCAGAACACCCTTGCTCCACCCAGCACCATATGCAGGGGCTGTCTGTAAGAATTTTCAGTGGCATTATATGTATAATGCCATTGAAAATTCCCATATAGGGCACTTAGAGGTTTATCAGTGGCCACCTCTAAACATATAGGTGCCTTTTGAATGTTGGCCTGAATGTTTTGGAATGATGGAGTATTCTAATGGTTAGAGCAGTGGGCAGAGAACTAGGGAAACTAAATTCAAACCCCACCACTGCTGCTTGTGATCTTGAGCGAGTCACTTAACCCTTCATTGCCTCAGGTACAAGTTTAGACTGTAAGTCCTCTGAGGACAGGAAACTATCTACTCTACCTGAATGTACATCGCTGTGAACTAAATCCAAAAACCTTCTCCCCTTAGGCACTCAAGTAGATGCTTATAAAATTACCATGTCATCTCCATGCCATCCCCAAGCCAGGGCAGCTTAACATGTACTTTTATGTGATATATGCGTAAGCTTGTCCTAGGGTGGCGTGATGATTTTTGTATGTACTTTGTAAAATACACAAGCAGCCACGAAAAATAGAATAAGTAATTTATCTCAGGGGCACAGCAGATATAAATACCTGTACTGTTTTCTGGGGAGCAATTTTATAAAGACACACGTGTGCATCTCCCTCCCTGTGATAAAATTACCTTTGTAATGTGGTTGCCTAGTCCTAAATATAAAACTGCTTCCCTCATTTTAGGTGGCCATCTGGTGTCTTCTGTTGCTCACACTGAAGGAACGGATACAGTTGATCCAAACTGTCTCTTGCGCCACTAGATGGCGTCCGAATGTTGCCAAACATTCAAGAGCCTGAGGGAAGTTCATCCACAGAAACACTCGCGGCAATTGCACATCAATGGCAGAAAAAGAACATCTGATCTTTCTAGTCTGCCCAGTTCTATCCACTTCTGAGGATACATCCCGGCCACTAGCCACAGAGTGACCTTCTGCAAGATTTTTACTTATCCAGAACACTTGTTTTTCTTGTCTTCCTCCTTTGTTCTCCACGATCTTGGCAGAAGATCCCCACTTAGTTCACTTTAGCACCCACCCTTTTCATATCTAAATTTGTAATAATTTAAATAGCCAGCTGTGTAGTGTGGCTGTTACCCAAGCATCCAGCCTGGTGACCAAAGAGACCAGGGTTCAAATCCCACTGGCACACGTTGTGACCTCAGGCAAGTCACTTAACCCTCCATTGCCTCAGATGCAAACTTAGGGACCCTTTTACCAAAGTGTGCTAGGTTTTGGCACCTAACATGTGTTTTGTGCCAAAATCAGCACTCTGCGGTAAGTGTTGGGGTGTGGCCAGCATGTGCAAGACAATTACCATGCAGGCAGAACCTTTAGCGTGCACTTGAGCCCTTGTGAATTACTGAGGGTGCACTTAACTCCACACACACTAACTGCAGTGTGCTCTTATGCCCACTCTCCATCCCTAATCTGCCCATTCACCACCCCTAATCCACCCATTCACCACCCCTGTTGCAAATCAGCACACGGTAATCTCTGTGTCCACAGTAACAGTTACCGTGGGCCCTAGTGCACAGTTATTGCATGCAAAAACGCACATTGACTGCTTAGCGCACGTTTGTAAAAGGGCCCTTAAGATGGTAAGCTCTTGAACAACTACAGGAGAGGCGTGAGTTAAATACTGCTAAATAAATCAATAATTGCTGCAGCATTCCAGAAATGTTGCCATAGAATTTTCTAACCATCGAAGAGCTTTCTGAAATTGTTTTAAAATCACAAGGACTTTTTAAGTATATTTTTAATTTTCTTTAGGTAATTAGTCAGTGCCTAGCCATAACAGCAAAACCACTATTCAACAAAACAGCACAAGTGTATCTCTGTCACTTTTTGTCTGCCTGAGCCTTCACAAAATGAGTAAATGTTTTCCTGGCAGCTGCGTCTGCTCCCATTTCATTATACAGTTGAGGTCAGATGATTTTCAACTCTGACTTCACATTCAAGAAGGAACTGCTGAGTTCTGACAAAATGTGGTGCAATAACAAACAGTCCCATTTGTTAGTATAATCTGAGACCAGAGGCTTGACCTCTTGTTACCTTCAATATTTCATGTTAAAGGAATCTTGCTTAACAGCAGCACTCAGCACCCAGAAGAAGCATAAAAACCTAGGAAAGTCTGCACCAGTGCTCTGCACTTGTAAATTCAATTGCAGTGCATGCATTAATGGGGATCCATTAGCACACCATCATATTCTGGCGGCCCTTACACCTAATAGAATTGTACTTTACAGATGTTATTTGAAACCTTTTTTTGTTAACTATTGTAACATAGTATATATACAGCGTCTCCTTTGTGCATACATATATTTATTTATTTATTTATTAAATCAGTTTTGTATACCACCTTATCCTTCAATCAAAGTGGTTAACAGGACAACAAAAGGGTTTACATTGGGGCATGGAGAAAAGAGAGACAAGTAGCCAGGGCAAGCGGACCCGGTGCTCCAGGGGCCCCATCACCCCACCACCCCCTACCCCTTCGCCCCTTTCCCAAAAAACACACCACACCCAATGTTATGGTCGTAACTGGTCGCAGCTTTATTCACATTAACCATTTAAACATAACATCATAAACCTTAACAAAACCTCTTAGCGGAGCAGTGCTGCACCAGCCATACCTTAGCAAAGTGCATTCCCACCGCTACAGCCATAACTTGCCCCGGCAAGTCTCCTCACCCCTTTCCCCGACTTCGCCATGCCTTAGCAAAAGTCGGCCAGGGTCTGTCTGGGTCAGGGGTACCCCACCCCCGCCCAAGTGTACCATGAGGCTCCGGACACCTCGGATCCCGCCACCGGCACAGGCGACCACATAGTCCCTGTGCCGCCCCCCACCCCCCCCAACTCAAAGCTGCGACCAGCGAGCATCCCGTAAAATCACGTACTCCAATGCCTCCTGCCAATCATTAAGAAGCAGATCCATACCGACTGGCGACAAGTGCACCCCATCCCTTCTATAAAGCCCCGCACAACCAACTTCCACCCAGGAATGCAAGATCTGATAACCCCCCCCCCACTCACACACCCACCGACCGATCTGACGGTTAATCTTAGTCAAACCCCGCGACCATCGCCGCTGCCCCCAGCAAGCAGGCCGGGGGATAATGTTAGACCACAGCAAAATTACCCCCGGAAAGATCTGCAGCACCACAGCCAGGTCCTCCTGCGCCGCTCTGATCAGTTGCCGACAGGACCAAGAGCTGAGGTCGTTGCCTCCCAAATGTACCAGCAGCACCGCCGGCTGCCGTGACGTCCTCCCATGGTGCCGAAGCAAAGGCAGCAACTCCAGCCAGCGAAGTCCACGCATACCCAGCAATGATACGGACACTACCGCAGGATCCAATCCCAAATTCAGGCCCACCGGCCTCTCCGTCGCCCGCTGCCCCGCCCAGTGGATGCAGGAATGGCCCGTCACCCAACATTCACGTGGCTCCACACCCCCATCTGCAAAAGAAATGAAGAGTTAGCAACCCCCGCCCCCGACACTCCTTCCCCATTACAGCCGTACATAACCCTGAAAAACCTTGGAGCGCCACCTACCAATGCTCTGAATGACCTGCCCCGGCACTCGTAGCCGCTCCTATGCGAAAGGAGTGAGGCACAAAAAGCTTAGGGTCCTCACCCAATACACCCAGCGCCATCCTCAACACCGCAGTCACCTGAAAACGAGTCAACACGCGCGCATCCTCATGAAGAAAAAGACTCCCGGCACGCACAGGCCTCACCCGCAAATACCGCCTCACCGCCACCACCGGGCACGTCACGAGGCCCCCAATCTCCCTCAAAACCACCCACAACCCCCGGCCACGCTGATCCATTTTGGATCTCTCCAAAAGGACCCGTAGCTGCCCCCCCTCGTCCCACACGTGACGACGTTGCAACCCCCCCCCCAGTCCTACCCGAATTCGCTACCAGCTCCCCGATTCTAAAGGCCCCGAAAAAAGCCAGACAGAACACCGCCCGAAATAGAACCTCCTCATAGCGGGATGCTGCCACCCTCGGCAACACCGCAAGGAGGCGCACCAGCAACTCATGCGTGATCGGCCTCCGCGGATCCGGAGGCAACGGCCTCGCCCGTTCCCACCCCCGAAGAAGCCTGCGAGCCAAGCCCCCCCCCCTCCCTGGCAGGAGCGCCCCAGCCTACCGCACTCGCGAAAAAATTGAATCCCGCCAAATTCGCACGCACCGCCGCTTTGGACAACCCGCATCCTCTAGCCTCAGCTATATAACAACCCAAGAGCCACTCTGGCACCCAGCCCAAATGCCACCCTTTTGTCACCAGAAACCCAGCCACCTTGTCACAGCCACGTTGGTACGCCGACCAAGTCCCCGGCGCCACCGAGCTCCGCAGCAGGCTCAGCATCCCGCTAGGCCAATGCTCCACAATGCCCCAGGGACCACAGCTCAATCTCTGTCCGCTTCTGGAGCCAGCGCTCGAAACCGCTCCCACTGAAAACGAGAAAAAGCATCAGAAATCTCATTAATACAGCCCGGAATATGCCGCGCCGTCACTGACACATTCAGCTGCAAACATGCAAACACCACCTCCCTCATCAACCCCGCCACACGCAGACATCTGGGCGAAAAACGATTAACCACACTGACCACTGCCTCATTATCACACCACCACACAATCCGGCCACAACTCCAACGCCACTCGCATCGGAAACAATTCCAGGAAGGTAATATTGGTGGTCAAACCTGAATCATGCCGCGCCTGAGGCCACCTATCCGCACACCAGGCCCCCCCAAAGTACACGCCCAAACCCAGCCCCCCGGCTGCATCCGTATAAAGCTGCAACTCCCCGCTGGACTCTTCCGCCCACAGCAAAACCGAGGTACCGTTAAAACTCTCCAGAAATCGACTCCAGACCCGCAAGTCCGCCCTCATCACCTCCGTGACCCTGATCCGATGGTGCGGCTTCCGCACCCCCACTGTTGAAAACGCCAAGCGCCTGAAAAAAAAACCTGCCCATGGGTATCACTCTGCACGCGAAGTTCAACGAGCCTAGCAATGCCTGCATCTCACGCAAGGTGATCTTGGAGGACCGCAAAACATTTACCACCAACGCCCGCGGCAACCGCGCAACCATATCCATGGAGTCCAATTCCACCCCAAGAAACGTTAGTCTCGTCATCGGGCCCTCCATTTTCTCCACTGCCAACGGCACCCCGAGCTCCCGCGACAATTCCTCAAAAGCCGACAACAACCTCTGACATTCATCCGACTGCGAAGAACCGACAAAAAGAAAATTGTCCAAATAATGAACCACGTTCGCCGACCCCCCCAACCTGCACTAGCACCCACTGCAGGAATGAGCTGAACTTTTCAAAGTACGCACAGGAAACTGAACAGCCCATAGGCATGCACTTATTGAAATAATAGCCCCCTTGAAAGCGAAAGCCCAGCAAGGGAAAAGAGGAGGGATGGACCGGCAATAAACAAAAGGCAGATTCAATATCCACCTTAGCCAATAACGCCGCCCTCCCCGCCTCTCGCACCAGCTCCGCCGCCCGATCAAAGGACGCATACCGCACTGAACACAGCTCCCCCGGAATGTGGTCATTCACGGATGCGCCCAGCGGGTAAGACAAATTATGAATAAGCCGGAACTTACCCGGCTCCTTCTTCGGCACAATCCCTAGAGGCGAAACCACCATTCCCGCAAAAGGAGGGTCGATGAACGGGCCCGCGATTCGCCCCAACCGCAACACCCCCAGTAACTTATCCTTTACCACCGCCGCAAAACGGCACACAGAAGGCGAATTCCGAGCACACGACGCAGTCACCAAACCTCTCACCGGAATCACAAAGCCAAACTGAAAACCAGACCCTAACTCTGCCCTATCCTGCCTCCTCGGATACCGCTGCAACCAACTTAGCAACGCGTCCAACCGAATTGGAGTTGGCGCCCTCCCGCTCACCTCATTGAGGCTTGGGGGTGGGCCCGAGGGCAGCACTAGCCCCTTTCTGATTACACCTCGTGGCGGGGTGCCCTCCCCCACACACGGAGCAGAAGTGCTTGAATATGCAATCGGGAAATGGGCAGGTGGACCTATTGAATCTCCAACAAACGTCACTAACCCCTCCCAATCCATCCTTCTGCTGTAACCCCCCCCACCGTCTGAAAGGACCGACTCCCCACCGGTGCGACGACCGCCCTGCCCCGCCCCCCCCCCAAGACCAGCCCTAGCGGACATCTGCGTCAGCCAGAGGTTTATGTCCTGCGTGCCCCAGGACAACGATCTGTTCTCTTCCATCTTGTCCCGAAACTTTTCATCATAATTTAACCACGCCCAGCCATCATGCGTCACGCCTCCAATATAGAATCCACATATGCCAGAAGCATACCGTACTGCCCCAGCGAGTGAGAACCCCACACACTGGCTAAGCGCAGGAAGACACGTGTCCAATTGACCACATTGCGCGCCACTTTCTTGACACGCCCCGCTTTCTCATCCTCCTTCCTGTTGTTCCGACTCTCACCCGACCGTTTCCTGCCGTCCAACAGCCGAAATATATCAATATACCGCCGCTTCCGAATTTTGCGCCGGAGTTTACACGGGACCCCCTCCCACAGCTCTGGGAACACCACCACAGAAGCAGCGCAGCGTGTCTCATAAGGAGGGGTAGCATGGCCAATGCTTCTGCCTGGGGCAGCAAAAACCCTTGGGCCGGCCCTTTGTCCAGTGCAGATAATATATCCTGAGGCAACTTCAACAGAGAAGCTCCTGAGAAATAACCCAAAAAAGCACTGTCACAATAGAGTAGTCATCAGCTATATCATAAGAATGTCACATATGAAACGTGTTGTGTACTTCTGTGAGAGCTCTTAGTTGAAGTATACAGCCTACTTGGAATGTCTTATGTTTATTGGTTTTAAATTGTCGGGAGGTGGTGTTTGAGAGATATGTATTGTTATGCTTATTAATTTTGTTTTGTAGTTTCTTTTTTGTTATTTTATTTGTTAATCCTTTTGTGAATGGCTTTATTGCTTCTTTGTGAAAGACAGTATAGCAAATTAAAAAATGTATATGTGAAAAAATATGAATGATACTAGGGCTGCACCTATAGAGCCACTGAAGTGTACCTCAAATGCATAAGACTTAGACCAAACTGAAAGGAAAACATCTCTCTTTCTAGCCCTTTTATACAGAGAATATTGTTAATTATAACAGATGAGTACAGAATATGTTGCAGCCATGCCAAATGACCACCCCTTTTGTCCAGCTGGTTCTTTCTGACGTTATTGGTATCAGTGCTTTGGATGTCATGGGATTACCTCCCTATAAGCACAGCAAGGAATAGGTCTGAACTGTGGGGAGGGGGGAAGTGCTGTTCACCATTTTCCTGAGACTTGTTTTTGGTTCCAGGTCCAGGAAAATAGGATAAAGTAAAATGAATGAAAGAAGGTTTCACAATTTTTCATGAGTGGAGGAAAGCAATAAAAATACAATATTTCTGCCATCCACAGTAATAGGCACTATTCTGAGAAAAAGGAGGCCACCTGGTCTTACACCAATTCTGGGCTATACTAAATGTATTTGAAGTAGAAACCTCGAAGAAATGAATAGAAATCACTGTGTCGATATTCAGACCCTTGGCAAACATTTTTCCTGCATATACATGCAAATAGTGACTGATATATTTTGCAACTATCAGCATGTGTTACATGTAAACTGCACTGATTTCAAATAGCGCGGTATAAAAGAAACATTAAATAAAAAATAAATAAATAAATAGCTAGGGATCCTTCTCTCTCTCTCCAGCCTAACTGTATAGATAGTGCCTCGGCAGTTAGAGGGATTTTCTGAAAATTCATGGATAGGAGACTAATGCGCATTTGGTGGCGATTGCTAAATATAAGTCCCCTTGAATTTTGACCTGGATGTATCTGGTGTGTGGAGGGGAAGCAGTGAATTGTTAGCAGAAGGCAGGACTGGAGGTGGAGTGGAGCCCAGTAATGGAGAATGGAGGCAGGCTTCACCTTCTGTGCAATCTAGATATCTTTTTAACGTCCCTTTTGAATAAGCATCTACTTCTTTCTTTATCAGTGTGAATCATGTCTTTGCAGCATTCCCAGTTCTGACCAGCCCAGAGAGCAGAAGATCTCAACTGGGGATCAGGCCCAAGTCCCCCTGCATGACCAACCAAGCCAGCCCATATTGTGATAATTTAATTTAAATTGTTTTGGGTCTGGGTTATTTTTAAACGAAAGCCTGCAATGTTGTCCCTATTTGCACAATTTTCTGAGGTGTGCAAACACATAAAATCTGTTTTCGAAATCATTTCATACTGGCCTAAAAAAGTGCACTGTGCTACATACACGCAGAAGGGGCAACTTGCTGGTGATCCAGCATGGCTGACATCTGGCTTCTGTATCCAGAAACGGGTACAAAAATGGTGAATGGGTAAGATGATGGGGATGTTTTAAGAATTTTAAATCATTATGATGGTTGTGTGATTTGATGATTTGTGTTTTTTTTTTTTTAAATAAAGTTTTACATATCATATCCTTTGGATAATGTAATAATGCACTCACCAGACCACCTGAAGGAGGCAATAATATATTATTACACAATCGTTAAGTGTAAATTCTATAGTGAAAGCGTCTCTCCTTATCCCCATCCCAACTCTACCAGTATTGAGGTTCTTTATTCTTCAAAAATATATATTTTTCTGGTACAGTCAAGGAATACAGTTTGTGGAATCGCTGTACTATTGTTGGGAAGGGAAGGAAAAGAGTTTTGGGATTTAGCTGACACCATTTTCAATAGTGACTTACAATCGAGTATTTTCCTGTTCCCAGAGGGCTTGCAATCTAAGTTTGTATCTGAGGCGATGGAGGGTTAAGTGACTTGCCCAAGACCACAAGGAGCATCAGTGGGGTTGAACTCTGGCTTTCCTGATTCATTAGGAAAATCTTCCTTATCATGTCCTTTTCCTGCTCTCATCCAAGCATGGAAGAGAGAACAGGTTATTAAATGTATATATTTAGGTTCTAAGCTTGCCACTTCATAAGATGCTGGCCCTGTTTATCCCTAAGACTCTGACCTCTGTTATCTTGTGAGACTGATAGAACAGAGATATCGCTTTTGACCATTGTTTATAAAAGGGATGCCATAAATATTATAGGAACGCAGGAAACTCGGTTTCCTAGTACAACAATATTCATTGATGGCAATGTTCCAAGCAAAAACGTATTGTGATTCCTCTTTAAATGCCAGTGCACTGCTATATCTTGTATTTAAAAAGACGCATCTACTAAAAAACAATTGTAGTTACTTGAGTGTGGCCATTTCAGTAACAAAAAATAGAAAAGTAATATTTGCAAGCCTGTGTGATGTCAAACACTGTTCATTGGGGAATGTTTTGTTCCACAAAAATATAGGAAGCCACTATTGTTGTACAGAATATTGCTAACAGTTTTTCTTGTACTTTGGACAGCTGGATCAAGGCCAAGTCATTTATGATCACACAAACTGTGAAGATACAGGTTGGAGTGCACATGACCCTTTTACTTTCACCATCTCCTCTCCACCAGCAGTGATGGGTCCCCAGGTGTTTCTCATCACAATTTCTTATGAAATTAGTGACCCTGATCAGCATTCTTGTCTTCTTGCAAATACAGGTAAGCGCTTCGAGTTTGAGTTTTGCTATTGTACTTGATAAACAGAACTCTAATTTAGTTGGGATGCTAGGTTTGTGCAACAGAAGGCAGAAATGAGAGACTTCTATTTCCTGTGTTAGTGCTATGTAGTATGGTTAGATGAACATTAACATTAGTATATAACTTATGCTGTGATACCCACAGATAGATTACTATGTAAATCAGTACAGGGAAAATCATCCTTCCTTTGTCTTTGGCCTGCCACCTGGATAACAAGATAATTGTTTTGCAAGGTTCATGCCACATCCATTTTGAGTAGATAGCTCAAAGACATTCTGCCTATATAAGGACAGTTGCTAACCTTATAAAAAGAGCAAACAAAGTAAGAAGAATAAACCAGGTAGAGAAACATCAAGTTTCTTTGCTAACAGGAAAGAGCTAGCACTCGAAAAGACCAAAGACAGGGACACTTGGATGGCCAATTACATACCATCATGGAAATAATATGAACAAGATGGTTAAAAAGAGTATTGACAGAACTGAAAAAATGAAATTGCACACCTACTATTAGTGATCTATATCCTATCATTAGAATCGTCTACAGCAGAGGTTTCTAACCTTCTTGGTTGTGTCCCTTGCAAATTGTGTTACTGCTGCTGCCATCATCCCTGCAGTCACTGCTGATCCTGCCTCTACAGCTTCCCCTATATTCTGCAAAAATGTTTTTTAGCAGGATGAAAAGAGAAGAGATTTTGTATTTAGCTGACCTCTTTTTCAGTTATAGCTCGAGGTGAGTTACACTAGGTATTTTCCTATCCCTTGGAGGGCTTATGATCTAAGTTTGAATTTGAGGCAATAGAGAGTTAAATGATTTGCCCAAGAAGATATTTTTCTCTTCTCTGTTTCCTGCAAACTCCCTGTAATGTCTCATGGATGGCCAGAGGTCCACAAACCACAGGTTGGGAACCACAGAAGATTGGAGGATAACCAGTGTAACACTAATTTTTAAAAAGGGTTCCAGGGGTGATCCAGGAAATTAGACCAGTGAGGCTGAAGTCAGTGTTGGGAAAACTGGTAGAAACTATCATAAAGAACTAAATTTCTGAACATTGTAATACCCATGGTTTAATGTGACAAAGCCAATATGGATTTAAGTGAGGGAAATCTTGCCTCACTAATCTCTATTTTTTGAAGGCAGGAATAACTATGTGAATTAAGGTGAGTCAGCTAAAACCCCTCATGAGAGTCTCCTGAGGAAATTAAAGCATTGTGGGATAGGAGAACAGTATCCCTTTGTGGACTGGGAATAGGTTAAAACAGAGCGTTGGGCTAAATGGTCAATTTCCTCAATGGAGAAAAGTGAATAGAAAACATCTCCAGGGATCTGTACTGCGGCCGGTGCTTTTTAGCATATTTATAAATGATCTGGAAATGGAAAACAGTGAATGAGGTGATCAAAACCGCAGATGACACAAAACTTTTCAAAGCTGTTGAATCACAAGAGACGTATGAGAAATTGCAGGAGGACCTTGGGAGACTGGGCATCCAAGTGGCTAATGAATTTAAATGTAGACAAGTTTATACTGATGCACTTAGGGAAGAATAATCCACATTAGCGCTACCTGATGCTAGGATCCACGTTAGGAGTCACCACTGAGAAAAAAATACTGAGACATCGTCATGGACAGTATATTGAAATCCTCTCCATGCACAGTGGCAGCCAAAAAAGAAGTACTATACTACTGCTGCTGATCATTTGTGAATAGCAAACAGAATATTAGGAATCATTAGGAAAGGAATGGAAAATAAAATAGAAAATATCATAATGCCTCTCTTGCTCCATAGTATAATCGCATCTTGAGCATAGTGTGCAATTATGATCATGGCATCTTAAAAAAAAAACAAAAAAAACAGCAAAATTAGAAGACAGCGATGAAAATGATACAGGGATGGAACTACTTCCCTGTGGGGAAAGGCTAAAGAGGAAGAAGAGAGGTTTATAAAATCATGAGTGGAGTGGAAGGGGTAAACACAAATTGGTTGTTTACTCTTGCAGAAAGTACAAAGACTAGGGGGCACATCATGAAGTTTGTAAATAGCACATTTTAAACAAGTAGAAGAAAAATTGTTTCAATGTATGCACAATTAAGCTCTAGAATTCATTGCCGGAGGATGTGGTAAAAACAGTTTTTTAATTTTAGTTAGTGGTGTTTGGCTTGAAAAAAGGGTTCTTTATCTTTATTTGCACAGTTTGATAGACCGCCCAGGCCGAAGCATCAGGGCGGTGTACAATACAAAGGTAAGGCTACTGGAAACAAAGTCAGAAAGGAACGCCAAAAACCAATAGGACAGGGAGAGACAGATTAAAAGATAGAGAGCAGGAAAGGCCCGAGAGGGGCAAGAGGACGGGAGGAGGGGAGAAAGAAAGGAAAAATGGGGAAGCGGGCCAACGGGGGGTAATTATGAGGGGTGGGGAGCGCGGCTGGGGGATAAGGCACCATCAGCAGAGGAGGGGAGATCGAAGGCCTGACAGAAGAGATGAGTCTTGAGGAGAGTTTTAAAGCGGGGATAGGACAGTTCCGTATGAAGAGATAAGGGGAGCGAGTTCCAGAGAGCGGGACCTAAAAAGAAAAAGGTGGAGTGACGGGTAAGTTCTAGATGGGCCTGGGCAGGGGGAGGGAGAAAGGGGCGGTTACCATAGGCTGATCGGAGAAGACGTGGGGGAGGGCTGGAGGTGAATAATGTCCGACAGGTATTGGGGAGTGCTGGTGTAGAGAGCCTTGTGTGTGAGAATAAGCACTTTAAAGATGGACAAGTTCTTCAGGAAAAGTCTATAAGCAATTATTAAGGTAGACTTGTGAAAAGACACTGTGTAAACATGGGAAAGGCAACATGTAATCTATCTACTTTTTGGTGATCTTGTCAGGTAATTATGGCCATTCACTAAAAAATCCTCTCAAGGTGCCCAAATAGATAACACAGGTACACTAAAAAAATTTTTTTTAAACTGCCTCTAATGTTTCGATTGATTTTTACGTTTTTTGGTGCGCTGAATCCAAATCTGGTAACCAATTTGCTCCATCACGTACAGATTTTTTGCTACATTGGGTTAGCAGTTTGAGGTGAACGTTTCAGATTGAGTGCGATCGAGATAAAAGTTTCTTGGATGAATTCTTTATACTAATTGTTTAGTAGTTATTCAAATAAGAATAAAGAAAATTGTAACAAGGCAGCACATAAGAATAGAGTAATGTCAACAAAACACACTGTGATGGTAGCAAAATTGTCTGCACTTAAAACAGCCACATACATGTGCACAAACATTGAGCATATAAGAGCGAGGTTAGACACAAAGCAAAGCAAAGAAATGTGCAAAAAATGTTGTACAGGTATGTATGTAAGAATAGAAAACGCAAACCGCACCATTGCAATACATGAAGACAAACACCCAATGGTGTGAAAATAAAATTCTAATAAATGAGATCCGACACTGTGGTAATAACTAGCAAATTTTTATTTCAAAGTTTAGTAAAACACGATATTTGTCAACACAGTTTAGATTTTAAAGTCATTCTTGGGTCAATCAATCTCCTGGTGGGCCCGTTTCTTCTTCCCCCGAATGCTTCTCTTGGTGCGCTGCTTGGCGTATTTTTCATCTGGGGTTTCCCGCAGCAGCAACCAGCAGAAATCAGCCATCATAGTGGTGTTCCATCTTCCTTGGTACCTTCTCTCTGCGTCCTTGATGTCCTGGTGAAACCTTTCACCTTGTTCTTCACTGTACGCCCCCAGGTTTTCGGGAAAGTAGTTCACATGGGAGTGCAAGAAATGGACTTTCAGGCTCATGTTACAGCCTTGTTCTTTGAAGGCATTGAGCATCCTGGCAACAATATCCTTATAGTTCTCATCCCGCCTGTTCCCCAAGAATTTGAGAACAACATCCTTGAAGGAATCCCAGGCTTCTTTTTCCTTCTCAGACATCGTTTCAGCGAATGCTCCATCTGAAATGAGTTTCCTTATATCAGGGCCAACAAACACTCCTTCCTTTAGCTTTGCTTCAGAAAGTCGGGGGAACTTTGAGCAAAGGTACCGAAAGCACTCACCATCTTTTGGAAGGGACTTGATGAATTGCTTAATGAGACCCAACTTAATGTGGAGAGGTGGTAATAGAATTTTATCACGAGGTACCAAGCTCTCATGAAGAACATTTTTCTCACCGGGTCTCAAATACTCCCGAATTGGCCAGTCTTTTTTCCCCCAGTGTAGGTCGCGGGCCCGGCTATCCCACAAGCAAAGGAAGCAGGGATATTTGGTGAAACCGGATTGCTGCCCTAATAGCATGGATAGAATTTTAAAGTCTCCACAAATCATCCACTTATGCTCATCATAACGAATCTTCTGAAGAATCAGGGCCAAATTCTCGTATTTTTCTTGGAGAATAACAGAGTGAGCAATAGGAACTGAAGCAAATGTGTTTCCATTATGAAGAAGAACACCTTTTATGCTGTCTTTTGACGAATCAATGAACAGCCGCCATTCAGCAGGATCATACTTGAGTTTAAACTTTTCCATCACTCCGTATATATCGTTGCAAAATACCAAATCTTCCTCTTTGCTGAAATACTTCAAAAATTGTGTCTCGCGGTTGCGGTACCAATAAAAAGTTGTTCCTGGTGACAATAGATTTTTCTGTTTAAGCCGAGAACCTAGCAGTTGGGCAGCATCTTTTGGGAGTCCTAAATCCCGGACTAAATCATTCAATTCAGCTGGAGAGAAAAGTTCAGGTTTCGGATCTGGTTCAGTTTCAAACTCGGAAGTACTGGACTCATCGGGAAAAGCCATCTGATGAGTCTCATCATGATCAGAACCGTCCACACAAATATGATCCAAAGATTTTGGTGGTTCAGGCACAGGTACTTCGTTGCTAAGAGGCATAGGCCTAATTGCTGAGGGAAGGTTGGGGTAACTTATTACGTTCTTATTTTTTAAGTTGTATCCCTTCACAATGCAAGAGCAAAAATAGCAGTCACTGCTGTGGTCTCTTTGTTCACGCCACATCATAGGTATTCCGAAACGAAATGCTTGTTTTTTACCTTTCATCCATAAGCGTAGATCTTCCTCACATGTCTTGCACACTTTGTGAGGAGCCCACGGTTTGTCTTCATCGCCTAACTTCAAACCGAAATAGGCGAAATATACTTTTTTAATAAATGCAGAAATGTTCCTCTGCCGCTTTTTCACGGTATATTCCCCACAAATAAAACAAAAACTGTCCGGAGAGTTGACGCAACCTCTGGCTCTGTGAGCCATCACAAATACACAGCACTGCAAACTACAACTGTAGTGAACCACTTCGGAATAAAGCTGGATTACGACTGAGCAAACAAAAGGTAATAATGAACTTGCAAGAAACTGAAATTTGACAGGAACGTTCATGTCGCAACCACCGTGTTTGAGCGAGCGAACGAGGCGAGGCGAACAGGAAAGAACATGCGCCAGCGCGAGTACTGGATTTAGCCCCCCGCCTCCCAATTGTCCTGTTAATGTATAAAATGAATACAAAACACTCTAAAATATCATGAGGGAGTGTTTCTAGTTAGTTAACCATTACAATCTCTATTTTGGGCCAAGAAAATAAACTGCAGTCGGCTAAAAAGAAATTATGTGAACATTCCTTATATGGGTAAGAAATCTAATTTTGCAAGAAAACGTGACGTGATGGAACATTTTGGCTATTTTTCCTGGATTCAGCACCCCAAAATCTATAGGAATCAGTTGCAAAACTGGAGGCAGTTTTTTGGTAGTGTACCTGTGTAATAGGTAATTAGGACCAGCATTGGCCACGGTTGAAAACAGGATACTGGGCTTGATAGACCTTTGGTGTGACATAGTAGGTTTTTAAGATGGGGGGGGGGGGTGCCCATGTCCAAGACGCTCAGCCAAAGGGCATGGCTGACCAAATGCAGAATAACACGAACTTCACAAACTAAGTGAGAGCTCTACTTGCAGTGCACATTGGAGATAAGTAAAAACAAGCAATAGAGATGCAGAAGTAGCATCTCAGAGAGAGCTGAGTGGATTGCAATGATGGCAGAAGAAGGGATCATCGGATATGAGTGAGAGAGAAAATCTTTTCTTGGCTAGTCTGGCTTGGATGGACATACCTGAATAGTGCAGGCTATGCTACAGCTCTACCCTGTGATAATACTAATAAACTTGAATTTGTTCAGCACATCCTTGTCTCATGTTTATATGTAAACGTCACACAGAATTACGGAATCTTTCTTTGCTAGGTCACTTATTCAAGAAGCAGCATTGTCCTTTGACACTGATTGGTGCTATTCGCAATTTTAGCAACGAGGCCATAATGGCAAGGCATGCATGGAACCTCAGCTACCATCTTAATTTCAGCAATGATCCTTCCACAACAGGGCTGAGGCTCATAGGCAGGACAGTGTATGGTAGCTTGCAGCGTCCCTTTCTCTGCTAAAGCGGCAGTTGGGATAAATAGAAAGACTTTTTGGTTTTCAGTGCTTTCAATGTTGCAGTCTTCATGTGCACCAGAATAAAATAATCAATCAGTCATCAATTATAAATCTTCAAAATTGGCCTCATAGGTAAGAGCTTCTTCTGTTCCAATTATTATTGAACTATACCCACATTAAAAGTGTTATCGGAGCTCAACTGATAGACTTTCTGGCCTCTGATATGAGCCAAACCATTGATATGTCAAATAACGCCCCTTATGATGTCATAACACTAAAGTGGGAAAAGCAACAGACACAGCGCCGTAGCTTAAGTCACTTATATCAAAATTGCACTGACAGTTCAAAAGAATAACTTAAAAAAATATATATACACTTCTTGATTTGTTCTTTCAAAAATGCAAGCAAAGCACTTAGCTTATACAACTGTGCCTGCTACGGTGCTTAAACTTCCTGCTGACTGCTGTGTAAAGTCTTTCAATTAAAGCTGACCTTGGCCGATGGTTTTGGCACAATAATAACAGCTTTGTCAAAGGCATTCTGGAAAACAGAATTGAAATAAATATCCAGAGCCAACCCATCAAACAGCAATGTATACAATTTAAATCCCAAAGGACTCACCAATTCAGTGCCGTAGCAACGTCAATAAAGACAGCGCCGTAGTTAAAAACAGCTGACTACCCGACTCATTTTAAAACCCAGAGAAGAAACTCCCTGCTGTTCATGGCCCAATCAATTAAATACTTACAACCAATCAGTAACAACATTCGCCCTGTCATTCATAATCAAGGCAATCCTCTACCTTCAGCAACCAATCAAACTCTGTCATGCTTACTTCCAATCAAAAATCACTACTATTCACCATATCTACCATTCATACCAAGATCTCCACGCCATAGTATACAAAAAGAACAGAAAAAATATATAGGGAGGAGTGGCTCAGTGGTTGGGACAGGTTACCTCAGGCCGGAAGGCCAGGGGTTCAATTCCCGCATGGGGACAAGCAACTTCAGGCCGGAGGGACTGGGGTCTCTAGTCCCATGGCCATTCCTTGTGGCCTTGGGCAAGCCACTTAACCCTCCATTGCCTCAGGTACACTTAGATTGTGAGCCCTTCGGGGACAAGGGAATAAAAAGTACCTGTTAGTATACATGTAAACCGCACTGATTCTAAAGAGCATGGTATAAAAAAATAAATAAAAAATAAAATAAAAATAAATATCAAATAAAGAAGCAAAGAGAAGGATCTTATAGTACTACATAACCTGGACATCTTCTTTCTGACTGAAACCTGGCTGAAGGAGGGTGATGAGCCCTTTCTCAACCGGTGTCTCCCACCTGGATACTCTTATCTGTCCACCTCCCGTCGAGGGAGAAGTGGCGGCGGTGTCGCAGTCATCTATCGCTCCTCTGCTTCACTGTCTGAACTTCCCCCCTTAGCCTCTCCCAGCTACCCTGAGTCCCTTCTTGTACGACTGGACTCCTCCTCTTGTCCATACTATTTCCTTCTAATTTATGCCCCTCCCTCTCTCCCTCCTGGGACTCCTTATTAACTACCATTTCTGAAATCTCCCTCTGCCATCCTCGTCTCCTTATCTTAGGTGATTTTAATATTCACGTCGACGACCCCTACTCAGCAAGAGACCTTTCCTTTCTCACTTTCTTGTCCGACCACTCCCTTCGTCAATTTGTCTCCTTCCCCACTCATACTGCTGGTCACACTCTCGATCTCATCGCTCCGGTCTCTTTCCCTCTCCTACCCCTATCCCTCTCCTCCTCCTCTTTTCCCTGGACCGACCATATGTGTCTTTTCTTTGATCTCGCTGCTCCACCCACCCTCTCCTCCTCAAACTCCATTACTACCAAGTCCTCCTCCACGCTCTCCCGCCGAATTACTGCTGATACCCTCTCTCAGCTTCCCTCCCCAACTGCATTACTTCCCATAGACTTTGACACTCTCCCCCTCGACACCCAGGTCCACAAATTGCATTCATCACTCTCCACCACTCTGGATCTTGCCGCTCCCCTGCGTCCCTATCGCTCTCGCCGTCGCCTCCCACACTACCCTTGGTTCCACCATGGCCTAATTTTACACCGTAAGCACCTTCGCCGTGCAGAACGTTTTTGGCTGAAGCACCCATCTCCTGTTACTCTCGCTGACTTCCATACCTGCCATCATCACTACCGCACTCTTCTCCACGATGCAAAACGTAACTATTATGCTGACCTCATTTCCTCCTCCTCAAATTCATCTCGTCAACTATACTCAGTTCTACGCTCTCTCAGCCACACATTCTGCGTCTACCCCCTCTCCTGCCATAATCTCTGCCTCCCCGGATTCATCCTCTCTCGCTTCTTTCTTTGTATCCAAAGTTAATACTCTCCGCCAAACTTTTCCCCACTGTCCTCCACCTCTTTCCCCCCCCCCCTCTGAGTCCCCCCTTCCCCCCTCCCCTTCCTCGCCTTCCCTACTTCCTGCATTGTCACACTCCTGGTCCTCTTTTGACCCCATTACACCTGCAGTTCTGAATAAGACCTTCTCTACTGTCCGCAAAACAACATGCCCAGCTGACCCTATCCCCTCTCAATGGCTCCTAGAACCTTCTCTAGCCCTATCCCCATTCATCCTTTCTCTTCTTAACACAAGCCTATCCACCGGTTCTTTTCCCACTACCTGGAAGCATGCAATAGTTCGCCCCATCCTGAAATCGCACTCTTCTGATCCCTCTGTCCTCTCTAATTGGCGTCCCGTCTCTAATCTACCCTTTCTCTCAAAACTCCTCGAAAAACTGGTCTTCTCTCAACTCTCCTCCCATCTTGAACTTTCTCTCACTCTTCATCCCCGTCAATCAGGTTTCCACCCTGGCCATAGTACTGAATCTGTTCTCCTCTCCCTCCTCAACAATCTTCACATTGCTCATGATCGCGGTCTCATCACCTTGGCTGTTTCTCTTGATCTATCTGCGGCTTTTGACCTAGTGGATCATCACACCCTTCTCTCCCGTCTTCAGGAAGCTGGTCTCTCAGGTATGGTTCTACGTTGGTTTCATTCCTTCCTATCCTGCCGCTCTTTCTCTGTCATCTCTGCATCTTCCTCCTCTGCCCCCACCCCTCTCTCCTGTGGTGTTCCCCAGGGGTCTGCTCTTGCCCCACTTCTCTTCAATATTTTCTTAGCCCCTCTTGCCCTTATAGTCCAACAGTTCAGCATCTCTGCATACTATTATGCAGACGACATCATTCTCCTCCACCATACTGACCCGCTCTCTCCTGACATCACCCCTCTTAACCGCTGTCTCACTGCTGTGGTTTCCTGGTTCTCCTCTAATTTTCTTCATATCAATCCGGCAAAATCCTTTGCAATCTGGTTCACCTTTGGCAGCCCTTCCCCCACCTGTGCTCCTTCCCTATCCTCCCAGCCTATCCCCCTGGTCTCAACACTCCGCTACTTAGGTGTTATTCTCGACTCCAATCTTACCTTCAAAGACCATATCTCCGCGATTGTACAGCGCTCCTTTTTCTCTCTCCGTCAACTCAGGGCAGTCCGTCCCTTTCTCTCTGCTTCTGCCCTTACCACTCTCCTGCTCACCCTTGTGCTGTCTCGTCTCGATTATTGTAATGTCTCTTTTGCCGGCCTATCCCAGTCCCAATTGTCCCGTCTCCAACGTGTCCAGAACGCCGCTATCCGTCTGTTGACCCATGCATCACGTTTCGATCACGTCACTCCCCTTCTCTACCAGCATCACTGGTTACCTATCTCCTTCCGCACTCAGTATAAACTTCTAATCCTTACATTCAAAGTTATCCACACTGGCGCCCCCCTTTACCTGGCAAATCAGATCCAATTTCGTACCTCTCCCCGTCTCCTCCGTTCTATACACGTAAATCGCATGGTCCTCCCCTCCCCTGCACATGCTCGATTACAACAAACCCGCTCCTCTGCTTTCTATTTCCTGGCTCCAAGCCTTTGGAACTCGCTCCCCCCCTCCCTCCGTGCAGAAGACTCATACCCCTCATTCAAATCCCAGCTCAAAACCCACCTTTTTCGTCTTGCGTTTGATCCTCCTCCCTAGCCTACCCTCCCACCTCCTTTCCTCTATGTCTCTCATGAAACCCTGCTCCCCCTCCCTCCCCTCCTTGATAGTATGTATGAAACTGCTCCTCCCTGTCTTAAACTTCCACTCTGTTCTCTGCTTTCCTTCTCTTTCTCTCCTCATCTTTTTCTCACAACTAATGGCGTTCTTCTTCCTCTTCTTTTTCTACAGCCAAAGCGCTTGTTTTAATTAACTTGCCTGATTTTATCTATTGTAAACCGCTCAGATGCCTACGGTATTGAGCGGTATAACAAGTTTTAATAAACATAAACATAAGGGACTAACCTATGCTCAATAGAACCATTCCCACTCCAAAGGGCCATTGAGACCACCAGGATCAAAAGTCTGCCAGCTGTAAATCAACCTTTGTTCCTGCTGCAGTAAACGCAACAATAAATTCCTGCCACCCACCACTGAAATATGTTCTATGATACAACATCAACGGTCATGTAACTGATGGCCCTTGGCCTGCCAATCTTCCACTAGGGGTGTGGTCAATATGCTCCGCTTCTAATGGCTGAGAGATGTTCAGTAATCCTGGTCCAAACAAAGCACGCAACCTTGCAAAACCAAGCAGAAACAATAAGAACAAAGAGACAAGCACACCTTCTCAAATTTGAAAAAGACTTTATTGGAACCCCAACACCAGCAGTGTTTCAGCAACTCATGCCTTCGTCAGGGAGGTACAACTTGAATCCTCCAACACAGAGAAATAAAACTTTTAATAAATAAATAAACAAACAAACAAACATTAAGAACTATTCTTATAAACCAATAAAAGAAACTTTAAACAAATACATAATAAAAAAAATGTAAGAATATGTGAACAACCATTAAAACATAGCTGCAAATGGCACAGAGTACTATAAAAGAAACATAAGTAAATATGAAAGTAATACTGAATGACACCATGTAGAATAACAGAGCACCAAAGGGATGAACAAATACTACAGAAAATGATGGATATAAAATACTAATAACATCAAAGGACCAACACATGTAGGTAAAGAACTCACTGTCTATTCCTCTGCAAACACAAACATGTGCTTAACAGGAAAGTCCAATGTGTTTAAAATTTTACTGTAACAAGACAAAAGAAATAAAGACAGTGACATAAAAACATAGAAACATGATGGCAGAAAAAGACCGCATGGCCTATCTAGTCTGCCATTCCATATCAACCACAACATCCTTTAGAGATCCTTTAGAGATCCTCTGTGTTTGTCCCATGTTTTTTTAAATTCAGATACTGTCCTTATTTCTACCATCTCCACTGGGAGACTATTCTAAGCATCTACTACGCTTTCCATAAAGAAATATTACCGCATATTACTCCTGAGTCTATCCCCTTTCACCCTCATCCTATGTCCTCTTGTAGCAGAGCTTGCTTTCAGTCGAAAGAGGCTCTCCTCCTGTGCATTTATGCCATGGAGGTATTTAAACGCCACAATCATATCACCTCTATCCCGCCGTTCCTCTAAAGTATACATATTAAGATCATTAAGTCTCTCCTCATATGCTTTATAACGAAGACCATTAATCATTTTAGTAGCCGCCCTCTGTACCGACTCCAACCTGTTTCTATCCTTTTGAAAGTGCGGTCTCCAGACTTGCACACAATACCCCAAATGAGGTCACACCAAAGACTTGTACAGAGGCACTATCACCTCCTTTCTTCTGCTGGCCATTCCTCTCCCTATACACCCAAGCATCCTTCTAGCTTTCGCCGTCGCCTTTTCTACCTGTTTAGCTACTTTAAGATCATCAGACACAATCACGCCTAGGTCCCGCTCTTCTTTGGAGACAGAAGTACTTCACCCCCTATACTACATCGCTCCTATATTATATGACAATAAGCAAACAGAAATATGACTGCATTTTCAGTTAAATTCATTCTACCATCAATTATATGGGGAGAACAGGCATCAAAAGAAGACACAGGACTCACCGCCGCAAGCGTTTCTAAACCAGCAACAAAGAAACTGGCAGCAACAGTGCCATGCATTTAAAGGGACTCCTTTTGGCACCAAACCAGCAGTCCTGAACTAATTTATACCTCCTCTAATATTCTGTTATGTAAAGACTTTTAAACGGAAGAGAAAATTTTTTTAAAGTATGCCTTAAGATATAATGTTGCTTCTCTCAACTGCGAAAACCACACTGAACCCTGTGGTCCTAGTGGCCCCCATAAGCTACAATAATAATTGGAACACAAGAGGCTCTTACCTATTATGCCAGTTTTGAGGATCCATAATTGATCATTGTTTCTCCTTTTTGGTATCCTGTTTTGGTGTTTTATCACTGTTCACCAGACTAAAATAAAAGATCTTCAGATCAGTATTGAAAAACTGCAGTCAGCATTTCTTTAAATGCGGACCATGATGGTTAAATGCAATGGGGATCAATCTGAACAGAATCAGGCCCAATGTGTATATTCAACGCTACTAGCTAGCTAGCAGGCATCATTTTATATGTATAGAGCAGCGAGGTCTGCTGCTAAAAGAAGAGCAACGATGTTCAATTGGTTACAAGGCTAATTCCATACTGGCCGTCTCCCCCCTGTACGGCCAATCAGATTTAGGGCATACAGAGGGTAGACCCGATTCTGATCCTGCGGGAGCTAGACATGCCTATGGGATCAGAATCGGGTCTACAGCCTGGAGGTGCAGGCTGGTCTCCGATTCTGATCGGCCGCACGTCCAGCCCACATACCCGATTAGCTCAGCCAAGCACTTGTGGCTCCTGAAAGTAGCAGAGATGCCACGGTGACAGAACTCCATGGCACTGCGGATCCATTTAGGAGCTTGGCTGAGTTAATCGGGTATGTGGGCTGGATGTGCAGCCGATCAGAATCGGGTCTACCTCTGTATGCCCTAAATCTGATCAGCCATACAGGGGGGAGACGGCCAGTATGGAATTAGCCTCGTAACCAATTGAACATCGTTGCTCTTCATTTAGCGGCAGACCTCGCCGCTCTATACATATAATCGATGATGCCTGCTATCTAGCTAGTAGCGTTGAATATACACATTGGGCCCGATTCTGTTCAGATTGATCCCCATTGCATTTAACCATCATGGTCCGCATTTTATTCCCACAGCCTGACCCTAGATTTAGCCTCCTATGACCAGAGTCAGACTGTAGGGAACCCCCTCACCCTCCTTACCGGGCCTAGCCATGTCATTAGGCTCCATCCAGGGGGAGTTATTCAGTCTCCTTGGCTGACCCTGGACATACAGGGCCAACCTCAGCCCTCGCTCCCCCTCTGTCCCGCCCCCTCCCTTCCATCACCAGAGCTCCACATACAAATCACCTGTTCATACAGGGAGCTCCGTTCCCGGTAGGCTGCCCAGCCGTTTAGCGGGTCTGTATAGCTATGTGAATAAATTTAGGACCATGAAAAAGCACTCCTACATTTCTAAAAGAGCAAGCAGGAATTTAGTTCTCACTTATGGGTGATGTTGGCACCGACGGAGCCCACGCGGAGCAATTCCCCAGCTTTCAAAGAAAGCCTTTGGGATTGCTGCCACACATGCGTGGTCCTCTTCCCGCCCAAGGGTGCCATCTTGCTCAGTCTCACTTTTTCCATGAAGCCCTTCGGACGCATGTCCTCGTCCCTCAGAAAAAGTTTTTTCTTTCCTGGCCCTTTGGCCTTTTTTCCAGTTGCACCGGTCCTCTCCTTTCCTCCCCGGTACCCCCGCTTTGGCCATGGGCCAGGGGATTGTCTTTTTTGCCCTTTTTCTTGCTTCGGGCCCTTTTCGTGCCTTTTTTCTAACCGCTGGCCTCGAGGGCATTCGACCTTGCAGGGACTCTTTTTGCTCCCATGGCCACCGGCTTCAAAAAATGTGACAGATGCTCCAAAAATATGTCGCTCACGGACACCCATGACTATTGTCTGCGGTGCCTTGGGGCTGACCACAACCCGGAGCTCTCCTCGCTCTGTAAGAAAATGTCTGCTAAAGCCTTGCTAAGCTGTAAGCAGAAGTTGGATGACATTTTCCGTAAGGCAGCCCCGGAGTCTCCGGTGGCGGCCCACTCCACTGTTCCACCGCTTGTGGGGTCCCCCTGCAGTAACTCCGTGTCCTAGGCATTACTCCGACCAGGGTTCGCCCGAGGTGGAACGGCAAAAAAAGAAGACGACCTCGAAGTCACTATCAGGGGCTCCAGATAAGTGTGAGCAGTCTCGCGCTCGTTTCCTTAGTGCTCCCAGGCGTTCCCAAGAGTCCAATAAGGAGTGCCTCGAAAGGTACCTCATACAGATACGGAGGCCTCTGGCGATGGCGCCTGGTCCTCCTGAGGGTCGTCCCGGTGAGGACCCCCTCTCCTCCTCCACGCCAGACCCGGTAATGTCGGCATCCCAGGGACCCACTCCCCAGTGGGAGTCCTGTATGCTGGCACTAGCGCGCAACATTTTTGCCTTCCTAGCTGCCCAGCAGGTGCTTTTGCCCAGCACGGCTGGCCCACACCTTGAGACCTAAGGGCTGTCATCTGTGGTCCCAAAAACTGCCTTAGAAACCCCCGAGAGCCATGGACCTCATGAGGGTCCTCGGCACCAGTCTCGCTCGCTGTCCTGTTCCTCGGGGGCGAGGTCTTCCAGAGTCAGTGCCTCCAGCTCCAAGCAAGCCTAAGCCACGGGACATGGGGATCAGCCCGACTCTGAGTCCCTCTCAGATCTCTCTGGCTGGGAGTCGGACAGGGACATGTCCCCTGAAACCCGCGCCCATAGGTATCTTCCTTCTGATCCGTCCCCTCCCGCCTCACAAAGGCGGTCGCCTCCCAAAGATACCTCCTTGGTATTTGTGCAGGATTTGGCTCGGGCACTCAATCTGCCGATACCGCACCCGAGCAGGGTAGCCCGGGCGTGTTCCTTCTGAGCTGGACCTCTGGGCTTCTGTATGCATTTCCCCCCACAACTCTCATTGTGAGAACCCTCCACAAAATTCAGCGGGACCGAGCCTTGGTGATCCTCATGGCTCCCTTGTGATCTTGCCAGCCTTGCTTCCCGCTGCTACTCCGACTCTCCTCGGAGCTTCCAGTCCCCCTGGGCAGTGCCCTGGGTCCGCTGACACAGGAGGAGGGATAGGTGCTTCGCCTGAGCCTGGGCTCACTATCCCTAACAGCTTGGTGGCTGAGTGGGTCTCTTTAGCCTCGCTTCAGCTCCCAGAGGAGATTGAGGAAGTCCTGCTTGCTCCGAGGAAGGACTGTAAGAGGCGTGCCTACGCCTTCAAGTGGCGTCACTTCTTGGTTTGGTGCTCCGAACTCCAGATCGATCCATTCTCCTGCTCCACCCGGTGGGTTCTCCAGTACCTCCTCCACCTCTCGCAGGTGGGGCTGAAATCCAATTCGGTCAGGGTTCACCTGAGTGTCATTTCAGCCAACCACTTCCCCATCAAGGGAAAACCCCTCTTGGGCCAGCCTCTGGTCTCCTGCTTCATGCGGGGCCTCTTGCTTTCCAAGCCCCCCGTCTGGCCTCTGCCGGCAGAGTGGGACCTGAACGCAGCCGCCCTTCAAGCCGATGGCGACATGCTCACTTCGGCACCTCTCCTGGAAGGTAGTCTTCCTGGTGGCGCTGGCCTTGGCTCGGCGAGTCAGCAAGCTGCAGCCCCTCATGGCCAGGTTCTACGGGAACAGGGTGGTCCTCCGGACTCACCCTAAGTTCCTTCTAAAAGTTGTCTCAGATTTCCATCTCAACCAGGAGATAGTCTTACCGACTTTCTTCCTGAGACCTCACACTGACCGGGCATCGGCGGTTTTGCCTTCTACCTTCTACCTGCAGCACACTCAGGGTCATCGCAAGTCGACCGGCTCTTCATCGCCTACGATCCTAACCATCTGGGACTTGCAGTCACCAAGCACACCCTCTCTGTCTGGATGGCGGACTGCATCACTTTCTCTCAGGCAAAGGCTGGGGCCCCGCTGGATAGGCAGGTCACCGCGCACAGCGTCCATTCCAAGGCGACTTTGGTGGCTTTGCTGTGCTCAGTGCCTCTGACAGACATTTGCCGGGCTGCGATCTGGTCTTCAGTGAATACCTTCGCTTCACATTACTGCATGTACTCCATAATTTGTTCAGGGTATAAGCAACTCCTGCCCTTCAACCCTTCTGCGGCTACCAAGAGCTGGCCCCCGAGGACCTGAGGACTTGGGCTCCCTTTGGATCATCGGCTTCTGCTCATGGCATCGTGGAGGCATTTTTGTTCACAGGCTTCGATAGCCTGTAACTGGGGAGTCACATAAGTGAGGACTGACTTTCTGGAGAAAGCGTAGTTACTCACCTGTAACAGGGTGTTCTCCAGGGACAGCAGGAATCAGTCCTCATTACCCTCCCATCTCCCCTGAAGAGTTGCTCTTTTTATCTTTCCCTTGCCATCTGCTTAGTAGGACTCTAGCTATGGGACCTGACTGAGCAAGATGGCATCCTTGGGCGAGAAGAGGACCACGCATGCGTGGCAGCAATCCCAAAGGCTTTCTTTGAAAGCAGGGGAATTGCTCTGCGCGGGCTCTGTTGGTGCCAACGTCACCCATAAGTGAGGACTGATTCCTGCTGTCCCTGGAGAACACCTGTTTACAGGTAAGTAACTATGCTTTATCTGCATTGATATCTAGATGATGGACTGAATATCACCATGCCCCCTATAGTTGAGCAGAGCATCCTTGCTCCGTCCCAGCACTATCCGGGTAGTACTGCGATGATCTGTAATCATTTTCAGTATGGTGATCCGGATTATGCCACTGGAAATTGATGGAATAGAGCACTTATCCATATAGCAAATGCCACTTTATAGATAAATATTGTTGACTCTCAACCCACTTTTTTCTTTAAATCAATGAGTCTTGAGATTTTTATTTAAGGTTCTCACATTGCTAGATTATTTAGTCTGAGGGAGAATTTATTCACCATTGGTATAGATATTTACATTAATACAATGATTTCAAATTCCTTTGTATTGCAAGCACTCATTGGGGTTAAATGTCTTTTGGCTTTATAATTTATTAACAAATGCTGTATTAACTTCTTTCTAGGTGCTATTGTCCAGGAGGGAGATAAAGTGTTAATTGACAGATCAAAGTTAGATGCATCAAATCTCCTGATGAAATTGCCAGAATCTCAACGCTTCTTATATGAAGTTTGGTATCAAGTGACATCATTACCAAATCATGGCATGATTGTTGTAGGAGAACGAAATATTACAAAGGAAAAACCCAACTTCTCACAATATATACTTAATAAATTTGGGATCACATATTGGCATGATGGGTTGGAGTCACTCACTGATAACTTTACCTTTGCTGTTTGGCAAAACCTGAAGAGCAAGTCTGCAACAAAGCCGGACAGTGATTTTCTTGAAGAAGTGTTTAATATCACCGTCATTCCAGTCAATGACCAAATTCCAGAGTTAAAAACAAAAGCACTACATTTGAAGGTTCTGCAGGGAAAAATGGTCGCACTTGGACCAGAAAACTTGAAAGTGGAAGACCAAGACAATACACCAGATGAGGTCAAATATACAGTTATTAGTAATCCTAACAATGGGTATTTAGCAAAACAAAATAACCTGAATATATCCATTCAGCATTTTACACAAGCTGATATTAACAGTGGCAAAATATGGTTTATCCAAGATGGAAGTTCATCCTCGGGTGCCTTTTACTTTAGTGTGACAGATGGCAAACACCGTCCACTATATAAGCTTTTCAACCTTGAAGTTACTCCTGTCTTAATCACTCTAATCAACTTTACTGATCTGGTGCTTCAACAAGGCCAGTCTTTCATTACTATTAGTAATGCCCAGTTATCAGCTACAACAAATGGAAAAAGTTTGAAGATAAATTATGATGTAATCAAATCACCCGAATTTGGGCAGCTCCTGATCAAAACAGAACCGGTTAGTAAGTTTGAACAAGCAGATTTAGATCTCGGAAGGCTGATTTACCACATGACAAATTTCAATGCATCTGGAGATATGTTTGAGTTCATATTGTTCACCTCTGAAAGTAATCTTACTGGACAAGTCATGAATATCATTGTAGAGCCTCTAGTGAAAGTTGTATCTGATCTGAAGATTTCAACTGAAATGGTGTATAAATTGAGGAAAAGGGACCTAGATGCCACTGAATTAGCTAATCTGACAAACAGCAATCCCAGGTTTGAAATAACAGCTCCTCCTGTTTATGGAAGACTTGTGAGATGGTCTCTTCGTGATGGTACATTTCATTCAATAAGTGTGTTCACGCAAAATGACATTGAAAGAGGTCTCGTGCTGCTTGATGTGAATGCTAATATGACAGGTATTGATATGCTAAATGACTCATTCTCATTTATACTTAAAGCAGATAAAGTGCAACCTGCTGTTGGTTATTTTACATATATCATAGTGCCATATGACCCATTGCTTATAGAAGATTTTACAACCAATGGGCCTTTTTCTGTCAGCACAATTGCTGTAGGGAATCGTATCACTTTACAGGAACAGCCATTTATTTCTACAAAAATTGAAGTTCATACAGTAGCACCAGTGCAAAGATGGGGAAACAGAAACCGTTGGGGACATCCAGACAAGAAAGCCTCTTTGTTGAGCCAGGAAGCAACCATAACCAGTTCCTCACAGAAAGAGATCAGCACAAAAGGAAGTCTCAAAGTCCAGCTTAATGAAAGCAACAAGTCTCTGTCCCTTGTGATCGCACTCGCGGTTATGACTTCTCTCTTCATGGTTGCTGTCATATGTGTCTGTTGTTTTCTTATGTGTCGCAAAGTACAGAAGGCTAAACTGCCCATTAGGAATCAAACAAACACTGCTCCTAGCAGTCCTAGTCTTTCACCTGAAAGGAGCCCAGGTATTCCTGCGGTTAAAGTGACTCTTCTGAAAAGTACTGAGAACTATGGAGTTAATCCATCCGTCGCCACAAGACATGATATGTTACCTACCTCTGCTGCTCCCATTCTGAAAAATAAGATGCATAGTAACTGGTCCACTGTAGATCCTGAGATGGTCAGACATTGTCGAACTACTAATCCAACTTTACGACACAATCAAT
Organism: Ichthyophis bannanicus; assembly: GCA_033557465.1. Classification (NCBI taxonomy): domain Eukaryota; kingdom Metazoa; phylum Chordata; class Amphibia; order Gymnophiona; family Ichthyophiidae; genus Ichthyophis; species Ichthyophis bannanicus. The sequence continues at coordinate 249,326,995 of CM066032.1, read as the reverse complement.
ACTGGGTATAGAAAGCCACTGTTCTTTGGACTTTCAGTCTCTTAAATGTGTTTTTATAACTGATGTACATTTTTTAATATTTAATGTACTTATTTATTTAGTGATTTAAATGAATTTAGTATTATGTATGTTATGTTAATCTTTTAAGGAATGTATTATCTTGCCATCTGTATTCTGCAGCTTTTTCTGATATTTTTCTATTGTACATATAATGGATTTTTCATAGAACATATTATGTCATGACTGCTATGGAGTACCAAGATACCACTGTTTCACAAATAAAACCAACATATCAACAATGAAACTTATTAGATCAAGAGGCGCAGTTCATTTTAATTCAGAGAATTAAAAAGAATCTAGATGGGGGAGACCTTTTTGGCAGCAGTGCAGGTGTGGTGAGGATGCCTACAGAGAGTAGAGGTGAGACCAGATGGACACAGGCATGTATCAGACAGCCTCATTGACATCGGTACTGAGACCCGTTAAAGACTGCAGCACTCTATGGTATGTGCCGGACAACTCTGCTGACATAAGCGCTGAGACCAACATGTGATCATGGGCACGCCCCTTCAGGGTCCTGCCAGTTATTAAGATTGGTGATGCCTCCTAAAGAGAAGAGGAAAAGTACGAATAAGAAACTATCTGTACTTGGAGCTCCAGTTGGCCCAATGGGTAAACATCTGAAGCAACAAGGGAAGATTCAGTCTCCAGGTATCTTTCTGCCATCTTCCTCCTCTGAGGACATCTCACATGGCTCATTAGAGTGTATATCACCTTGCCCACTGAAGCTCCTTTCCATAGGTCTTGAAAAGGGGTGGGCCACACCAAAAATGCAACATAGAAGGCTGCTCATGGGAATCCCATCCCCCTCAAACAGAAGAAGAAGAAAGGAAGCCATGATCATGGCTAAGATCCTTCCTGTCTGTCCACGGGAGAACAGATTCCTATGGGTAGGACAAGAAGAGTCTTTGCCACGATCACAGCTTTTCTTCTGCCCATTGGGGATGGGATCCCCATAGGCAGCCTGCTGCCTGCCAGCCGCAATCAGGGCAAGAACCCTTCCTGTTCTGCCTTGTGGTGGAGCTTGGCCTCCACCCCCCGCCCCCCAAAAAAAAAAACCCCTTTCCACCACTCCTGCTCCTTTTCACCAAAGCTCTCCTGTGATGAAGGACCTAGCAACTATTTCCCTATCTACTAGCTTTTATAGGTGCCTACTCTTAATGTGGTTTCTTAGGATCCTATTGTGATTCTTTCTCAGAATAAAATGCTCAGTTCTCCGGGAACAAGCAGAAAGTGACATTGGTGCCAACGGAGCCCGCGCAGATCCACTCCCGAGCTTTCACAGAAAGCCTTTGGGAGTTACACCACACATGCGCAGTCACTTTCCTGCCCAAGGATGCTATCTTACCTCGGTCTTCTTTTTTCCATGGAGCCCTCCAGACATGCTGTCTGTGCCCCCAGTTAAAGCTGATTTTTTTTCACTAAGTTTTCTTCGTTCTTTTCACTGGGATCTGTTCCGATCATCTTTCCACTGCCTGAGTCCACCACCTTGGTGTCATGTTTTTTCTCAAGTCTCCTTTTTTCTTTGTTTTCTCAGCACGTGGGTCTTTGCTCTCAGCCTAGCTGATCGAGGAGACAGAGTTTGACCTCGCGGGTGCTGTCTTTCTCGCTATGGCTTTGATCAACAGTTTTAAGCAATGTGGCAAGTGTCCTTGCATTATATCCATCACAGAACACCATAGTTACTGCATAAAATACCTCGGGGCAGGCCACGACATGTCTACCTGCCCGCTCTGCCAACAGATGTGGCAAGATCTGCAAGGATCGTAAAAAGCGGCAGGGGGAGCTGTTTGGTTCTAAGTTTGACTTGGGACCAGCATCGGGGATGGAATCCCTGCCCTCAGAACTGGTGTCTGATGACTGGTCATCATGTGCCCAGACTCGGTCGGAGCCCTGGGGTCGTGGAGCTTCGGACCGGGGATCGTCCTCCAAAGACCATCCCTGTGGGTTCAGGATGTCGTCAAAAGCGAGATCCAATCCTGGACCAACAGGTAAGATCTTCGGCGCCTGGGCTCAGAGGCCTCAACCCAATGGCAATGGTCAGGAGCGTTCCTCCAAGCAGCCCCAGAAGGAGGGGACTCACATTGTCGGAGTATTGGGTCAGGTCCTCCAATGCCATCACCATCAGTGATTTCCTTATGAGAGGGATGTGGCTCCAGTCTCAAAGGCCTTGAAACACAAGTCACCTGCTGCGGAGCCAGTTGGCATTGAGGCCAGGATGGCAGCCCTGGAATGCAGCTTTGCTGCATTCCTCAAGGCGCAGTGCGGCCTGATACCTGGAACCTCCAGGTCGTCAGTGCTGACCTCTCTGCCATCCTCGGTGAGGACTTCCCCAGAGGAGACTCAGCCAATCCTAGAGAAGCTGGCTCGTCTGATACTGACTCAATCAGTGTCCAACTTGAGACGCAACTCGCCGCTAGGCCTCATAGCCACAGAGTCTATGCCGAATTGACTCAAAGATCGCTCTTGATTCCTCCAATACTGAGTTGAATTGGGAGATGGATGAGGAGTCTCATGACACCGTACTCCATCAGGATGTCCCCTCTGACCCTTCTCCAGCTCACTATCATCGGTGGTCCCCTCTGGAGGACCTAGCCTTTCTGGACTTCCTGAGGAAGATATCCCAGGCTCTGACCTTTGTGGTGGTGCCTGAGGATGAGCCTCAGACTGAGGATCTTGAGATCCCACAATATGAGGTTTCCCCAAAGGAGGCACTGATGGTGTCCATGCCCCCCATCCTGGAAAGGCTATTGTTCAGTATGTGGGAGAGCCCGGTGACGGTGCAGATAGTGAACCGTTGACTCGATTCTCGGTATCGAACCGGCCAGAGCCCCAGCTTCGAAAAGACACAGCTGCCTCAGAACTCCATAGTGGTGGAGTCAACCATGCGTTGGATCAACAGTCAGAAGATGCACTCCTCTGTGCCCCTGGGTAGGGAGGCACGCACCATGGATGCCTTTGGCAGAAAGTGCTACCAGGGCTCCATGCTCACAGCTTGGAACCAGGCATACCAGCTATACATGGGCATGTAACTGCGGAACCTGGCGAAGTTCTCAGCTGGGTTGACAGTTGGGCCGGGTTCTCAGCTGGGTTGACAGGTGAACCTCTGGAGCGCTTCCGGGCCCTGGTTTCTTTGGTCAAGAAATGCTCCAAGGTTCAGATGCAGGCAGCTTTCGACGGCTTCGAGTCAGTGGCTCATGTGGCTGCGGTGAGAATAAGTGCCTGCCACCTTGCCTAGCTACAGTCCTCCGACCTGGAGCAGTGGGTTGAAGAAAAGTTGACCGACATCACTTGCCGGGGAGAGAACCTCTTCAGCAAGCCTATGATGGAGAAGGCGGCTGAGGTAGAGACAGAATTCCTGACCAGGACCAGGCTGTCCTGGAAGGCTATTGACCATTCCCATCAGAAGGCTTTGGGGAAAAAGCCCTTCCATCTGAAGACCAAGAAGGCTTACGGGAAATTCCCCCAGTTTCTGACCTACCAGGCTCCCCAACAGGGGCAGCAGGCTAAGGGCAAGGGGCACAGTCTCCGTAAGCAGAAAGCCCTCAAGCCCCAAACAGTGCCCCAGCCTCAGCCTGGGGGAGGCTCTTCTCCTTGGGCATGATCTCCCTCCCTTAGGAGGTAATGGGCCCAAGGTTCATGGGAGGATGTCTGGTCCACTTTGCTCACCTCTGGCCTCACATAGGTGCCTGTTCCTTAAAGAGATTTTTGGTTATTCTGAGGCTGGCTTTTCTCCTCTCCAGAAAATGTACTACTTCCCGTCTGGACCTGTTAAGGATGCTTCATCTTTGACCACAGCTCCCAAGGTGGATATATCTTCTGATTCTTTAGACTTGGGGAACCTTTTTGAATTATTGGAACAATCAGCCGAGGTGGAAGAGGCCAGAGCGACATTGATTTCTTTTGTATTTCTTCAAGACAAGGAAGGCGCCATTACATTTATTTTTTAAAGAAAACTGATGTGGTCTTTATGGGGGGCACGATTCAGTTCTTCCCAGATGTGTCCTGGTGGACACAGGTCAGGAGGAAGAGGTTTTTGGAACTTCATACTGAAGCTTTGGCCTTAGGTGCAAAGTTCCAACTTAGATTTCCTTGTAAATGTGTACTCTTTTATCAAAATCATACATATCATTTCTTTGAGCCTTCTCAATTACGTTTCTTTCTGGATGCTAAGCAGTTTGTGCCTGGCTGTTTTCCTGAGCTCTGCTCTGCTCTCAGGTTTCCTGTGCTCCTCCCTCCACAGGTAATCACACTCACTCTGTGCCTACTGTGCATACTGGAAGTGAGGTCTGCATGACTGACACCAGGGCAGAGTTCACAGCTTCTGGTTTAAACAAGCTTACTGCAGCGTTTGAACTGCTATCCATCTTGCTGTGCTCTGCTGTTTGTGCTGGCTGTTTTCCTGAACCCTGCTCTGCTCTCAAGTTTCCTGTGCTCCTCCCTCCCCCAGGTAATCACACTCACTCTGTGCCTCCTGTGCATAATGGAAGTGACATCTGCATGACTAACACCTGGGCAGAGTTCACAGCTTCTGATTTGTTGGGGCTTTTCTGGGCTTCCCCAAAATTATTATGGGGATTGTCTAACTGTTTTGTTTTGGCTGTTTGTGTTCAACCCCAACATACATATACAGGACTTTAAATAATTTGCTCATGCCACCATAAAAGCATAAAATTAAACAAGCTTACTTGCGTGCTCCTTGGGGTGGCTTCGGGGGTGGCTCTAGTGGTTACTGGTTCCCCACTACCTGGTGGCCTGGGCAACCTCTGGGCCAAAACAACAAACCGTCAGGTGTTCCACTATTTTACTACTACTGTTGGCTTCTCCTCTCTGTGTCTGTTCTGATTGCCCTGCTGGGGAGCATGACGCCTTCCTCCACTCCTGCTCCGATTCCCACCATTTGGGGACGTCATCCACCTCATGGGTGCCCCCTCCTTGGTCGTCTCTGTCGTACACCATCCAACTTGATCATTTGCTGTCTCCTGTCTTCTCCTCTCCTTCCCGTGCCTCTGTTAATGCACAGCCCCTTGTGAATTGCCAGGCTCTCCGGAGCAAAACTGTCTTGATCCAAGATATTGCGTTCCATTCAGACCTGGATATTCTTTTACTCACAGAAACATGGTTGAAGGAAGGTGAGGACCCACTCCTTGCCCAATACCTCCCACCCGGTTACTCTGGAACGGCTACCCATCGCCTGGGATGCTCCAGTGGTGGAGTGGCCGACCTCTTTTGCTCTACCTTACCTATCGTTCACTGTTCCTCCATGTCCCTTCTATACCCAGAGTCCCTTCTCTGCTTTTGTTCCTCTCCTCACCTCCATCATCTTCTTCTCTATGTCCCTCCCACCCTGCGTACACACCTCTGGGAGTCCCTCACCTGCGCTAACTCCGAGGCTGCTCTTTGTTTTCCCCATTTGCTCCTTCTTGGTGATTTTAACATCCATCTCTTCCCTCCTACCACAGCTCATGATGAATCTTTTGTCACCCTGCTCCATGACATAGACCTTCATCAGCACATGCTCCTACCCACTCATGCTGGCCAACACATGCTGGACCTTCTAATCACCCCCACAGACTCCCCCTCTGTTCCTACAGACATTACAGTAACCTGCCTTGGACTGACCATTCCCTCATTTCCTTTCTCCTTTCCCCACCTCCAGCCTCTGGCGGAACGAATGGAGCTGCACCTGTGTAGACCCCTCAGCCTGCCTGTTTATCCCACCATATCACTCCTGCTACTGTTCAGTACTTTCCTCCCGCTAATCAACTTTTTCCTGCAGATTTTTCCATCCTTGCTCCATAGGAGCAAGCCGTTCTCTGGCACTCCAGTCTCTCCTCAGCCCTGGACCACCTTGCCCCCTTGCATCCATGCCGCCCACGATCCACCTCTTACCGCCCATTGGTACCACCCAGGCCTTCACCTGCAATGGGTGCAACTCCACCGCACAGAACGCATCTGGAGAAGAGAGAAAGATTCAGAGTCCCTTTATACTCACTATCGGTCCCTCATACTAGAGGTAAAGCAATCTCATTTTTCCTCTGTCATCTCCTCTGCATCCAACTCCACCCATCAGTTGTATACTTCCCTCAGATCCCTCTTCTCGTTGCATCTTCCCCACCTACTCGTGGGGAGACCCACCCAGAGCCCAGTCCTTTCTGTCTCACCTCCTTCTTCACTGCTATTCAGAGACTTTGTTCCTCCTTTAGTATCAATCCTCCGCCACTTTCCTCACCCCCACCCCTTCTCCCCCCATCCCCATCTTTCTCCCATATCTGGTTTGCCTTCCAGCCTGTCTTTGCCACTGAACTTGTCAAACTGATCATCTCTTCTCATAAAACCAATTGCACCCTGGATCCAGTCCCTTCCAACTGACTGCTGGAACCTTCTCTTGCACTTCTCCCAGTCCTGCTTACCATGCTCAACTCCTGTCTCTCTGCTGGCATTGTTCCATTATCCTAGAAGCATGCACTAGTGTGTCCCATCACTAAGAATCCTTCCCTCAGCCCTGGTGACCCAGCCCATTACTGTCCAGTTTCTCACCTTCCATTCATCTCCAAACTCCTTGAAAAGGCTGTCTGCACAACTCTCCGCTTGAGGCAGATCCCCTTAGTTCTAACACCGGAAGCGCCATGATGGGAGAGGCTGGGCTATGTTTAAGTTTTGTTTCAACTTGAAAGTTTCCATTGGGCAAGGAAGATTGAAAGTTTCCATTGGGCAAGGAGGAGGGTGTTGGAACCAATGGAACTGTGACTTTTGGCAGAGTAAGAATGTATAAAAGTAGCAGGCTAACCTCACCTCGCTCTTTCAGATCGTTTTGTTCAGGGTGCCGGCTCTGCCTGAGACTGTGCGCACAATAAACAGCATGTGTTTGCATACCAGTCTGTCTCTGTGTTTTCATCTGAGGGTTGGAGAGACAGACTTTGAATAGATAATAGATCTCCTGCTACATTTCCTGGTGCATTGGCCGGGACACCCTCCGTCTGTCTCCTCGCACCCCCAGGTGAAGGCATCACGGTTTGTGCAACCAGGACTCGCCCGGTCCGAGACCGGCCTCCTGGTCGTCGATGGTCCCTGGCGCCACCGGACCCTTTGTTCCGGGGGGATCCCTCGGCATATCCTGTGCACTCGGTCCTGGACGGCTGACTCCCTGGGTACAGAAATCCGGCTTGATAGACTGGCATCCAAACCCTTCTTCAGGACGGTGAGTACTCACTCTCTTAATTTTCTGAAACAGGTTGAAAAGTCTGATTACAGGATTGGCCACCCCCTACGGGCGGTCCGAGTAAGAACCGTAGTCTGAGATATTGGGTTCTGAAACCACCGCCTGTCCTGGTGTCTGGATTCAGGAAACGGGAGTCTGGGAGGGTATATATATATATAATGTGTCTGTCTGTCTGTGTCGGTCTGTGTTATACACGCGAGAGTTGTATACGAATTAGGAGAATAATTACAGTATGGGGTCTAGTGGATCAAAGAATAGGACTCCACTGAAATTCATGCTAAGCCATTTTAAAACTGCCTTTGGAGGTGACTATGGAGTTAGGCTTACTGCCCCCAGACTAGTTGTACTGTGTGAGCGGGAGTGGCCCACCTTAGTGCGAGCATGGCCGCCTGAAGGCACTACTGATACTTCTATTGTATTCCTAGTCCATCAGATTGTCACAAAAGAACACCCAGATCAGTTCCCCTATATAGACTCCTGGTTGGCCGCATGTCAGAAAAAGCCAAAATGGCTGCAGCGCTGCCATGAAGACCAGTGTAGAATCATGGTGGCTGCAGCCGAGGGTCGAAAAAAGGCAACACCTGCCTTGCCCGCTCCTATTTATAGGGGGCGGGATTCTCCTGAGCTTCCGGTTCGCCCCCCCACCCTTGTCTATCCTCCGATACCTATGGCCCCGCTACAGGACTCGCTCCCAGTTGTACATATGGTACCAGCAGATACCCCAGGAGAGCCCCCAGTTCTTCCCCGATCAGCACACCCGGAGAACACGGCCGACACTGACACCTCCCCTGGTCCTCCTGGCCATAGTTACAACTTCTCCCATGCCCGCGGATCACATAAATTGAGTCAGATTTCCTCTGCTCCCTCAGGCCCAACCCCTAGTATATCTACAGGAACACCCACACCTGCCTCCTCCTCCCAACCGGAACCTAAAGCCTCCACCTCGCTGCAAGGCCGCCTCCAGTCCGGATACCAGAACCTGAGAAAGCGGATCCTAGAGACCGACGTCTTTCATATGCCTCTCCGCCAAGTGCAGGGATTGCCTATCATCAATGTGGAAGGACAGGTGGCAGTGGGACCTCCCAGTCTGATATATGTGCCCTTCTCCACCACTGATCTTCTGAATTGGAAGACCCATTATGCCTCGTACACTGAGAAACCCCAGGAGCTGACAGACCTCATGACCAGCATTATGTAGACACACCAACCTACCTGGTCGGACTGCCGCCAGCTGCTTTCCACCCTGTTCAGCACAGAAGAACGAGCCCGCATTGTACAAGCAACTATCAAGTGGCTAGAAGCTAATCCTGTGGATGCTGGAGGAATCAATCCCCAGCAGGTGGCAGTAGCGGATTTCCCGATGAAGACCCACAGTGGGATCCAAATACCCCTGCTGGAGCATGAGCCCTCTCCCGTTTCTGAACTGCCCTACTCGAAGGACTTAAGAAAGGGGGGCAGCGGGCCATGAACATCAGCAAAGTTGCCGAGATTCTCCAGTCCCCAGATGAGAGTTTTTTACGAGCGACTGACTGAGGCATACCGGCTGTACATCCCCTACGACCCGGCAGCTCCTGAGAATCTCCGTATGATTTATTTATTTATTTGCAAATCTTTTATATACCGCCAGTTCCCCAGATCAGTGGTGGTTTACATCAAACAATGTTAAAATGTTAAAATACATAGAACAATGTGCAACTATAACAGATACATGGAACTGTAAACAACTATATACAAGTATTATAACAGATTTAGAACTATTTACAAGATATTACATAAATTTTACATATATACATATTTAAGGATTCATCTTAATTTGAGTTATCAAAAATTGTAGTGAATCAATTTGAATGGGTATATTCATGCCGATTTATGGATGTTGGGAGGCTATAGCTAAGTCCTAATCTGTGTTGGAGTAGTGCTGAGTGAACAGATATGTTTTTAGGTCCTTTCAAAATTTTTGTAGATCTTTCATCTCTCTTAATTGATCTGGGAGGTTATTCCATAGGATTGGTGCTACAAATGAGAAGGCACTGTTGCTTGTTATATGTTTTGTCTTCTTTATAATGTCAGGTACTATGATGGTATTAAGATTCCTTCTTCGTCTTATTCTGTTTTCAGGGGGACTATGGATAAGGGTGGATAGGTAAGATGGGGCAATTTTATTAATTAATTTAAAGGTGGTCAACAGTATTTTATATTGAATCCTGCTGGAGATAGGTAGCCAATGAAGAGAGTAAAGAATCGGGGTAATGTGGTCGGAAAGCTTGGCCTTAATAATTATTCTTGCGGTAACATTTTGGGCCATTTGGAGAATTTTTAGATTCTTCTTTGTTATGCCTTGAAGTATTCCATTACAAAAGTCAAAGTGTGGGGTTATTAAGGCTTGAGTGATAGTTCTAAAGTCATCATTTTCTAAAAAAGGTCTCCGTTGTTGAATGGAACGAAGTTTGTAATATATTGTTTTTGTTATTTTCTTAATGTGAGTTGTAAAGCTAAGAGTCTTGTCAAGGGTGACTCCTAGGTATTTAATCTCTTCTTTCACTGGTAGGGTAAAATTTAGAAGTTTGATGTCTGTTGGTGGTGTAAAATTCGTATTTCTTGTTGTAAAGAGAACTTCAGTTTTTTTTAAATTAATGGTCAGATTGTTTGATCTAAGCCATTTATCGGTTTCTGTGAGGCAGTTTGTTAATTTATCATAGTTGGGATCATGCAAGTTGATTGGGGAGAAAAACATAATGTTGTCCGCATATATGTGGAAGTTTATCTTATGTTTTCGGAATATCGTGCATATTGGCTGTAGATAAAGGTTAAATAGAAGGGCAGATAGAGTGGAGCCCTGGGGTATTCCTTGTTCTTGAGGAAATGGAGGTGATGAAGTTTGGTTTAGTTGTACATATTGTGACCGGTCAGATATGTATGATTTAAACCAATCTAGGGTAGTTTTCCGTAAACCTATCTGGTTGAGTCTTCAAATGAGTATATTATGGTTTACACTGTCGAATGCAGCGGATATATCATGGAATACCAGAATGAATGCTTGTTTTGTGTTGTCTAGGCCCTTAATGAGAGTATCGAGTAGGGCTAGAAGTAGGGTTTCAATGCCGTGGAAGGGGCGGAACCCGTATTGGTGATCATCAAGGGGAGCGGAAGTGTCTATATAATCTTGGAGTTGAAGTTGAACAGCTTTTTCAATGATTTTGGTTATAAAAGGAATACTGGCAATCGGACGATATGATGATGGGTCATTTCCATTTAGAGCTTTGTTTTTTAAAATCGGGCGGATAGCAGAGAATTTGAGCTCTTTAGGTAGTACACCTTGCTGAAGGGATTGATTTACTATGTCTAAGATAAAGGGGGCAAGTTCTTGTTTTGTTGTCTTAATCCAAGAAACTGGGCAAAGATCAAGCAAGGATGTGGTTGTGTTGATTGTAGATATTATAGTGAGTAATTGCTTTTTATCAATAAGCTGGAAAGAGTTCCATGCCTTGTTATTGTTTATTAAGTTTGGGGAATCAGGTATTGGTATTAGAGATAATTTAAGTTTGCTAGCGAAATAGTTAGTTAGATCATATATGTTGATAGGGACTAGTTGACAGTTATCAGCAGGGGTTTTAGCTAAAGATTTTACAATATCAAACAATGCCCTTGGGCGGTTAATAGCTTTAGATAAGATGGTTGTATGATATTGTCTTTTGGCATTGTTAGTTGCTGATCTGTATGAATTAAGAGTTGAAAAGTATAAATCCCGGAGTTCTGGTGTTTTTCTTGTACGCCATTTATTTTCTATTTTTCGGAGTTTTTTTAAAATTGAAGCTAGTTCCTGTGTGTACCATTTTTCTGAAGTTCTTTTATAGAGCTTTTTAGGTTTGTTAGATAAAGGTTTGGATGCTGTTTTTATTACAGAGTTCCAATTAGCAATGGCTATGTCAAGGTTGTTAGTGTCTGTAACAAGCTGAGGTACAATTGTATCAAGAAAGACGTCTTATATAAATGGGCGAAATCTAGGTCCTTAATGTGTTTTAGGTTGTTGAGGAGAGGAGGTGGAAGAGATAAGAATAGAAAATTGGATCATAAAATGGTCAGACCATGGGATTTGGGTTATGGTAGGAGGAGTATATTGAGGCATTTTGGTTATATGATCAGGAAGGAAAACTAAGTCAAGAGTGTTTCCTTTGATGTGAGTAGGGTGTCTGATTGTTTGATTAAAGCCTATATCTTTCATTGATTCTAAGAAAATTGAGGGTTGATTGTTATTACAAGTTGCTAAGTTAAAATCTCCCAGAATGATGTGGGGCTTGTTTGTTGAGGCTTTACATGCCGTTTCTAGGATGGTTGTTATGTTTTGGACATCTGGTTTGGGGGGGTCTGTAGAAGAGGCAGATGGCTAAGTTTCTGTTCTCTATTTTCAGGATCTCTATATTTTCTTTAGTATCACAGACGGTAGTAGAACAGTTCAAGTTTGATTTTGCTAATATTAGTACGCCACCTCCTTTTTTTTTGGTTACGGTTGCAATTGAATAGAGAGTATCCTTTTGTTTTTATTTGATTTAATAAGACTGTGTCAGAATTGGTTAGCCAGGTCTCAGTTAGGCAGAGATAATCTGGTTTCTCATCAGAGATGAGATCTGTAATTAATGGGATTTTATTTCTAATAGATCTTACATTGATAAGAATAATTTTTAGGTTTTGAGTGTGTGTAGTTAGTTCTTTAAGTTCATTTTCATGCTTTACTTTTATGTGGATTAATCTTCTAGTAGGCGTATCTGGGTACCGAGGTGGTAAGGTTTTATGAGTATATGAGGATGAATTGTAGTTATTAAGATGTTTTTGTATATGGTGGTAGGGAATATTGTGTATGTGAGCCATTCCAACTTGATCAAGAGGTGGGTATGGCAATTGAAGGCATATGCTGGAGGAGCGTAGTAAACACATAGCAATACTTAGGGCATATAGAAATTGCATGGTAATGTATACAGGATCCATTCTGAGTTAGGTTAAGACTCAGTTATGGAATATATAGTATGAAAAATAGAGGAATACAGAATACTAATGTTTCAAATTGTAGCAGATTGATGTTTGGTTTTAAATTCTACTCTACTTTGTACAGCAGATCAGTCACTTTAAACAGCTATTTTGTAACAGTTATATTGAGATTGCTGCATTTTATCCACTACTTTGTAACAGCAGAACAGCTACTTTGTAACAGTTACCTTGGAAGAGCTACCTTGCAACAGTTAGTTTGATACAGCTACGTTGTAACAGATATTTAGATCAGCAATCTTAATTATATCAAGTTGGTACAGAGGATAGTTAAACTTGTGATGGTGGTTACTATAATTTGTTTACAGCTTATAATATTATATGTTAGAAATCAGTTAAACTTACAGTCTCTGTTGCGGTGCTTAAGGCAGACTTGTGTTTGATTTTTCAGTGCAGTTCTTACATTCTGTTGGCGTTGAGTGTTAGTAGGGTTCAGCCTGCTCTTCTTAGATCACATCTTACCGGCCAGGAGGAAGAACAGTTCTAGGTTGGTCACGTGTTGGGTATGCTGGTGAGCGTCCCTTTTAGTGGGATCGAGGCAATACTCACTGTTGAGTTTTCTCTTTCTTGTGGATAGTCCTCGAGGATTTGTTTCTATAGTCTCTGGTTCTGTTAGTGAAGTTTTTTACGTAGTTTGGCCTTAGCCTAAGGGCCCTCTGGCTAGGCCCTCAGGCGCGGGCCCGCCAGGCGCGGTCACGCCTGGAGCGTGCTCCTTTTAAAGCAGGGGAGCTGAGTCCCGATTGGCTGCTGGAGGAGCAGAAGGAGAGATGCTGGTCTGCCGCGGGAGTCCCGATGATGAGCAGGGGTCCGATCAAAGAGAGCTTCCTTCTTGCAGCATGCTCCTTTTAAAGCAGGGGAGCTTTAAATACTGCCTTTGTGGCGCAGGCTCAGAGTGACATCAGACGGAAGTTGCAAAAGTTAGAAGGGTTCGCGGACATGAACACAGCAAAGTTAATGGAAGTTGCACAGAAGGTTTTTGTGAATCGTGACCAGGAGCTGAGGAGGGAATCCGAGCATTGGATGAAAAAGAAGGCAGATTTCCTGGCAGCCGCCCTAGCCGAGCGAATGCCCGCTCCGGCATGGGCCAGGGATGGGAGCAGAGGACGGGGACGCGGTCGAGGAGGTACTCAACCCCCATTAGACAAAAATCAATGTGCCTATTGTAAGGAAGAAGGATATCGGAAGAATGAATGCCCAAATCGCAACCCGAAGAGAGGTCAACTTCCGTCCACCAGAGGTGCAAGAGCCTTCACCCGAGGCCGAGATCAGAAACGGCCTGCACCTGCACCATATCCATACGAGACCTACCCGCCTCCACCAGAGCCAGCCTTTGAGGGCCTTGTGACCATGGAACATTATGACTCTGATGATTACTAGGCCAGACCGGGCTCCAAGTTTCTACCAGGTCTCTAGGAGCCTATGGTCAAGATCAACCTAGGGGACCAAGAAATGCAATTCATGGTTGATACAGGAGCAGAACATTCAGTTGTCACCCGGCAGGTGGCTCCGGTTTCTGCCAGGACCGTGACAGTTGTAGGAGCGATGGGAAATCGAGCCCAGCGATCCTTCCTGCAAAACCGCACGTGCCAGTTGGGGGGACGGACCATCACCCACCAGTTCTTGTATATGCCTGAGTGTCCCATACCCCTGCTGGGGCAGGACGTCCTGTCGAAGCTCCAGGCCCAGATATCGTTTGGGCCAGAGGGCCAGGCGGAGCTTGAAATACCCAGCCTGGGCCCATCAGTTTTGGTATTGTCCTTCCCCCGGGAAGAAGAATGGCGGTTGTTTGAAGAAAGGCCCGGACCGACCAGTGCCACTCAACTTCAATGGCAATCGGTTCCCCCCGGAGTCTGGGCAGAAGGGAATCCCCTGGGACTCGCCACCAACATATCCCCAGTTTGTGTTGTCTTGAAACCAGGAGCAACTCCAGTGCATGTAAAGCAGTATCCGCTGCCCCAGGCTGCAGTGGAAGGAATCCATCATCACCTGGTACATCTCCAGCAGCACGGCATCCTGCAGCCCTGCCAGTCAGCTTGGTATACTCCTCTGTTACCAGTACGCAAACCAGGTACATCAGATTACCAGCCAGTCCAAGATCTGCACCGAGTCAATGAAGCTGTTCTAACTCTGCATCCAGTGGTGCCCAATCCTTATATCTTACTGGGCCTCATCCCTGCAATGGCCACCCATTTCTCGGTTCTGGATCTGAAGGATGCCTTCTTCTGTCTATGGCTGGCCCCTGAGAGCCACCACCTGTTTGCCTTTGAAAAAGAAGATCCTGCTACTGGTAGCAAGTCTCAGATTACGTGGACTCGGCTGCCGCAAGGATTCAAGAATGCCCCCACCATTTTCAGTACCGCTCTGGCCAAAGACCTTGCTGCTTTTCCCCTTCGGGAATCAGAGAGACGGGTACTCCTACAGTATGTCGATGATCTGCTGGTTGCAGCCGACTCAGAGGCTGAATGCATACAGGTAACTACGGAACTCTTACAACTTCTTTATAAGGCTGGATACCGAGTCTCGAGGAGTAAGGCCCAATTATGTCAACTGGAAGTGAAGTACCTGGATTTCCACCTTGCGAAGGGGAGCCGCCTGTTGGGAAGCAAAAGGAAAGAGGCTGTATGCCGGATCCCCATGCCAGCAACCCGAAAACAAGTGCGCGCCTTCCTCGAAGCAGGAGGATACTGCCGTATCTGGATCCCCAATTTCGCCAAGATTGCAAAACCTCTGTATGAGTCCACAAAAGGCCCGGAGAAAAGTCCCCTCAAATGGGGACCCAGCCAACAGGAGGCCTTTCAGAAGTTGAAGCGAGCTTTACTGTCTTCACCAGCCTTAGGTCTTCCGGATGTGACCAAACCTTTCACTCTTTATGTGCATGAAGCAGCAGGAATAGCCCTAGGAGTCCTGACCCAACACCTAGGATCCTGGCCACGCCCAATAGCATACCTGTCGAAACAGTTGGACCTGGTGGCAAAAGGATGGCCACCCTGTTTGAGAGCGATAGCTGCAACTGCACTGTTAGTGGAAGAATCTGATAAATTATCAATGGGCCAGAATCTCCTAGTTACCGTCCCACACTCAGTCCAAACCCTGTTGGAGCACAAAGGGAGTTACTGGTTCACCAGTTCCCGAATGTTAAAATATCAGAGCATGTTATGGAGAAATCCCAGAGTACAGATCACAACCAGTCAAGCTCTAAATCCTGCCACTTTTCTACCAATCAGTCCGGGACCACCTGATCACGATTGTCTGGAGGTAATGGACACAGTATTCTCCAGTCGCCCGGACCTGACAGATATGCCCTTGAGTAATCCAGATGAGACTTACTTTGTAGATGGCAGTAGCTTCATGGCTGAAGGTCGCAGATGTGCTGGGTATGCGGTGGTGACGGCAGAGGCAACGGTTGAAGCCCAATCCCTACCCACTGGGACTTCGGCGCAAAAAGCAGAACTCATTGCCCTTACCCGTGCCCTGACCCTGGGAGCAGACCTAAGCCTGAATGTATACACAGACTCCAGATATGCATTTGCCACCCTCCATGCCCACGGTGCCCTGTACAAGGAGAGAGGGTTAATTACTGCAGCCGGTTCCGAGATAAAGAACAGTCCCCAGGTGCTAGCCTTGCTGGAAGCTGTTTGGTGTCCTAAGGCAGTTGCAGTCATGCACTTCAGGAGCCATCAGAAGGGGAATAGTGAGGTAGTAAAAGGCAACCGGTGAGCGGACCTGGAAGCAAAGCGGGTTGCCTCGGCACCCCTCTTGCAATTAACCGAACCCCCTGTTCCCTGTCCCGTTAAGTTACTGGGCCCCCCAGTACTCTACTCAGGAATTGGACTTTTTCTGCCAGGAGGAGGGAGCGTACTACATCCTGAAGGATGGTTGAGACTGCCTAGTAAGGAGAACACCTCCCTGATAGTAATCCCAGAAAGTTTAGCCCCGGCTTTCCTGTCTTCCTTCCATCAGGCTACACATTTCGGCAAGACGGCCATGGAAACTGCCCTCCGCCCACACTTCTTTATTTCCTGTCTTTCATCCATGGTAGCAGCAACAGTTAGGCAGTGTACCACGTGTGCTAGAAACAATGCCCTCCAGGGTCCCCACCAACCCCCTGGGGTTCAGTCATATGGTGTCACACCCATGGGAAATATCCAAATTGACTTTTCAGAAATGCCCCGAGCCAATGGGTATAGGTATCTGTTAGTACTAGTCTGTACCTTCACAGGGTGGGTAGAAGCATTCCCTGTTAGGACAGAAAAAGCCCGGGAAGTTACCAAGATACTGTTGCATGAAATCATTCCCTGGTTCAGTCTCCCTGTAGTTATAGGTTCAGACAATGGCCCTGCATTGGTAGCCCAAATAGTACAGCAAGTAGCTAGATCCCTTCGGATAAATGGAAACTCCATACAGCCTACCGACCCTAGAGTTCAGGGAAAGTGGAGCATTTGAACCGCACCTTAAAATCCCAACTAGCAAAAATGTGTCAGGAGACCTCCCTGAAATAGTCTCAACTACTGCCGTTAGCTCTACTCCGCATACGCTCAGCTCCGCGGAAGGGTATTAATATCTTCCCATTTGAAGCCCTATATGGTCGCCCAGCCCCTATAGTGCAGGGTGTGATAGGTGATTTGACCCAGATAGGATCTGAAATAACTAGACAGGAACTGTTGGCTCTCAGTTCTACCTTACAGGAGATACACCACTGGGTCCAGGACAGACTGCCGATCAACTTGACTGAACCCCTCCATCCGCATCAGCCTGGTACTTGTGTTTGGGTTAAGGAGTGGAAGAAAGATCCATTGACTCTGCAGTGGAGGGGCCCATATACTGTTCTCCTCGCTACCCCCACTGCTGTCAAAGTGGCTGAAGTAGTCCCGTGGATCCACCATACTCGTGTCAAGACTGCCGCACCTGCTCTAGCTCCGCCTTGGACTTCGACTGTGTCTCCAGATCACCCCCTGCATCTGAAATTGACAAGGACATCTCCTCCCGAAGACCAACCGTCCTCAGGCAACTGAAGTACTCCGGCCCTACTCCTGTCACCACCAGAAGCTGACAGGACTACGTACTGTAGAATTTTGAGAATCTACGTGTGCCTCAGCTGATATCCTCTTCGACCCAGACCGCCCTCCTGCTTCCGGACCATCATGGGTAGGATCGCATCGACTTTCCTCCTACCACTCATGTGGTGCCACTTTCATTCCAGCTCAGGAACTGTTAATACGGCAATACTACTTGCCCAAACTGCCTTAAATATGTGCAGCTCATTACAAGCTGGAGCTTTCTTATCAACGTGTCTCATTGCTGTACCCTCTAACCTGTGTGAAATGCAAAATTTTACTATACTTGCCGATTTAACCTGCACTCAGCCCAATGTTTATTTTTCTACCACCTTCTATCACATTGGAGTTACTAGTCCTACCTCAGTCTACTTTAACAGGGTCCCTTTCTCCTTGCAGGTTGTCTCCACACTTAATGCTACAGATTGCTTTCTTTTTGTAAATGCCACCAAAGAGGTTTTTAATTTATTTATTTATTTATTTATTTATTTATTTTACAGTTTTTATATACCGCGCTTTTTGGTATCAGCGCGGTTTACAGATAACAAATTTTCGCATTAGAACAATCTTTTGCTTACATTATAACAGGGTCAGTAACTTGGAGATAACATGGGAAACTATATACAAGTTATGTACAGAAAATATATTACCTCTGGCAATTACAGTTCAAGTTGGGGTCATAAATTTGGGTGCAGAGGGACTAGTTCGTGTTCTGTATTGACTAAGTTTTTGGGATGTCTGCAGCTGTGTGGGTGATTTGCGAAGTAAGTGGAGGAAGCGTGGAGTTGTGGCCTAAAAGGTGATGACAGAATAGGTAATGTTTAAGGACCTTTTTAAATTGGGATAGGTCTTTTATTGATCGGATGTGAGGAGGGAGATTGTTCCAACAAGTTGGGGCGAATAAGGTAAAGGCCCTGTCTCTGGTTGCTTGGTTACATTTAGTGTATTCCTTAGGTATGACAAGGGTATTAGTGGCTGCGGATCTTCTCGGTCTGTTCGTGGGGGTGTTGATAATAAGTGATGAGAGTGACGGTGGGGCAATTTGATTAATAGCTTTAAAGGACAGCAGGAGTGCTTTGTAAGTTATCCTGGCTTGTAGGGGTAGCCAGTGAAGCTCTGTTAATATGGGGGTGATGTGGTCTCTACTAGAGGTGCCACATAGGATGCGGGCTGCTGAGTTCATTGCCATTTGGAGTGGGCTGAGGGAGTTCTTGGGTAGACCATGCAGGATGACATTAGCGTAGTCAAAATGTGGTGTTACAAGGGCTTGGAAGATGGTTCGGAAGTCGTTAGGGGCGAGTAGAGGTCTTAAGGGCTTCAGCGTTCTTAATTTGTAGTAAATGGATTTGACGGTCTGCTTTATGTGATCTTTGAAGGTCAGTTCTTGGTCGATGGTGACTCCCAAGTAGCGAATAGATGGTTTACATGGTAGTTCAGCATCTCTCACCTTCAATGTTGCAGGGGGGGAAAATTTCTTATTCCTGGTTACGAATAGGACTTCCGTTTTCTTGAAGTTTATTCGCAGATTCTGGGTTAGGAGCCAATCTGCAATTGCGTTGAAGCAAGTGATTATTTTGGAGAAGTCAGGGGCATTGATTTTTATTGGAGTGAATATCAGAACATCGTCTGCATAGATCAAGCTGGAGGCGTTAAAAGACCTGATGATGTCACAGATCATGTCAAACACCGTATTATCATGCAAGTCTGTTACTAAAGTATCTTATGCTTACTCAGAAATGTATCTTCTCTTAGGATGGTTTCTGTTATGTGGTAAAACTGCTTATACTTATGTTCCCATGAACGCTACTGGAGGTCCTTGCACTTTTGGCAGACTTACTACTGCTGCTTTCTCTCATACCCCTAGTAAGGTTAGTTCCCACCTGCGCTATCCTCGATCAAAACCTATGTCTCCTGCCTGTAACTCTAATGTGGAACCTTATAGCAATCAAACAGCTCTAGGACTGGCAATATCCATTGTAGGAGCACCCGGGTTAGCTTTGCACAACGCTATGGAAGTAAGCCGTGTTGCTTGTTCCTTGGCCAAATCCATTAATTTCACCTCAACCATCCTAGCCACTATGAATCATGAAATGTCCGGTCTGCGGGCGGCGATTCTGCAGAACAGGATGACCATTGATTTTTTGCTCCTACGGCTAAATCATGGCTGTGAGGAATTTGAGGATATGTGTTGTTTTAACCTCACTGACGCAAGTGTTTCCATTGAACACTCTATCCAAGACCTACGTGATCTAGTTAATCATATTTCTGACTCATCCATGGGTCCTGGGTGGTTTATGAAGTGGTTCAGTTGGCTAGGGGGACTAAAAACCCTTATTTTACTGCTATGTGCCATTCTGCCATGTTGTATCCCTATCCTCAGCCAATTTATTACCTCCACCATTGAGAACACGGTGGAGCGTAAAACTGCAGCCCAAGTAATGGCTATGTGGAACTACCAGCTCCTCCCCCAGCATGAATTAACTGACTCTGTTTAGCAGTGATTTACTTCTTACCTTGGTCTTTGGAAGGTAAGAAGAATCAAAGGGGGAAATGAGGCAGATCCCCTTAGTTCTAACACCGGAAGCGCCATGATGGGAGAGGCTGGGCTATGTTTAAGTTTCATTTCAACTTGAAAGTTTCCATTGGGCAAGGAAGATTGAAAGTTTCCATTGGGCAAGGAGGAGGGTGTTGGAACCAATAGAACTGTGACTTTTGGCAGAGTAAGAATGTATAAAAGTAGCAGGCTAACCTCACCTCGCTCTCAGATCGTTTTGTTCAGGGTGCCGGCTCTGCCTGAGACTGTGCGCACAATAAACAGTATGTGTTTGCATACCGGTCTGTCTCTGTGTTTTCATCTGAGGGTTGGAGGGACAGACTTCGAATAGATAATAGATCTCCTGCTACACGCTCACCTGGACTCCACTCATTTCCTTCACACCCGTCAGTCTGGTTTCCGTTCGGGCCATAGCACAGAGACCATCCTTCTGTCCTTCCTTAACGAACTCCACATCTCTTACGATCGTGGTGACATTTTTCTAGTTGTTTCTCTGGATCTCTTTGCTGCTTTCGATCTTGTCGACCACTCCATTCTCCTCTTACGCCTCAGAACTGCAGGTCTTTGGGGGATGGTTTTCCGATGGTTCCACTCCTTCCTCTATTCCCCCTCCTTCTCTGTGGTTTCTAATGCCCACACCTCCTTTCCTTTACCACTTAGTTGTGGGGGGTCCCTTCTTTTTAACATTTTCCTGGTTCCCCTCAAACTTCTGGTGCAACAATCTGGGATCTCAGCTTACTACTATGCTGATGATATTATTCTCCTACACCACACTTCCCCTGAGAATCTGGATCTCTCCCCCCTTAATGCCTTTCTCTCACTTGTTACCACCTGGCTATCTTCTAATTTACTCCACCTCAACCGAGTCAAAACATCTGCAATGTGGTCCACCCACAGTGGTCCCCAACCGGAACTCTCCCCTCTTCTTTTGGATGCCAAAATCCCTCTTGTAACCTCACTCTGGTACCTAGGGTTTATCCTGGATCCTGACCTCTCCTTCCACACTCACATCTCCTCCCTTATGCGCCACTCCCACTTTTTTCTTCATCAGATTCAAGCCATCCGTCCTGTGCTCTCCCCAGCATCCCTCAGAACTCCTCTTCTCTCTTTAGTAATATCACATCTTGATTATTGTAATGTTGTTTTTGCCGATATCCCCCATCATCAACTTCACCATCTACAGCTAATTCAGAACACCACCGCTCGTCTCCTCGCTCATACTCCTCACTTCAATCACATCACTCCTTCCTTGATCCACCTGCACTGGCTCCCCTTCCCCTACTGCATTACCTTCAAACTCCTAATCCTAACACACAAAGCCCTGCATCAGCACACCCCTCAGTATCTTGCAGACTCAATACACTTTCGTACAGTACCTCGTGGCCTCCGATCCCTGCACACTAACCACCTTGAACGCCCCTCTCCTACCCATGCCCGCCTGGAGCAAACCCAGCATTCCACCTTCTTTTTTTCTAGCCCCATCACTGTGGAATTCCCTTCCTCCCCTAATCCATCAAGAAGAATCATTTCCCAAATTCAAGTCTGTCCTGAAAACCCAGCTCTTCTGTACTGCCTGTGACCTCCCTTTCCCTGACCCCCCTGTTTTCTCTTCTTCCACTTTGGCTCTTTTTCTCTATAGTCCTGTATGGGTGTGCACTTTCCTGTCTAGCATTATTGTTTCTTTTCTGTTTCTGGCTTTTCTAATAAATGATATTGTTATTGTAAACTGCCCAGATGGCTTCCAATGGGCGGTCTATCAAATATTTTAATAAAGATAAAGATCCTGGGGGATTAATAGGGGTTATATATATATATAATTTCTTTCTTTCTTTCTCCAGGAACAAACAGGAAGTCCGTCCTCACATATGGGTGATGTCGGCACCAATGGAGCCCTTGTGGAAGCATCCCCCCAGCTTTCAAAAAGACCCTTTGGAAGATGCCACCACACAAGTGTGGTCCCCTTCCTGTGCAAGGTTGCCATCTTGCTCAGTCTCCTTTTTTCCGCAGAGCCCTTCAGATGTTGTCTGGCTTGTCCCTGGAAAGAGTTGATTATTTTGTTCCCCAAGTTTCCAACTCGCCTCCGGTATTACACCAGTACTCTTCCCACTTACCGACCTCGGTGCCTCGGCATCGGGTTCGGTTTAAGTTTTGTAGTCTTTGTTGTTTTTTTTTCTGGCACCTTCGTGCTTTTTTTTTTTTCTCCCGCTGGAAGCCTGGAGGGTTTTTGACCTCACATAGGTACTTTTTTCCCCCATGGCTACCAGTGGTTTTAAGAAATGTGATCTGTGCTCTAAAATCATGTCTTTGACCAACACACACGACTGCTTTCTTCGCTGCCTTGGGCCAGACGACGACCCGGTGGCCTGAGGTCTCTGCAAGAGGATATCCAGCAAGGCCCTCAAGAGCCACCAGCAGCAGCATAATAAGTTTTTCCCCGATGCCTCCGAAAGCCAGGGCCTCGTCTGAGGCCCCAATGTCTTGGGTGGAACTCTCCGAACCCGAGCCTCATCATGGGTCCTCAGAAGGGGGTCTCCCTCGAGAGAACCCTGGAAGAAGAATAAACCCTTGAAGGCGGCCTTGGATGGTTCCAACCGGCCGGGAACTCCCCAGGTCCGGTCTCACAGTCTGAGACACTCGTCTGAGGCATTGGAGAGGGAGCAACCTGTGAAGATCCCCTGGAAGGATCCCGCTGTGGACCGGCCTCGGTCCCCAGACACCATCCTCGTCAAGGATTCCCCTTTGGGGGAGCCAGCGTTGGACCAGAGTCCCTCGGTACCCATGCCAAAGGCTGCGGAGCTTTCTGTTCTGGAGTCCAGAATGGCAGCTCTGGAGCGCAGTTTTTCTGCCTTCATGGACAAGCAGTGGGCGCTGTTGTCCGGCACGTCCGGTTCATCTGCTCCGATGTCGAAGATGTCCCTGCTTCGGCCTCGAGTCGATCCTCGGCCAAGGTCACGCTCTGAGTCCCGCCCGATGGGACCGCGGTTATCCCCGGCAAGTTTCCTGGGCACCGGCCTTAGGGCATCAGGGCCCTCGGCCCATGGAGCATCCTTCCTACGAGTCCTCCAGTGACTACTCCGAGTGGGAGACAGAGGACGATGAGTCTCCCGATACCCATCGCCACTGTGACATCCCTTCAGATTCTCCCATCTTAGAACCTCGGCAGTGGTCCCCGCCCGAGGACATCGGCTTCTTGAACTTTGTCAAGGACATGTCTAAGGCCCTGGCATTCCCGACCGAGTCGGAGGAGGACCCTCGGGCGGGTGAGAGAGAGATCCTCCAGTCCAAGGCCCCTCCACGGGAATCGATCACAGTGCCCATCCCTCCCACCCTGAAACGGCTCATGCTCCGCATGTGGGAGACACCGGCGTCTGTGATTTGATGTATCGGGTCCGCCAGAGCTCACGCTTTCAGAAGTCACAACTGCCGCATAACTCCATGGTGGTGGAGTCGGCCATGTGTCAGCTGAAAAGCCAGAAGACACAGTCCTCAGTGCCCCCTGGCTGGGATGTACGCACCTTGGATGCCCTCGGCAGAAAGTGCTACCAGGGCTCAATGCTCATCTGCTGCATCCAAGCCTACCAACTGTACATGGGCATGTACTTAAGAGACCTGGTGAAAGAACTCACCGGGTTCTCGGCTGGTCTCTCCGAGGAACCTTTGCAGTGGTTCAAGTGCCCAGCCAAGGCCGTCTGTGAGTGCTCCAAATTCATGTCTTGTGCAGCCTATGATGGGTTCAAGTTGGTGGCCCAGGTAGCCACAGTGGATGTCTGTGCATGCCGTCAAGCTGGCTTCAGTCGATCGACCTCGAGCAATGGGTTCAGGACAAATTGGTTGATGTCCTATGCTAAGGGGAGAACCTCTTTGGCAAACCAATGACCGACAAGGCTGCCGAGTTGGAGACCAAGGCTGAAAAGGTTAGGGCTCTTTAACCTGGAAAAGAGACGGCTGAGGGGAGATAGGATAGAAGTCTATAAATTAATGAACGGAGTGGAACGGGTAAACATAGATCGATTGTTTACCTTATCAGAATATAGAAAGACTAGGAGACATGCAATGAAAGCTACAGGGTAAACTATTTAAGACTAATAAAAGAAAATATTTTTTCACTCAACGTGTAATCAAACTCTGGAATTTGTTACCGGAGGATGTAGTAAAGGATGTTAGTGTAGCTGGATTTAAAAAAGGTTTGGACAAGTTCTTGGAGGAAAGGTCCATAAACCATTATTAAGAAGTGACCGAAGATATCAATGCTTGACCCAGTACAAGCATTGTGGAACTTGTGTCTCTTGGGGAAACTGCTAGGTACATATGAGCTAGATTGGCCACTGTTGGAAACAGAATACTGGGCTTGATGGACCTTGGTCTGACCCAGTATGGCATATCTTATGTTCTTATGATGATGACTAGGCTCTCTAAGATGACCACTGCTCCTTCCCGATGGAAGGGCTCAGGTAAAAAGCCCTTTTACCCGAGGAAGGGGGCTGCTTACCGAAACCTCCCACCCTATCAGGCCTCCCCGGCTCCCCAACAGGGCCAGCAGGCCAAGGTACATGGGCATGGCCCGTGTAAGCAGAAGGCTCCAAAACCCCAGGCACTGGACCTGGCCCAGCCAGAGGGGAGCTTTTTACTCCTTGAGCATAGTCTCTCTCTACCCCAAGGAACTCAGCAGCCCACAGGGGAACGTCTGGCCCTCTATGCCCAGAGGTGGGTGGCCATCACCACCAATTCCTGGGCACTAAGGATAGTCAGGGAGGATTATCTCCTCCATCTGGCTCAGACACCTCCCCCTTATTTCCCAGGAGAGCCTATGAGGTCTCCCCTCCACCGGGACCACCTTCTGAAAGAGTTAACAGGTCTTCTTGAGGACAAGGCAGTGGAACCGGTGCCCCACCACCTCTCGGGCAAGAGGTTGTACTCCAGATACTTCCTCATCCCCAAGTGGACGGGGGCCTAAGGCCCCATCCTCGACCTGCGCAACCTCAACAAATTCCTGCTCAGGGAGAAATTCAAGATGCTCTCCCTTGGAACATTGCTGCCATACATCCAGAAGGAAGACTGGCTATGCTCCTTAGACCGCAAGGATGCTTATACTCACATCCTCATCCAACCCAACCACAGGCATTTCCTGCGGTTTGTAGTAGGGGGCAGGCACGTTGAATACAGGGGGCTCCCCTTTGGCTTAGCCTCTGCCCAAAGGGTCTTCACAAAATGCCTGGCAGTCATGGCCACCTTCCTCCGGCTCCAAGGGATTTTTGTTTTTCCCTACCTGGACAACTGGCTCATAAGGGGAGGCACAGCCTCAGAGGTGCAGCAGGCCACCACACTCACCATCCAGGTTCTGCAACACTTGGGCTTCGTTATAAATTACCCCAAGTCTCACCTCCTCCCGACACAGTGCCTGGAGTTCATTGGGGCAAAGATAGACACTCTCTAGTCGAAGGCCTTCTTGCCCAGGGACCGAGCCGATTATCTCAGATCTCTAGCTCAGTGCCCACCGTCTCTCGGTGCCCACCTGGCTTCTTCTGTGCCTCCAAGGGCACATGGCCTCCACATCTCCCCAGACACCTCCACATGAGGACGGCGCAGTGGTGTCTCCAGGACCCAGTGGTTTCAGGCCACAGGCCACCTCCGAGACAGAATTTCGGTGACCTGCCAGTTGGCGGACTCCCTGGTCTGGTGGCAGTCACCCCATCATCTCAAAGTGGGCATGCCTTTTCAGGCCCCAAGCCACTCGAGGCTCCTCACCACAGACGCCTCCCTGCTTGGCTGGGGAGCCTACTGCAGAGATCTCCGCACACAGGGCAACTGGTTGCCAGACGAGAGCACCCAGCAGATCAACCTCCTAGAGCTCCGAGTCATACACCTTGTCCTTTGGGTCTTCTGTCACCACCTGCATCACCAGCCACTGCTGGTCCAGACGGACAACCAGGTGGTGATCTTCTACATGAACAAACAGTGGGGAACATGGTCTCGTGCCCTTTGTCAAGTACAAGTAAATGTAGCTCATTCTGAGGAGAAGGATGTTACCAGTGATGTGCCCCAGGGATCTGTCCTTGGTCCGATTCTTTTTAACACCTTTGTTAGTGATATAGCGGAAGGGCTGTCGGGTAAGGTTTGCCTCTTTGCGGATGATACCAACATCTGCAATAGAGTAGACACCCAGGAAGGTGTAGATAACATGAGGGATCTAGCTAAGCTTGAAGAATGGTCTAGAATCTGGCAGCTGGGATTTAATGTTAAAAAATGTAAGGTCATGCATTTGGGCTGCAGCAATCCAAGGGAGCAATATAGTATAGGGGTGAAGTACTTTTGTCCATTAAAGAAGAGCGGGACCTAGGCGTGGTTGTGTCTGATGATCTTAAAGTAGCTAAACAGGTAGAAAAGGCGACGGCAAAAGCTAGAAGGATGCTTGGGTGCATACGGAGAGGATTGGCTAGCAGAAAAAAGGAGGTGATAATGCCTCTGTATAAGTCTTTGGTGCGACCTCATTTGGAGTATAGTGTGCAATTCTGGAGACCGCACCTTCAAAAGGATGTGAACAGGATGGAGTCGGTGCAGAGGGTGGCTACTAAAATGGTTAGTGGTCTTCATTATAAAGCATATGAGGACAGACTGAAGGATCTTAATATGTGCACCTTAGAGGAAAGGCGGGATAGAGGTGTTTAAATAACTCTGGCATAAATGATCAGGGAGAGAGCCTCTTTCAATTGAAAGCAAGTTCTGCTATGAGGGGACATGGGATGAGGGTGAAGGGAGATAGATTCAGGAGTGATATGCGGAAATATTTCTTTACGGAAAGAGTAGTGGATCCGTGGAATAGTCTCCCAGTGGAGGTGGTAGAGATGAGGACAGTAACTGAATTCAAAAAAGCATGGGACAAACACAGAGGATCTCTAAAGGTAAAAAGGGGACTGTTTTAGTTGTTGATATGGAAGGACAGACTTGATAGGCCATGTGGTCTTTTTCTGTTGTCATATTTCTATGTTTCTATGTCAGGAGGCCCTGGTTCTCTGCTCATATGCAATCCAACAGGGTATCCTCCGAGCATTGTACCTGCCAGGCCAGGACAACCTGCTGGCCGACAGACTCAGCAGAGCTCTCCAGCCGCACAAGTGGCAGCTGGACCCCAGGGTAGCCAGTCGGCTTTTTCGGTTCTGTGGAGAACCCATGTTGGACCTGTTCACCAGTCCGGATAATTTTCAGTTGCTCCGCTTCTGCTCCTAGTAGGCCCACCCCTCCAGGGTGGTAGCAGATGCATTCCTGGGCTCATGGTCCAAAGGCCTCATGTATGCCTTCCCTCCAATGCCACTGATCACCAAGACCTTGTTCAGGACCCTCTGCAAGAGGGCCTCGCTCATCCTGATAGCTCCTCAGTGGCCCAGGGAGCCATGGTTCCCACTTCTCCTGCAGTTGATGGTGGAGACCCCCATCCCCTTGGGGACCACCCTGTCTTCTATCTCCAGGGGGGGGGCTCTCTCCTGCACCCTAACCTGGGGTCCTTCTCACTGACAGCGTGGTTGCTGAGAGGGTGACTCTGGCCCCTCAACCTTCCAGTTGAGGTGGAGGACATTCTGCTGGCCTCTCGCAGGGCCTCTACTAGGAAGGCTTACGCCCTCAAATGGCACAGGTTCTCTGCTTGGTGCGCCAGACACAGGGCTGATCCTTTCTCCTGCCCGGTGACTCTGGTGTTACAGTACCTTCTCCATCTTTCTCAGCCCAGGCTCAAGTCTAACTCCATCCGAGTGCACCTGAGTGCCCTGGCGGTGCACCACCATCCGTTGGATGGTAAGCCCCTCTCAGTTCAACCATTGGTGACCTGTTTCCTTCAAGGCCTGCTCTTATCAGGATGGAGTCGGTGCAGAGGGTGGCTACTAAAATGGTTAGTGGTCTTCATTATAAAGCATAAGAGGACAGACTTAAGGATCTTAGAGGACAGGCGGGATAGAGGTGATTTTGAGATGTTTAAATTCCTCCGTGGCATAAATGTTCAGGGAGAGAGCCTCTTTCAATTGAAAGCAAGTTCTGCTACGAGGGGACATGGGATGAGGGTGAAGGGGGATAGATTCAGGAGTGATTTGCAGAAATATTTCTATACAGGAAAGAGTGGTGGATCTGTGGAATAGTCTCCCAGTGGAGGTGGTAGAGATGAGGACAGTAACTGAATTCAAAAAAGCATGGGACAAACACAGGGGATCTCTAAAGGAAAAAAGAGGACTGTTGTAGTTGTTGATATGGAAGGACAGACTAGATAGGCCATGTGGTCTTTTTCTGTCATCATATTTCTATGTTTCTATGTTTATCAAAACCCCCTGGTTCACCCTCCGGCAACCGAATGGGACCTCAACGTTGTATTGGGCCAGCTCACTCGCCCACCTTTCGACCTTCTGGCTACCTACCACCTTCGCTACCTCTCTTGGAAGGTGGTTTTCCTAGTTGCGCTGACCTCCGCTCGCAAAGTTAGCAAGTTCCAAGCCCTTTTGGTGGAGGCGTCTTATACCAGGTTCTACAAGAACAGAGTGGTGCTTCGCACACACCCCAAATTCTTGCCGAAGGTAGTGTCACCCTTCCATCTTAACCAGGAAGTGGTGTTTCATACCTTCTTCCCAAGTCCTCATTCCAGTCGGGCGGAGGCAGTCCTTCACACCTTGGACTGTAAGAGGGCTTTGTCCTTCTATATCCAACGCACTGAGGGCCACCACAAAGCTTCTCAGCTTTTCATCTCCTATGACCCCAGTAGATTGGGGAAGGTGGTGACCAAGCGTACGCTGTCCACATGGGTGGTGGACTGCATCACCCTTGCTTATGAGCAGGCAAGGCTCCTGCTGGAAGGCTGCATCATGGCACACCGTGTCAGGGTCATGGTGGCTTCGGTGGCAAACTTGCGCTCTATCCTGATGGTAGACATCTGCCTGGCCGCCAGCTGGTCTTCAGTCTATACCTTCATAGCTCATTACTGCCTGAAGAAAGAGAGTCCCAACGGGACAGTGCCTTCGGCCAGGCTGTGCTCCGTAACCTTTTTGGGATCTAAGCAACTCCTACCCTCCGACCCTTCTGTGTTCAGGCTACCGGAGTGCTGGTTTTATCAGACACTGGGGTTCTACTGTGGTCTGTGTATATGGACTGAAAATTTGCTGCTGCCTGCGGCTCCACGTGAGGGAGCCCCTGTCTTTGCTATGGGCTTTCGGTAGCCTGTAGCTGGAGAGTCCCATATGTGAGGATTGACTTCCTGCTTGTTCCCAGAGAAAGCATAGTTACTCACCTGTAAGAGGTGTTCTCTGGGGACAGCAGGAATCCATCCTCACAACCTGCCCTCCTCCCTTGGGAGTTGCTCCTTTATCATCTTCTGTTTTTTGCCATCTTTTAGCTATGTCATCTGACTGAGCAAGATGGCACCTTTGGGTGGGAAGGGGACCACACATGCATGATGGCATCTCCCAAAGGCTTTCTTTGAAAGCAGAGGAGATGCTTACACGAGGGCTCTGTTTGTGCCAACATCACCCATATGTGAGGACTGATTCCTGCTGTCCCCAGAGAACACCTGTTACAGGTGAGTAACTATACTTTATGCTTCGCCATTTTGTCCTGTTCTAATACTTGGATGTTTTCTTTTATTTTTCTCCATCTTTCCATGGTTGTGTTAATCTTGGATCCTCCTTTTGGTAGTCTACGTTATGCATTCAGTTAGATTATGGATCCTATTAGGATCGTATTTTTTATTTCATTGCTTTTTCCATTTTTGTGTAAGACTGAATGTTCCTTTTCTTGTTCCAAGGTTACATGGAGTATTTGTAAAACTTGATAAATATCAAAAAAAATTCCAAGAAATCTTTGAAGGTTAGTGCGAACTGTTGGGAAAACACCACATACAACATCCAAAGAGCTTAAGACTGGTCTAGAGCAACCTGGAGTGGTGGTTTCCATATGACGCACACTAAACAAAGAAGGATCCCACTGCTCGACAGACATAAAAAGTCATGCCTGACCTTTGTCCAAACCCTCATTGAGAAACCACAATCCTGGGAAAATGTTCTGTGGACAGATAAAACCAAATTTGAGCTCTCTGGCAGTGCAGACCAGCGATACATTTACAGGTGAATAAATTAAGTTTATAAGGGAAAAGACACTCTTCCTACAGTTACTTATGATGGAAGTTGTAGAGCTGTTTTGCTGCTTCAGGAATTGGAGGCCTAGAACAAATTAAAGGAATCATGAAGTCAGAAGACCTCCAAGGTATTTTGGCATGCAATGTGCTACCTAGTGTCAGAAAGCTAGGTTTGGGTAGAAAGTCATGGGTCCTCCAGCAGGACATTGACCCAAAACACATCCAAAAGTACATAAAGAATGGTTAAAAAGGAAAAAATGGACTGCTTTAAACTGGCCAGCAATGAGTCCTGAACTCAATCCAATCGAGAACCTTTGGAAAGAGCTTAAATCTGCCATTGGCAAACGGAATCCTGAAAAAATTAATGAGCTGGAACAAATCACAGTTGAAGAGAGGGAGAAACTACCAGCAGACAGATATACAAAACTTATAGATGGCTACAAGAAATGTTTGGAGGCTGTCATCACTGCCAAGGGTTATGCAACCAAATATTAGTGAAGGATGCCATTAATCCTGTCCAGGTCATATTCAGTTTTTTTTCTCAGAAATTGCTATGTCTAAGTTGCACAGACATCTTTTTTTGTTGTATACGTTTGAACATACTATTAAAATATTATGATGACATAGTTGGAATATTTCCAATTATTTTCAAGATATTGTACGCAACATATCTAAAATGCAAGGATGTCAATAATGTTGACCACCACTGTACTACTGCTTCTTGTAGTAAAGATTCTCTGTCTCTCTATCACAAACCTGAAAGTTTAGAGAACACTTTTAGGATTAAAAAATTGTGTTTTCTTCACTTTCCTGTTCTATCTTTACTTTCCTCCAAAATTTTGTTAAGAACATATTTCATAGAGATACCTACTTTGCCTACTGTTGAACATGTAGGTATGTTTAAATGTTTCTATGTACTTGATTGTTTGAAGGTTGTTGAGGAATCAGGGGGAAAGCTTGGATGTTATGGAGCCTAGCCCTGATTTCAATAGAACAGCCTTCTTAGAGGACTGTCAAGACCATGTCATCACTAGAGCTAAATTTGTTTCAGAGGATGAGAAAAAAACTGATTTTGAAGATATATTTTAAGAAAAAGGATATGTTGTTTTATGGGCATAAGATTTTGATATTTCCAGATATCTTAAAGCCCACAAAGGCTCATGGAAAACATTTTCTGGCTCTTATGACACAGTTTCTTGCTCTTGTAGCAATGTTTTTTCTTAATTATCATTGTTACAGTTCATAGCAATCGGTATATTTTTGTGGCTCCTTCTTAAATAGAAAATGTTCTCTTGGAGGCGAGTGAGGAAAATTGGCTATTATAGATGCTGGTTTGAAGATTTCTTTTTTTGATGGGTTTGATGGAGTGGAGGAGTAGCCTAGTGGTTGGGGCAAGGTACTATAGGCCAGAAGGTTGGGGGTTCAAATCCCACTAGAGGCCACCTTGGGCCGGAAGGACTATGGTTTCTAGTCCCACAGGTACTCCTTGTGGTCTTGGGCAAGCCACTTAACCCTCCATAGCCCATGTTCCCTGTAAAATAGTTATCTCCAAGTTATAATGCCCTGTTCAATGTAATTTCAGTTTGTTCATTGTAAACCACACTGATGCCGAATAGCACCGTATATAAGAGAATGTAAATAAAATAAATAAATAAGTTAAGGAGATTAATATTTTGTTTTACTGCAATGATTGAGATGTTTTATCTCTTAGGAGTAGCAGCCTAGTGGTTAGAGCAACAGCCTAGTACCTAAGAAATCAGGGTTTGATTTCCACTGGCACTCCTTGTGACCTTGTACAAGTCACTTTATCTTCCATTGCCTCAGGAAAAAAAAGACCTGGCAATCTACTTCCTGTCCTACCTTGCCAAGAAAACCAAGGGGCTGCTGGGTCTCTAGAAGTCAGAATTGACTTGATGGCACGTAAAACAAAATCAATTTTTTTTCCTATAATTGCATACAATGGCGACTCATGCATATCCACTATGGAAATTCTGACAACCCAACTGACTAGATGTGTCCTTAGGACTGGGTTGAGACCCATTGTACTAGATGATGGAGTAAAAGAGACACTCGGGGAAGACAAGGACATCAAAGAAAAACTAAGAGCCTGATATTCAGAAGAGCTTATCCAGTTAGCTGGACATACTAACCAGATAAATTGCTGAGCCCGATATTCAGTGACACTATCTGGATACTTCCACTGAATATTCCCTTTAATGCTGTGTCACTATCCGAATAATGCCAGTTTAGTCTGTGGGCAGGGCCAAAAGTATTCCAAGCACTTATTGTGATTTTCAGTCTGCTCACTGGATACTTGACTAGAAAGTTAGACCAAAACAAAAGCAGGCCTAACTTTATGCAGTCTGACTGTCTGGACAGCCCCTGAATATTGCTGCTATCCAGGTAGCTAGTGACGGCCACTGCTGAAACTGGATATTAAGCAGAAGCCACTACCCGGGTACTTCTAACTATCCAGTTTCACTTTTGCCTGTGGTTACTGGCATTTAAAATCACTGACCACCACTGACTGAATATTGGCCTGTAAACCTTTGGTTCATGTTTGAGGAGAGGGTATCGTGGAAATATGTATATTGGAAACCTTTGAGAGTGATGATTTGGAGAGATTAAAGCAAATCATGGTGAATCAGGAAGGTCTGTTACAAAAAACTGAGAAACTTAACAGTATAAAATCATTGGGACTAGTTCTAAAATAACTTAAAAATGAAATTACAGATAGCTAGTAGTAAGTCTGCATCCACTTACTCAAACTATCTACAGTATCGGAGGATTGCAAGATGACAAACATAACACCTATTTTTAAAAAGGGCTCCAAGGATGAAGTATTAAAAAAGTTTAAATAGGTTACTTTGCAGGGCTGAAAGAAAATGGAGAACGTAAGAACAAAAGATATGCCACACTGGGTTAGACCAAGGGTCCATCACGCCCAGTATCCTGTTTCCAACAGTGGCCAATTCAGGTCAGAAGTACCTGTCAGGTTCCCAAAACTTACACAGATTCCATGCAGCTTGTCCAATGTGTAAGCAGTAGATTTCCTCGGTCCTCTTTAATAACGATTCCTCCAGAAACTTGTCCCACTCTCTTTTAAATCCAGCTACACTAATAGCTTTTACTACATCTTCTGGTACCAAATTCCAGAATTTGATTACGCGTTGAGTGAAAAAATGTTTTCTCCAATTAGTCTTCGATGTGCTAATTTGCAGCTTTATTGCAGGTCTCTTAGTCTTTTTACTTTTTGAAAGGGTTAACAACCAATCTACTGTACGTTTACCTGTTCCACTCCATTCATTATTTTATAGACCTCTATCATATCTTCCTTCAGTCGTCTTTTTTCCAAGTTGAAGAGCCCTAATCTAAGCCTTTCTTCGTAGAGTTATCCTTCCATCCCCTTTACCATTTTTTTGCTGTTCTCTGTGCCATTTCTAATTATATCCTTTTTAAGATATCTTGACCAGAATTGCGCACAATATCCAGTGGAGTGATACAGATGCATTATAATATGCTATGTTTTATTCTCCATTCCTTTCTTTATGAATCCTAGCATTCTGTTTGCTTTCTTGGCCAACACTACACGCTGGGCAGAGGGTTTCAACATATTATCCATGATAATGTCTAAATCGTTTTCCTGGGTGGTGGTTCCTAATGTCCTGCATCGTGTAACTATAATTTGGGTTGTTCTTTCCTAAGTGTATAACTTTGTACTTGTCCACATTAAATGTCATCTGCCATTTGGACACCCAGCCACCTATTTATCAAGATCCTCTTGCATTTTTTTTTTTTTTTACAATCCTCTTGTGTTTTAACAACTTTGAATAATTTGGTGTCATCTGCAAGTTTGATCACCTCACTCGTTATTCCTATTTTCAGGTCATTTATAAATTTGCTAAAAAGCAGCGGGCCCAGCTCAGATCCCTGGGGTACTCCACTATTCACCTTTTTCCACTGTGAAAATTGGCCTTTTAACCCTACTCTATTTTCTATATTTCAAGCAGTCCCTAATCCACAATAGTACATGGCCTCCTATCACATGGCTTTTTAATTTCTCCAACAGTCTCTCATAAGGGACTTTGTCAAAGGCATTCTGGAAATCGAGATACACTATATCAACGGGCTTACTTTTATCTACCTGTTTATTTACACCTTCAAAAAATATAAGTGATTGTTGAGACAAGATGTTTCTTGGCTAAATCCATATTGGCTTTTTGCCATTAAACCATGACTACATGTTCAGTAATTTTATTTTTTTATAATGGAGGAAAGCTAGGAAACCCTAATAAGAAGAATTAATGTAGACTGCTTCAGAACAATACAAAGCTTTAATCAGGGAACTAAGAGAGAATATTTCTCCAACCAGATTTTGCCTAAGGAAAGTTTTCCTTGTCGATTATTTAAAGTAGTATGCAAGCTAGCTCCCTTGAAGTACAAGGCAGTAAGCCCAGCCCTAATACTCCAAATCGGTTTGATTTTTTTTTTTTTTTACTGAGATATATATAATGTTTTTTTACAATCAAAAAACATTCAAAGACATGCAATAGTCCAATGAAAATTTAACAAAGTAAACACTTCAAAATTCACCATAAATTGCAACTGTCCACATAACGATGAGCTGAAAAAAAACTCAATTATACCAAAAGGAAAAAAAAAAAGGAAATCCAGAGGTTAAAGGAAAATCTCTAACAAAATATCAGCGCAAAAACCTAAAAAAGAACAGAAACCCCAAGAGCTACTGCTTCTTATCCAAAAGAAACCCTTCTAATTGAGAAGAATCAAAAAATATATGTTTTTCCTGGAAGGATATAATACAGTTACATGGGTAACGAAGGAAAAAAGTAGCTCCCAAATCAACTACACGAGACTTTAGAGCTAGAAACTCCCTTCTACAGGCCTGCGTGGATTTTGAGACATCAGGAAATATGCACAATAAGCAGAAAAGTTTATCCTTGTTCTTAGTTTGATTTTATTATTGGTGATCACAGAATCATGGTTGACTGACTTGGACTCAGTCCTCCTTAACCACTTCATCCCTCCCAACTTCTCAATCTCTACACCTGCCACAGAACAAACCGCAGAGGAGGAGGTGCATTCATCCTTGCAAAGACGGATCTCCAATTCCAACTACTCTCTTCCACTAGTACCACACACCTAGATTCAATCATCAGAACCAACAAACACATCTCAATTTGCCTCATTTACAGATCCCCGTCCTCTTCCCCTGATGACCTCTCGACTATAATAGACCTTGCTTGCAACCCCAGTAACCCACTCAAACCAAACTGGGTTATGGGCGACTTTAACTTACCAGCTCTCCAAAGCAACCACTCCAACGCTTTCCTCGAAGCACTCACTGAGTTGGGTTACAAACAGATAATCAACGCCCCTACCCACTCAAAAGGAAATAAACTAGATCTTGTCTTTGCACCATTATCAACCACCAACTCAAACTACAACTCCTCCCTCTCTATCACGCCGGTCCCATGGTCCGACAACAGCTTAATTAAATTCCAGATGCCTATGCTTCAGGGTCACAACACCCCTTGGGAGGCCACTGATGCTTCCTCAGCTCCCACAAGACGATTCTGGCCTTTCAACAAAGAGGAGATAATTGACAAAGTCCTACCAAACCTCAGTATGGCATCACCCAGCCTCGACTCGCTGATATCCACCTGGAACAACAGCCTCAGCTCCTTTACACTTCTACCTACCTCAAATAAGCCACCAAGAAGGCAAACATCATGATGGTTCTCCTCAGACCTACAGACTTCACTACTCCTCCTAAGGAAGCTCAAAAAACGTTGGTGACGCTCATGGTCCTCAGATGATCATGGAGCTTACTTATCCCACCTTAAAGTACATCACGAAGAAGTCTCCAAGAAAATGAAGGATACCATTCTGAGATCCTGCTCCACTCCCTAAACAAACCTCATGACCTCTTTAATATCATCAAGACCCTCACTAAAAAGCCTTCTCCCACCCAACCTGGATTGCTACACCCTCAGGAATTCGCTGATCATCTACATTCCAAAATCAGCCTAACCAACACCTCTCTCCCTAATTACACACCAAGTCACACACCATGCTCCCTAAAACCTTTGACCTCCTTCACGCCCCCTTCTGAGAGGTCCATCAAGGACACCATCATATCCATTAACACCACCACATCCCCCAATGACCCTTGCCCAGCATTCTGGATAAGATCCCTGCGTGCGGAATTCAGCCCAATCTTAGCTAAGATCATGGAGCTGTCCTTTTCAACAGGAGCATTCCCCCAGATTCTAAAGCAAATCTCCATCCAACCCCTTCTAAAGAACAGCAAACTGAATCCCCCAGAAGGAAGAATCTTATCGTCCAATCTCTAGCATCCCCCTGTTGGCAAAAATAATCGAGAAGGTTGTTCAACTCCAAATCCAGCATCACATTGAGACTACCGCTCCTCTCGACCCATGCCAGCATGGCTTTAGAGAACTGCACGGTGTCGAGACACTCCTCACCACTCTACTCAGCACCCTTCTCACTGGGATTGACAATATCAAACAAAGCTATGCACTAATCTTCATGGACATTGCCTCTGCTTTCGACTCAGTAAACCAAGAGAAGGGAATCTATGGTTCAGCCTTGAGCTGGTGCAAGTCTTACCTATCAGATAGATGGCAACAAGTATGAATTGACTCTACTACCTCTGAGCCTTTTCAACAAAAGCAAGGCGTCCCCCAAGGCTTCTCTCTCTCTCTGCCCTCCTTTTTAACATCTATATACAGTCCATCTGCTCAATCATCCACTCCTTTACCACCTTTTCCTTCAGCATTACTCTCAGCCCGGTGACATGACATAACCCAGCATACCCTCTCTACCTGTCACAATGACATAACCCAGCACACCCTTTACCTTTCATGTTGACAAAACCATATCCGTCGATACAATTACACAACTTGTATTTTGTCACCTCTGTAGAAACTTGTATATAGTTATCCCTGTTGAAATCCAAGTTTTATCTCCTGTTCCTTGTAAGTTTCAACGTACATTCCATTCTACGTTGTACAATTGAATGTTATCTGTAAACCACACTGATTCTAAAGAGCGCGGTATAAAAAAGAATTAAATAAATAAAATCAAGCAGCATCATGATTCAGTAGGCTTCCTGAAGAGCCATTCCATCTTCTAGGTTCCATATTCCTCTAGACTTCCAGTCTGAATCCACTGCACTTCCATGCAAAACATTTAACTGTTTCCTTCCACTCATCATTGCTGGACTTAAGAAACTGCTCACTGTAATGAATTTAAAATCATCTATAACTGATTCAGTTTCTCCATTACTCCTATGGGATATACTCCCATACACCTCAAATGTTTTTGTCATATTTGTCAAACCTAGCCTTACTCATGGTATTGTCCCTAGAATATGGAAGAGCGCCATCATCCAACCATATCTAGGACATCCTAAAACAGATCCATCTATCACAGCTAATTCTTGACCCATTTCAAATCTGCAGTTTATGACAAAATTAACAGAGAAAGCAAGTACACACTATCTATCTTCTTTCTTGGAACCAAGCAATGTGCTTCATCATAGACAATGAGGTTTCAGAGCCTATCATAGCACCAAGACACTGTTTACTGCCATGAAGAATAAAATCTTGACCTACTTAGATGGTGATATAAAGAACTTACTATGGAAGCTTAAAATAGAAACATGATGGCAGAAAATGACCACAAGGGCCCATCTAGTCTGCCCTTCCATATCAACCACTACAACAGTCCTCTTTTTTCCTTTAGAGATCCTCTGTGTTTGTCCCATGCTTTTTTGAATTCAGATACTGTCCTCATCTCTACCACCTCCACTGGGAGACTATTCCATGCTTCTACCATTCTGTCTGTAAAGAAATATTTCCGCATATTACTCCTGAGTCTATCCCCTTTTACCCTTGTCCTATGTTCCCTCATAGCAGAACTTGCTGTAAGTCGAAAGAAGCTGTCTTCCTGTGCTTTTATGCCACAGAGGTATTTAAACGTTGCTATCATATCACCTTTATCCCACCTTTCTTCTAAAGTATAAATATTAAGATCCTTAAGTCTGTCCTCTATGCTTTATAATGAAGACCACTAACCATTTTAGTTTCCACCCTCTATAGTGACCCCAACCTGTCTATATCCTTTTGAAGGTGCAGGTCTCCAGAATTGCACACGATACTCCAAATGAGGTCGCACCAAAGACTTATACAGAGGCACTAGTGCCTCGTTTCTTCTGCTGGCCATTCCTCTCCCTATGCACACAAGCATCCTTCTAGCTTTTGCCGTCACCTTTTCTAACTGTATAAGATCATCAGACACAATCACACCTAGGTCTCGCTCTTCTTTTGTGGACAGAAGTACTTCACCCCCTATACTATATCGCTCTCTTGGATTGCTGCAGTCCAAATGCATGACCTTGCAATTTTTAATATTAAATGCCAGCTGCCAAATTCTAGACTATTAGCTAGATCCCTCCTCATGTTATCTGCACCTTCCTGGGTGTATACTCTATTGCAGATTTTGGTATCATCAGCAAAGAGGCAAACCTTACCGAACAGCCCTTCCGCTATATCACTAACAAAGATGTTTTAAAAAATTGGACCAAGGACAAGATCACTGGGGCACACTACTGGTAACCTCCTCCTCCTCAGAGTGAGCTCCGTTTACCTGTACCCTTTGGCACCTTCCACTCAACCAATTTCTAACACAAGCAGTAACTTTAGGGTCCATCCCTAGGGTGCTCAGTTTGTTTATAAGTTGCCTGTGCGGAAGGTGTCAAAGGCTTTACTGAAATCTAAATACACGACATCTAGGGCACTCCCTCGGTCCAACTCCCTGGTCACCTAGTCAAAGAAATTAATCAGATTTGTCTGACAAGACCTGCCTCTGGTGAATCCATGCTGCCTCGGATCCAGTAATCCGTTGGACTCCAGAAACCTCACTATTTTCTCTTTCAGCAGCTTTTCCAATAATTTACTCACCACGAGCTTAAACTAACCAGCCTGTCATTTTCAACCACATCCTTACTTCCACGTTTGTTTAAAGGGACCACATGTGCCTCTCTCCAGTCCTCTGGCACCACTCCCAACTCCGAGGCATTGAATAGGTCAGTCAATGGAGCTGCTAGAATGTCCTCAAGATCCCTCAGTATTCTCAGAAGTATCCCATCTGATTCCATCACTTTGTCTACTTTAAGTTTAGCTAGTTCCTCATAAACACAGTCTTCTGAAAATTGTTCAAGATGCCCCTCGCTTCTGTTCCTATTTGTGGGTTTTTCTGAGGTCCTGCTCCTGGTTCTTCATCTGTGAACACAAAACAGAAATATTTGTTAAGCAGTTCTGCTTTATCCTCATCAGCTTCTACATATTCCTCCCCTTCACCTTTGAGTCTGACAATACCACTTTTGCCCTTCCTCCTCTCACTAACATATCTGAAAAATGTCTTATCCCCCCGTTTTATTGCATTGGCTATTTCTTCTTTTTGTACCTTTGCTTTCCTGACTACTTTGCCAACATCTCTAAGTTTTTCCAAATATAGATGACTGTCTTCCTGCCTCTGTAATCTCTTGTATTTCATGAAGGCCTCCCTCTTTTTCTTCACCTTTTCAGCTACTTCTTTTGAAAACCATGCCGGTCTCCTTTTACTTTTACCTTTGTTTACCATTTTAACAAAAAGGTTGGTTGCCCTTAAAGTATCCCACTTTCAGTTTTGCCCACTGTTTTTCTACATCCCCAGCTGTTCCCATCCTGCTAACGACTCCCTGAGGTATTGGCCCATCTTGGCAAAGTCAGTTTTCCTAAAGTCTAAGACTCACTTTTGAATGGATTTTATCAGCCCTAGTCCTAATACTAATCATACCATCTGGTTATCACTGGATGTAAAATGATCTCCCACTATAATATTAGAAACAGTTTCATCATTGGTAAGCACCAAGTCCAGTATGGCCCCTTCATGTGTGGGTTCTGATACCAGTTGCCTGAATAGTTCTCCCTGTAGAGAATCCAGGATCTCCTTACTTCTAGATGATACTGCAGCAGAGATGTACCAATCAACATCTGGCATATTGAAATCCCCTATCAGTAGCACTTCTCCTTTCCTGGCAATGCTGCGTATGTCTTCAATTAACTCTCCGTCCACCTCTTCTTACTTTGAGGGAGGTTTGTATATCATGCCAATGCAAATAGATTTCTCTTTCCCTCTTTCTAGTTTAACCAACAGTGCCTCCTCTCACCCTTTTAAGCACTGTATTTCCATAGCTTTACTATTATTTTTTGCATATAGTGCCTCCTCCTCCCCTTCTTCCTACCCTGTGCTTTCTGAATAAAGTATATCCTGGTATAGTTACATCCCAGTCATGGTTTTCTGTGAACCATGCCTCTGTTACTGTCAGTAAATCCCATTAAAGCCTCAACATCTGGGATCTTATTTCCTATGCTATGGGCATTTATACACACTGCTTTCCATATGTTGTCCCTTTTACCCATTTTCCATAAAGGTATTTAATGTTTCACTTACCTGGAGGCTTTCACTTACCTGCGGGCTTTCTTCACCCATCCCCAATGAATCTAGTTTAAAGCACTCTTCAGTAGGCTAGCCAGTCTGCTTCTGAAGACATGTTGACACTTATTGGGCAGATGGATACCATCTCTGGAATTTCCTCTAGACTGTGGCATCCCCCAGGGATCTATCTTATCCCCAACACTATTTAATTTATTCATAGATCT
Organism: Ichthyophis bannanicus; assembly: GCA_033557465.1. Taxonomy (NCBI): domain Eukaryota; kingdom Metazoa; phylum Chordata; class Amphibia; order Gymnophiona; family Ichthyophiidae; genus Ichthyophis; species Ichthyophis bannanicus. Next base: position 249,286,215 of record CM066032.1, on the reverse strand, counting down.
GCTTGCCACCCTCAGGAATTTGGCTTCAGTATGTGGATGATGTTCAAGTAGTATTGGTCATGAAACCTGGGATGTTGCTTTTTAATTGTCCTTGGCTGGTTACCTATACAGAATGGATAGCTATATATAGGCCAGTCCTTAACATCAATAAGTTATTAGCTACATGATTCTCCAGAACGAACTTCCACTTTATTCACCACAGATCGCAGAAAACATACTTCCACTAGACAAATCCATCTGCACCCTGGGGGTTATTTTTTTAAAATATCTTACTTTTATCCCTTACATTTCCCTTGTTGGTTAAAAAATCATTTTATTATTTAACACCGACTCGACAGCACTTAACAACAACAATTAGATTAATTAGGCCATATTTAGATAACTGATTTTAAAAACATTACTTCATGCTCTCATATTAATCGACTATTGCAATTCTCTTTTAGCAGGGGTTCTACTATATTCCATTAAATATCTACTGTACTAATAACAAAATGCAGCAGTTAAACTTATCTACCATGCTAACTGCTTTGATCATGTCATACCACTTTTGATTGAACAACATTGGCTGCCAATCTCTAGTAGAATAAAATTTAAAATCTTAATACTTGCTCATTGTTCCTTTTACTCAAGTTACCTACTCCATCTTTCATCACTTCTCATCCATTACTGCCCACAAAGACAGCTAAGATTGCACAAGCTCAGTTCTTAGAATTCCGTCTTTTCCCAAACTATGGCTTGAATGAATTCTGAATTCTGCCTTTTCGTACTTAGTCCCCCAGTATTATGGAATTCCCCTGTGACATTTGTGTGGACAGTTCATATAGAAAATTTTAATACTAGTCAAAATTTGGCTTTTCCAATGTTCTTATAGAGATTATCTATGATGGTATAAGGTACATTTCATAATAAGGGTCTTCCATTTACCTTGTGTGTTCTGTCCTCCACAGTGACACTATTAAAGGTTTACATTATTGTCCTATGCAGTCCCCTCCCTATTGCCTCACTATATACAGTATATGTGTTAAGTATATTATATGTTTTTAATATTTTTTTGCTTTATTCTTGTATTCATTGTTGTATATTTATATGTTATGTCACCTTCGGGAATCAATGATTTCGTAAATTGCCTTGATGTCATAATACTGTTTAAATGGCAGGATAGCAGATATACATAAGTAAATACATCTGGGAAACCAGACCAGTGAGCTTGACATTGGTGCCAGCCAAAATGGTAGAAGCTATTCTGAAGAACAAATTTACTGGTCATATGGCTAGGCACAGTTTAAAAGAGTAGGGCTAACATTGATTTTGCAAAGCAAAGTCTTGCTTTTTCATAAAAGCATAAGCTGTGCCATACTAGATCAGGCCAAAGGTCCATCGAACTCAGTATTGTATTTCCAACAGTGGCCAATCCAGGTCACAAGTCCATGTCATGTTCCCAAAAGGTAGACAATCTGCTATATTTTTTTTGAAGGGGCTGGTAAACGTGAACAAGGGTGAGTCAGTGGATATTGTCTATCTGGAATTTCTGAAGGCCCTTATTTATGCTTGCTATACTGCCTTTCATCAATAACAGAAAAAAGGTTTACATTCCATAAAACACATAAACAATACAGCATAATAAAAGAATAAAAGTTCAATTAACAGTCTTTCTTGAGAGAAAATGAAAAAGATATGGGATGGAAGGCAATGCACTATTATGAAGTAGGAACTGGCTAAAAGATTAGAAACAGAGTAGGACTGTAATTGTCATTTCTCTCAATGGAGAAAGGTAAATATTACAGTAGTAGGACTAGTGTGTTTTAATAGATTAATAAATGATCTGAAAAAGAGAGCAATGAGTGGTTAGATTTGCTAATGCTACAAAATTATGCAAAGTACTTAAATCACAAGCCAATTGTGAGGAATTACAAAAGAGGGATTTGCACAGGCAAGAAAAACTCAGTTCTTTTTTTTAAATGAATTTTCAGATTTATGGGTGTGGGGGGGGGGGGGTTATTAGTTTCCCGCAAGCGTTTTCTCACAAGTGCTTTAATTCTTAGTGCACATTGAATCAACTTAATACACACTAACTGATGAATTAAAGCATGCTGATGATTAGCATGTTAAATAAATCTGTTAAAATAAATAAATATAGCATGCACTAAAGAACTGAGAGGTATATTTAAAAAGCTGCATGTGAGTATACGGTGCATTTAGAATAGGGCACCATGGTAAACTTCCACGCCATTTGATTAACACACGATGGCATAGAGACTGGATTGGTCAAGGCAGAACGTGAGCATTGGATAGCACATCCCTGTTTGTTTATTTATTTTTTATTTAAATCTTTTTTTATACAGCACTCTTTGGAATCAGCGTGATTTACAGGTAACATTGAATTTGTACAATGCAGGCTGAAACATACATTGAACTTTACATAGAACAGGTATTACAACTTGGTTTTGAACAGGAGTAACTATATACAGCTATTTACAAACTGAGCAATTGTGTCACAGTTATGTTTATGTCGACGTGAAATGAACTGAGAACTATTTACAAGTTGAGTAATTATATTGGTGGTGTGGTTTCATCAATATGACGTATATGTGTTGGTGGTGTCATCCTGATGGGTGAAAGGGTATGCTGTGTTGTGTTATGTCGCCGGTGTGGGAGTAATGTTGGAGGAAAATATTTATTTATTTATTTATTTATTAACTTTCTTATATACCGCGCTTTTCTGTATCAGTGCGGTTTACATCAAAACACAACTGTCCAGCACAGAAGGTCTGCCTGGATTTACAATATAATGTGGGTATATGTACAGGTAATAACAGGGTAACTATATACAAATATATACAGGTAAATTACAGCATACGTTTGGAAATGACTCAAATAATGATGACTCAAAAGATGAAATGACTCAAAAGATGGTGTTTTAGAGCCTTCCTGAATTGAGCGAGGTCATTAATAGCCCTGATAGTGGTTGGGAGGGCATTCCAGAGTGTCGGTCCATAGAACACGAAGGCTCTGTTCTTTGTTGCAAGGGAGCATTTTGTTATTGCGTTAGGATTGCGAGTGTGTTAGCCACAAACGATCTTCTGGATCTGTTTTGAGGAGTGGGGTGGACAAGGTCCATGAGGGAGGAGGAGGACAGTTTGTTGAGGGCTGTGAAGATCAGCAGAAGTACTTTGAAAGTGAGCCTGCTGTGGATAGGAAGTCAGTGGAGGTGTTGCAGGATAGGCGTTATGTGGTCTCTTCTGGAGGCTCCATGCAGGATACGGGCAACGGCATTCATTGCTAGTTGTAGTGGATTCAGCGTGCTTTTAGGGAGACCATGCAGAATGACATTGGTGTAGTTGAAGTGGGGGGTTAACAGTGCTTGAAAGATAGTCCGGAAGTCGTCAGGCTCCAGGAGGGATCGTAGGTAGCAAATTGTTCGTATTTTGTGATAGATTGCCTTGATGGTATTGCTTATATGTGCTTTCATGTCAAGCTGCTGGTCTAGGGTAATACCCAAGTAGCGGATGGTGGTCCTGCTCAGGAGCTCTGCGTCTCTTACCTTAATCGAGGCGGTAGGGGTAAAGGATTGGTTTCTTGTGATGAATAGGACATCCATCTTGTTGAAATTGATTTTGAGGCTTTGCTTGTGGAGCCAGTCCGTCACAGCATCAAAGCAGTTCGTTAGTGGTGAGAAGTCACACAAGGCAGGAGATATTAAAGGAGCGGATGATTAACAGATGGGCTGCATATAGATGTTGAAAAGGAGTGCCGAGAGTGAGGAGCCTTGGGGGACGCCTTGCTTTTGTTGAAACGGTTCAGAGGTCATGGAGTCAGTTCGTACATGTTGCCATCTGTCTGATAGGTAAGACTTGCACCAACTCAAAGCTGCACCACGGATTTCCTTCTCTTGGAGGCATGCAAGGCATCAGGTAGCAGTTATGTGTGCTAACCATGAACGTTGTCATTAGTATGGGCATGCTTACTGCAGCTTCAGGAGGTGGCCGTTAAGTGCATCCATGTGCTATTTAGCATGGTGAGCCATGGACATGTGAACACTCTCCCCCAAAGGTTAGCATGGGCCTTTGTGCTAAGTCTTGGGTCAAACACGTGCAAATGTCATGCATGTGGTAAACATACCCCTGAATGTGCATTAACAAATGCACACCCCATCTTAAGTTAGTATGTAGGTTCTACTAATAGTAGAATGTGCATTTGCTATAATGCGGAGGTTCCCTGCTATGTAAGGTATTTTGAATAATGTGGAAGCCCATTCTCAAGAGTGAGAACAGAGTAGATGAGGTGATTTAATGAGTCACAGTTAGGCCCAAGATGCTGGAGTTGAAAACAGCAGGGGAGGCAACAAGGGACTGAAAATCTCCAAGCTATAGGGAACCAAGGAGCAGCCATTGGCTATACCTTCAGGACCCACTGTGGAGGAGACAGGCTCATGTCACCACAGTTGAGAAAGATCAGAGGAGTTTAAGGAGGAACTTATCTGTTCTATGTGCTCTTTAAACCAGGCATCCCAAGGACTTGGGTGACTGCAGTAAAGGCAAGTAATTCATCTGAGGTGCATCTTAATTTAGACTTTAATTTTCCAACAGTTGGAGTGAACCTGTAGAGGAAGAAGTGTGTCTAGTTTTTCTTTGAGTTTTTTGTAGTATGACAAGGAGGATTTTGGTCAATCCTTCCATTCCTGAATGTAAAGAGGAGATTTAAGGAAGTTCTAAAGTTTCTGAAAAAGAGCTTATTTACTATCCAAAAGGAAGGTAAGATATTTGATTGCCTAAGTTGTACCTGAAGGAAAGCCAAAAGGAGGTTTTTCTAATGCAGAACCTAGAGAGGTTATTCAGATGCCAAAAAGAAGAAAATGATGATCAACTGGAGTTGGTGAAGGAATCTGGAACTTGAGAAACCTGAAGTTCTGTACAAGAGACACTTGAAGGGGGCTAAACAAATGTGCAACTTAGAACATAAGAACATAAAATATGCCATACTGGGTCAGACCAAGGTCCATCAAGCCCAGTATTCTGTTTCCAACAGTGGCCAATCTAGGTCATACGTACCTAGCAGTTTCCCCAAGAGACACAGGTTCCACAATGCTTGTATTGGTTCAAGCACTGATATCCTGGGTCCCTTCTTAATAATGGTTTATGGACCTTTCCTCCAGGAACTTGTCCAAACCTTTTTTAAACCCACCTACACTAACAGCCTTTACTACATCCTTCGGTAACAAATTCCAGAGTTTGATTACACGTTGAGTGAAAAAATATTTTCTTTTATTAGTCTTAAATAGTTTACCCTGTAGCTTCATTGCATATCCCCTAGTCTTTCTATATTCTGATAAGGTAAACAATTGATCTATGTTTACCCGTTCCACTCTGTTCATTAATTTATAGACTTCTATCATATCACCCCTCAGCCGTCTCTTTTCCAGGTTAAAGAGTCCTAACCTTTTTAGCCTTTCTTCATAGGAGTATCCTTCCATCCCCTTTACCATTTTGGTGGCTCTTCTCTGAACCTTTTCTAAAATCGCTATATCCTTTTTAAGATACGGTGACCAGAATTGCACACAATATTCAAGGTGCGGTCTCACCATGGAACGATATAGAGGCATTATAATATCTTTTGTTTTATTTTCCATTCCTTTCCTTATGATACCTAGCATTCTATTTGCTCTCTTGGCCGCCACTGCACACTGGGCTGAGGGTTTTAACATGTTATCCACAATGACGCCTTTTTCCTGGGTGGTGGTTCCTAATGTGGAACCTTGCATCGTGTAACCATAGTTTGGGTTGTTCTTCCCTAGGTGCATAACCTTGCACTTGTCCACATTAAATTTCATCTGCCATTTTGATGCCCAGTCTTCCAATTTATCAAGATCCTCTTGCAATTTTCCACAATCCTCTTGGGTTTTAACAACTTTAAATAGTTTTGTGTCATCTGCAAATTTGATAACCTCACTCGTTATTCCACTTTCCAGGTCATTTATGAATATGTCAAAAAGCAGCGGACCCAGCACAGATCCCTGGGGTACACCACTATTCACCTTTCTCCATTGGGAAAATTGGCCATTTAGCCCTACCCTCTGTTTTCTATCTTTTAACCAGTTCCTGATCCACAATAGTACACTGCCTCCTATCCCATGACTCTTTAGTTTTGCCAAAAGTCTCTGATGAGAGACCTTGTCAAAGGCTTTCTGAAAGTCCAGATACACAATATCAACCGACTCACCTTTGTCCACCTGATTATTCACTCCTTCAAAAAAAACATAACAGATTAGTAAGACAAGATCTTCCTTGTCTAAAGCCATGTTGTCTGTCTCCCATTAGGTCATGACTATCTACATGCTGAGTAATTTTATTCTTTATGATGGTTTCTACCATTTTTCCCGGTACTGACGTCAGGCTCACCGGTCTGTAGTTTCCCGGATCACCCCTGGAACCCTTTTTAAAAATTGGTGTTACATTGGCGATCCTCCAATCTTCAGGTATTAGAGATGATTTTAATGATAGTTCACAGATTACTAATAGCAGGTCTGAAATCTCATATTTCAGTTCTTTCAACACCCTTGGATGTGTACCAGGTGCACTAGGTGGTACACATCAACACCCTTGGATGTGTACCAGGTGATTTGCTACTCTTCAGTTTATCTAATAGTTGTAATACATCTTCCCGATGTATCGATATTTCCTTCAATTCTTCCGCACCTTTATATACCACTTCAGTCATGGGTAACATCCCTACATCTTCCTCAGTAAAGACTGAAGCAAAGAATTCATTCAATCTCTCCGCTATCTCCTTGTCGCCTCTTAGTGCTCCTTTAACCCCTTTATCATCTAATGGACCAACTGACTCTCTCACAGGTTTTTTGCTACGAATGTACTTGAAAAGGTCTTTACTTCGCGTTTTTGCTTCCGCAGCAAACGTCTTCTCAAATTCTCCCTTTGCCTGCCTTATCAATACCTTACATTTGACTTGCCAGTGCTTGTGCTGTTTCCAGGTTTCGTCGTTTGGCTCTTTTTTCCATTTCCTGAAAGATGCTTTCTTGGAAACAACAGCCTCTCTGACCTCACTTATTAAAAGAGGGCTGCTACACAGTACCCTGTCTTGTGCTGCTGAGGTAAGCTATATTCTGATTTGATTTAAATTATAGCTCTTAGCTGCTGCTAGGCTCTAACTTCTTATGAAATTTAAACTACAAGCTCTCTGCTGGGTTCCAAATTAAACCAGAAAGCTCTCTTCTGTGTTTTAAATTTAAGCTAAAAGTACTTTGCTGATGCTAGGCCCTGAGTGACTATTAAATTTAAGCTACAAGCTCTCTGCTGGGTTCCAAATGTAACCAGAAAGTTCTCCTCTGTGTTTTAAACTTGAACTGCTGCTACTAGGCCATGACTGATTTAACAAAAAATAGTGGGTTCACAGATTAATTAGCTTTAATACAAAGAATTCCTTTTAGAAAAATTACCAGAAGTATATACTCACAGTTGCAGATCTCTCTCCAGAAGTAACAGTCCCTTCTTCTAGTCCTTCAAGACCGTCCTTCAACTTGCCACCATCTCTCAGAACTTCATCAACAACTGTCTCCCAATCACCTTAAGAAGCAAGTCCTGACACAATGCAGGCTATCTTCCTCCTTCTAACCAGAAAGAGACTAGCTGCCTTACAATTGGACTTACCCTTTATACTACAAAGAGGTGGATCACTTTGTGAAGGAGTTTGGACTACAACATGTCACACTGACCTTATGGATAACAAAAGATATGTATAAGCTGATCCAAGCAAAGGACAGAAACCAGTACCCAAGCTTTTGGAAGCCACTCAAATCACAGTGTGGCAAAACATTTCTTACAGAACAATTATCTACCAGTATAAAGACTTTGCATGGATGGTCATAGAAAGCAATCTACCCATTAGGACAGTGATTTCCAAACTTAGAGTCACATCATCAGTGGATGGGGTCACAGAAACATGACCACTTCCCCCCTCTCTCTTGACATTCACTGTGACTTATGCCAAGTATGGCAATCACCAGTCAGTATGTGACCTGTGAACCAGTGACCATTCACAGGTCCTTGTGCCCTCCTGGTTAAGCTAGCTGTTAGACTGGAAAACCATGCTGCATACTGGGGTCTAGAAGCGCACACTGATACTGACACAAATGACCCTGTGCTGACTGTTGCCTTCTTGCTTTGATGAGGGGAGGGAGGCTAGAGACTTGCTATTTTGATTTCATTATCTGAGGTCACGTGAATTTTCATTTGCTAAAATAGGGTCATATGGGATAAAAGTTTGAAAAGCACTGCATTAGGGCATTCATAAATGCAAGAGGCCCCTGCAACTACAGGCACTGTCCAAGGGGCTGGAAAGCAGAAGAGCCAATCTGTCACCTGTTCTGAGAGTGAGCCTTTGCACGACAATCAAGATAAAATTCAAAGACTGTAACCTGAGAAGATATCACTCAACAACTGATATTTTATAAATTATTCCCAAGAATACACATTGAGGCCAAGTCTGATCGGGTCACGTTTTGGATGTCCAAAATCTGGATGGGCCAGATTTGTACCCGATTCTGCAACTACGGCAGCTATATGTTCCTGTGGTTACAGAATTGGGGCACTTGGATGGACCAGATGGGACCCGATTCAGACATGCAAACGTCCACTCACTCCCCTGACTATCCCTCCCTAAGTACCTACACGGAGCCCTGGTACTATGACGTCTTGTCGCCATGGCACTGGGACTCCATGCAGAAGCACTGACGTCTCCAGAAAAGGACACAGCCCTCTCCCAGGCTGCCTGAGCCTCGATGGGAGACACCTACCTGACACTGTGCTGTGGGTTGGAGGGCCCTGGCCCAAACTCTGCATTTTCTTGGATTTATTCCACCTCCAAAGTGGAATAAGTCTGATGTCCATCTTCGGCCCGCCAGATGTACAGGGTGACCTGAATTAGCCCTGTGTACGTCTGGGGTTGTGGGCCTGCCTCTGCCCCGCCCACTCTCTGCCTCTGCAATTCCCCCTCCTGCCCCCATCCAGTGCTCCCTGCACACCAGCTCTGTGTGTGCGGGGAAACAGGCATGCAGAATACGCTCCTTGAGAATAATGGGGGTTGGATGTGCAAGTTGGATGTCCATCCCTGCTATTTGCAGTTCTGAATGTATCTCATTGTGGGAAATATTTAAGAGACTTGGAGGATCTTCTGCTGCCTCAATAATGCCCTATTGTCCTCTTCTCCACAAACTACTTTGTGCTTCAAAAGAAAGCAGTATCCATCCAGGGCTGCTGCTACATGCTCAGATGCTACACCATCATCAATAGGCTGAAAGAAGACCATAAGTACTAGAACAAATTCTCAAGCAAGAGATATTGCAAACCACATAGTAGTTAGATTGGTAGACTAGAACATTCTAAAACCAACAGGGTCTGTCCCATCAGTTAGATGGGACCTTTAGACATCAGGACTGATAAAATGTTTGCAATGCATTTTATTGCTCGAAGTTATACCTTAAACAGAATGTAATTGAGATATAAATGTTTTAAAATAAATAAATTGAATGCTGATTTTTGTATGCAATATATTTTAAATGATCATTGTAGTGGAAACACAATGTTCCTCATAATATTGTAACTTCTTTATCATAATTGAATATTGTATGCAATATATTGTAAAATGTTTAAAGTCAGCCTGCTGAATGATGACCATGGTATGAAATGTATTTTATATCCTCATTATACCTAGGGCTTCCAATTCTAGGTGTTTATTGTTTTTATTTTAAGTATTTGTATTTAGCTCATGCCTTTCCAGTAGTAATTCAAGGTGAGTTATATTTAGGTAAATTTTAGATGGTTATGTTTAAGGCAATTTGGAGCTTTCCCAGGCAACATCTTGCTGAGCTGTATGTGAGTTCTCCACCCATGCTACTGCTGGTGGGGGACGATGCTGCAATAATACTGCACTTTTAATCACGAGGAGCAGGCAGTGCTGATGTGATTACTGGGGTTTGGAGATGGAATCTATCAGGAATTCACCTAAAAAGCCAAAAAGTAAACGCCCTGTCCCCACCTCCTCAGCATCAGCCTCCCCTTGTTTCAGCCCTAGCGTCACCTCCCAGCCAAAGCATCAGCCTTCCTTTGTTCTAGCTCCACCCCCTCCTCCTACCTTTCACAGTGGCAGGAGTTTATGTCTTTGCTCCCGCCACTGTGCAGTTTCCTCCTGCTCATCTGCAAGCACTGTGGGAGGGTTTAAAAGTTGAGAATAGGCACTTCCTGTTTCTTGTGATAATACAGGAAGTCTTTTAAGTGTCTGTTCTCACATGTTATACCTTTCTGATTTGCCGGCAGAAGAGCCAAAGGAAGCACTGGGAGAGAAAATGAACTCCTGCCACTGAAAAGGGATGCCGGTAGCAGTGGCCTGCTGCGATGATATCATCCTGCCATGATGGCAGCTGCTGGCTGATATCATCAGATCCCAGCAGGGGAGGATGATTTGAGGGGGTTTATTGGTTGTAACCACCAAGTCTCATTTCACCGTTGGGAATGATGGTGTTTATTGGTAATAAACCAATAATCGTTGAAGCCCTAATTATATCTTTATTTTATTTATTTCTTTAGTGTACACTTATATCCCGCTACTTCCAGCGATCAGCAGCGGTTTCCTATACATAACAGTATGGTTGTACAGGCCATGGATTAAAACATACATAATGATTCAGTACAGGACACAAACATTCAGATTACAGGTTTGTACTTGATTGCAAGACATTGATTACACATGTATGTACATATTTACAGGTTGTCGGAGTCTATAGGTGTTTGACGTGTAGTGCTCTTTTCTTGTGCATGGTGAACGAGGTTATGTGGGATTGAAGTGTGTCTGGAAAAGATGCGTCTTTAGCTTTTTTCTGAATAGATATAGGAACATAAGAAATGCCATACTGGGTCAGACCAAGGTCCATTAAGCCCAGTATTCTGTTTCCAACAGTGGCCAATCTAAGTCATATGTACCTAGCAGTTTCCCCAAGAGACACAAGTTCCACAATGCTTGTACTGGGTCAAGCATTGATATCTTTGGTCACTTCTTAATAATGGTTTATGGACCTTTCCTCCAGGAACTTGTCCAAACCTTTTTTAAACCCAGCTACACTAACAGCCTTTACTACATCCTCCGGTAGCAAATTCCAGAGTTTGATTACACGTTGAGTGAAAAAATATTTTCTTTTATTAGTCTTAAATAGTTTACCCTGTAGCTTCATTGCATGTCCCCTAGTCTTTCTATATTCTGATAAGGTAAACAATCGATCTACGTTTACCCGTTCCACTCCGTTCATTAATTTATAGACTTCTATCATATCTCCCCTCAGCTGTCTCTTTTCCAGGTTAAAGAGCCCTAAACTTTTTAGCCTTTCTTCATAGGAGTATCCTTCCTTCCCCTTTACCATTTTGGTGGCTCTTCTCTGTACCTTTTCTAAAATCGCTATATCCTTTTTAAGATACGGCGACCAGAATTGCACACAATATTCAAGGTGCGGTCTCACCATGGAACGATATAGAGGCATTATAATATCTTTTGTTTTATTTTCCATTCCTTTCCTTATCATACCTAGCATTCTATTTGCTCTCTTGGCCGCCGCTGCACACTGGGCCGAGGGTTTTAACATGGTATCCACAATGATGCCTAAATCTTTTTCCTGGGTGGTGGTTCCTAATGTGGAACCTTGCATCGTGTAACCATAGTTTGGGTTGTTTTTCCCTAGGTGCATAACCTTGCACTTGTCCACATTAAATTTCATCTGCCATTTTGATGCCCAGTCTTCCAATTTATCAAGATCCTCTTGCAAATTTTCACAATCCTCTTGGGTTTTAACAACTTTATATAGTTTTGTGTCATCTGCAAATTTTATAACCTCACTCGTTATTCCACTTTCCAGGTCATTTATGAATATGTCAAAAAGCAGCAGACCCAGCACAGATCCCTGGGGTACACCACTATTCACCTTTCTCCATTGGGAAAATTGGCCATTTAGCCCTACCCTCTGCTTTCTATCTTTTAACCAGTTCCTGATCCACAAGAGTACACTGCCTCCTATCCCATGACTCTTTAGTTTTGCCAAAAGTCTCTGATGAGGGACCTTGTCAAAGGCTTTCTGAAAGTCCAGATACACTATATCAACCGACTCACCTTTGTCCACCTGTTTATTCACTCCTTCAAAAAAACATAACAGATTAGTAAGACAAGATCTTCCTTGTCTAAAGCCATGTTGGCTGTCTCCCATTAGGTTGTAAATTACAACACTATAAAGCCTATATCGAGGCCTCAAAATGATACTTCATAAATATAAAATAAGAGACCTCACTCGATCTAACCAAATTGCAAAGCACTTTAAACACAACCCGCAAGTGAAAGCCTCAGAATTAACTCACTAAACAAGGCACGTTTAGGAGTTAAAGTAACATCAATGGCTCTCACTTGCTAACAACAACCATTCATTATACATGATATACAGACAGATTCCATATGATTACATTCAACCTAAATAACAAACTGTCACCAAGTGCATCAATCATGTATCAGGGTGGAATGTGAATGCCCCAACGCCTTTTCTAGACATCTCATGTGAGCGTTTCGCTATCGCTGTATCAAGGGGGTCCAACACTATAAAACAAGAAATAAAAAACAGGGCTTAATCCAATGCCGCAACCAAGAATTCAGCTCCATACACCTGCTACAACAAAATCCCAGCACTTACCACAAAACACATCAACTATAAACGAAACCTTTTCATATTAGTCAGAACTGACTTCCAAGCCTTGAGGTCCTGCCATGCCTCCAGTCAATGTCCGCCCGCTTATCACTTCCGGCCCCATTATATACGTATCCCTCCCGCCAAACTTAACTACTCTTCACTAAGACAACCACTCTTCACCTGAAAAGAAGCCCTACACATAACAACATTAATTAAAACAGTCTCCTCGCACACTCTACCGTTAGACCAATGAATTACATACAGGCTCCCCATTCAATGCAAGAATTTAAGCCATTCGGAACCACAGTGTTTAGATAAAAAATCCACCACTGTTCTTTATATAAAAGAAATCGATCACGTGGCATACCCTTGGAGCCATTCCTCACTTGTTGAACAACAAAACACTGCAAATCCACAAACTTATGCTGAAACATTAAACAATGCTCAACAATGGGTGCCTCCTTCCGTTGACAATTAAGCTTACTTTTATGCTCTAACAATCGGGTGCGCAATCTCCGAATAGTCTTACCGATATATAGGAGTCCACATGGACAAAAAATCCCATATATAACAAACTCCGAATTACAAGAGGTACTGTCCCTTAAATAAATAAGCTGACCATGATAAATAAAACGATCAGTTTCCCACATCACTTCACAACACGAACACTCACCGCATCTACGATGTCCAGTAACTTCTCCACTAACTAACAGCGGAGATCGCAAATAAGAAGGACTCAAAATGTCCTTTAAGTTTGGATTACGCTGCCATACGCAACGCAAACGCTCACAGGAGATGTCTAGAAAAGGCGTTGGGGCATTCACATTCCACCCTGATACATGATTGATGCATTTGGTGACAGTTTGTTATTTAGGTTGAATGTAATCATATGGAATCTGTTTGTATATCATGTATAATGGATGGTTGTTGTTAGCAAGTGAGAGCCATTGATGTTACTTTAACTCCTAAACGTGCCTTGTTTAGTGAGTTAATTCTGAGGCTTTCACTTGCGGGTTGTGTTTAAAGTGCTTTGCAATTTGGTTAGATCGAGTGAGGTCTCTTATTTTATATTTATGAAGTCCCATTAGGTTGTGACTATCTACATGCTGAGTAATTTTATTCTTTATGATGGTTTCTACCATTTTTCCCAGTACTGACGTCAGGCTTACCGGTCTGTAGTTTCCCGGATCACCCCTGGAACCCTTTTTAAAAATTGGTGTTACATTGGCGATCCTCCAATCTTCAGGTATTAGAGATGATTTTAATGATAGTTCACAGATTACTGATAGCAGTTCTGCAATCTCATATTTCAGTTCTTTCAACACCCTTGGATGTATACCATCCGGCCCAGGTGATTTGCTACTCTTCAGTTTATCTAATAGTTGTAAGACATCTTCCCGATGTATTGATATTTCCTTCAATTCTTCCGCACCTTTAAATACCACTTCAGTCATGGGTAACATCCCTACATCTTCCTCAGTAAAGACCGAAGCAAAGAATTCATTCAGTCTCTCCGCTATCGCCTTGTCGCCTCTTAGTGCTCCTTTAACCCCTTTATCATCTAATGGACCAACTGACTCTCTCACAGATTTTTTGCTACGAATGTACTTGAAAAGGTCTTTATTTCGCGTTTTTGCTTCCGCAGCAAGCTTCTTCTCAAATTCTCTCTTTGCCTGCCTTATCAATGCCTTGCATTTGACTTGCCAGTGCTTGTGCTGTTTCCAGGTTTCGTCGTTTGGCTCTTTTTTCCATTTCCTGAAAGATGCTTTTTTGGCAACAACAGCCTCTCTGACCTCACCTTTAAACCATGCTGGCAGTTTTTTGGATTTCCTTCCACTTTTCTTAAAGCGTGGAATACAGCTGGTCTGGGCTTCCAAGATAGTATTTTTCAACAACACCCAAGCTTGATGTACGTCTTTAACCTTTGAAACTGCTCCTTTTCGTTTTTTCTTAACTGTTTTCCTCATTTTATCATATTTATTTATTTATTACAATTTCTTATATACCGCACTATTGTCAGCGCGGTTTACATACAACAAAATGACCATAACAAACTGTTTGGCTTCACATAGAACAGGAGAAAACAACTTGGATAACATGCTTCTGCTTTACATAGAACAGGAGTAATAACTTGGATAAACGGGTATGCAAACTAAACTACTTACATATGTACAGTGAGATCGAGTATTGGGAATTCAGTGTGAACATGTGTACAATAGAGTTGATATATTAACTTGAGGGGGTGAGGGAGAGGCACTTATGTATGGGTAGGGTTAGTCTGGTAGTATTGAGTAAATAAATGGGATTTGAGAGCCTTTCTGAATTGTGATAGGTCAGTAATCGCACGGATGTCTGGTGGTAATGTGTTCCAACATTTTGGGGCATAGATACTGAATGCCCTGTTAGATGTTGCGGTTGTGTACTTTGTTGAAGCCTTTGGAATTACTAGCACATTTGTAGATGGGGTTCTCCTTGTTCTGTTGGGAGGAGCTGGCTGGATGATGTTGGTTAATGAGGGGGAGGTGATGCCATGGATAGATTTGAAGGTGAGTAACAAAGATTTGAATGTAAGCCTTCCTTGTACGGGGAGCCAATGACGTTGTATTAGGATTGGCGTTATATGGTCGCATCTTGCTGCTCCTACTAAGATTCTAGCTGTGGCATTCATGGCAAGTTGCAACGGATTTAGAGATGATTGAGGGAGACCTTGGAGAATAGCGTTGGCAAAGTCAAAGTGTGGCAAGATAAGGGCTTGGTATATTGTCCGGAAGTCTTCAGTGCTTAGAAGGGCTTGCAGGTGTCTGAGTGACCGGATTTTGAAATATACGGCTCTGACTATGTTGGATATATGGGTTTTCATATCTAGTCGTTGGTCGAGGGTGACCCCTAAGTACCGAATTGCTGATTTGGTTTGGAGCTCAGCTTCTTTAACTTTTATATGAGGTGGGGGGCAGAAATTCTGGTCTCTGGTGATAAATAGCACCTCAGACTTTTTGTGTTGGATCCTGAGGTTTTGTGATAGGAGCCATTCGGAGACTGTATTGAAGCATTCAATCAGTGGCGAGAGGTCCATTTTTTCTGTGGAAAATGGCATAAATAGGAGGATGTCATCAGCATAAATTAGACAGTCGACCTTGAATGATTCGATAATGTTGAAAATAGGTTGCATGTAAATATTAAATAATAGAGATGAGAGGGAGGACCCTTGGGGGACGCCTTGTCGCTGATGGAAGGGTTCGGAAGATCTTGAACCTGATTTTACATGCTGCCATCTGCCATCAAGGTACGATCTGCACCAATCGAGGGCGACGCCACTTATGCCCTTTTCTTTTAGTCGTTCTACTAGCAGACCATGGTGTACAGAGTCAAAGGCTGCCGCAATGTCTATAAAGATGAGAGCGAAACCTTGATGGATGTTGTCGATGCCTGTGACGATTTTATTGAAGAGAGAGGTAAGTAGGGTTCCGACGCCATGGTATTCCCTGAAGCCATGTTGCCGATGGTCTAGTGGGGAGGCTAAATCTATATGGTCTTGCAGTTGCCTTTGTGCTTCCTTTTCGATTATTTTGGCTAATAGAGGTATACTGGCTATGGGTCTATAGGATTCAACTTTGCTTGGGTCCAGTTTAGGGTTCTTTAACAGAGGTCTGATGGAAGTTTGCTTGAGTGGTGCAGGGAAGGATCCATTTGAGAATGATAGGTTCATCATTTTTGTGATAAGTGGGCTGAGTTCTGATCGTAAATTTTTAATCCAATATGCGGGGCAAGGGTCAGTTTGTGCAGTCGTGGTGTTGAGTGCTGCAATAGTATCTTCCACATGTTTCTTGGATGGTGTGGAGAACTTATAAAGTAAAGTTGGACTGGTGGTGCCTTGTGCTATGAACGTGTTAACTTCATCAGTTTGAAGTAGCTTGGATTGTAAATGGTTGGCAAACTCTTGTGGGTGGATCTCTTCGGGATGGCTTGGGGATGGTTCCTTCGAGAATGATTTAACTAGTTCGAAGAGGTCACGAGGTTTGTTTAGAGATCTTTTGAGGGTGTCAGTATGGTATTGTTTCATATTTGATAGGATAGTCTCTTTGTAGATTGCAAGGTGAGTTCTGTAAGCTGACAGATCTCCGGCGGAGTGGGAACGCCTCCATCTTTTCTCTAGTTTCCGTAAATGAGAGCGGGAGATATATAGTTCAGGAGAGAACCAAGGAGAATGTTTTCTATTATTTACGATGTTGTTCTTCGTAGGTTTTTGGGCAATAGAGCTAAGATTCTTATTCCATGAGGAGATTAAATTGTCGAGGTTGAGGGTTGCATTGTTATATAGGGGAAGAGTTTCAGCCAGTATAAGATCTTTGTTGAAGGCTCTGAAGTTTCGAGAAGTGGTGTTGCTTAAAGTTCCATTGTTGTGTAGAGAGTTGTTGTTGATAGGTATGCTGAAATTGATAAGCTTGTGATCTGACCATGGTACAGAGGTGAGTGAAGTTACCAGCTTTTCATTTGGATCTTGTAATGACAGAGGGGCAAAAATCATGTCCAGTATGTTCCCTTTGGTGTGGGTGGGTTCGTTGATTTGTCTGTAGCCCAGATCATTAAATGCTTCTAGTAGGGCAGTGGCATGACTGGAGTGAAGTGAAGGGAGATTGAAATCTCCTAGTATCCAGTTTGATAAGTTGAGGTTGCGAGTGTTGGCTGCTAGGTCGAGGATGTTGCAGAGATCGTCAGTTGAGGATGAGGGTGCTCTATATAGCAGGTTGATGGCGCATTGGTCATTTGCAATGGATATGATATCAAGGTTGTTGGTACTGGAGGAGTCTGTTGTATGAAAATGCAAGTCCGTTTTGGTTAAGATAAGGGCCCCCCCTCCTCTTTTGATTCCTCTATGCCGGGAGTGGCTTGTGAAGTTGTTGGGTAATAGTTGGTTGAGAATTACATTGTCTACGTCGGAAAGCCACGTTTCAGTTATTAAGAGAATATCTAGGTTGTGGGATGCAATTAATTCAGTGACAACTGGCCATTTATTACGAATTGATCTCGCATTTATAAGGGCGCAATTAAGAACTGGAGTGGATTTCTCTGGTTTAGTTTGTTTGTTATGTTGGAGGGCTATGTGTAATAAATATGATTGACGTGTGTGTGTGTTCTTTAAGTGGTTAGGGTAGGCAGAGTTTGTCCATGTTTTGGCATGGTGCTGGAGTATTGGGATATGATTAGTAACGTGGAATAATGCTAGGGACTCAACAATCAGCCAAGAAAAGATCATGATGCCGCTCATTATGGCCGTGATTGGTGGGGCCATTTCAGTGTTGATCTTGGATGTTGAAGATCTGGTGTCAGCCTTGTTGTTAGCGTTTTGGTGGTAAGTCTATGCTGTGCTAGTGGATATTACTGACTGTTGTGGGTTGCCAAGGGAGCAAATGCAATATTTTGTAGTGGTTTGTAGTCTCCCTTTCAAAAGTTAAAAGGTAGTACTGTGGATTTCCTTACTATCCCTCCTCCACTAATTAAATCAAAGGCGATCATGCTATGATCACTATTGCCAAGTGGCCCCAACACCCTTATCTCTTGCACTAGATCTGGTGTTCCACTAAGGACTAGGTCTAATATGGCTTCCCCTCTGGTCGGTTCATGAACCAGCTGCTCCATGAAGCAGTCATTTATTTCATCTAGGAACTTTATCTCCCTAGCATGTCCTGACGTGACACTGACCCAGTCGATACCGGGGTAATTGAAATCACCCATTATTATTACTGCGCTGTAACGTTTGTTAGCTTCCTTGATTTCTTTGAGCATTTCATCATCCATTTGGTCATTCTGGCTAGGTGCTCGATAGTACACCCCCACTGCCATCGCCTTCCCCCTTTTATATGGAATTTCAATCCATATAGATTCTACAGCAGATTCTGTTTCCTGCAAAACTTTAATCCTTTCTGAGTCAATGCCCTCTCTAACATAGAGCGCAACCCTCCACCAATTTGATCAGCTCTATCATTACGATATAGTTTGTACCCAGGTATCACAGTGTCCCACTGGTTGTCCTCCTTCCACCATGTCTCTGATATTCCAATCATATCTAACCTTTCATTTAGTGCTATATATTCTAACTCTCCCATCTTATTCTTTAGACTTCTAGCATTTGCATACAAGCATTTTAGAGAATGTATTTTATTCATGTTAATTTGGCTATTGTTAGACATGGGTAAATTGGGATCTTTAAGCTCTGTCAGCTCCATACTTGAGGGCATTTGGGCTACTTTACTCTTTTGTGGAACCTCTCTGCTTTTGGTAGTATCCTTCAAGGATACATTCTTCCGAACCATCCGCTCTTGGGCGACTGTCTGCTTTCCCCTTATATATAGTTTAAAAGCTGCTCTATCTCCTTTTTAAAGGTTAATGTCAGCAGCCTGGTTCCATCCTGGTTAAGGTGAAGCCCATCCCTTTGGAAGAGCCCCTCCTTTCCCCAGAATATTCCCCAGTTCCTAACAAATCCAAAACCCTCATCTTTGCACCATTGTCTCATCCATGCATTGAGACTCCGGAGCTCTGCCTGCCTTTTGGGTCCTGCGCGTGGAACAGGAAGCATTTCGGAGAATGCTACCATGGAAGTTCTGGATTTCAACTTCCTACCTAAAAGCCTAAATTTTGCCTCCAGAATCTCCCTACCACATTTTCTTATGTCATTGGTTCCGACATGTACCAAGACAGCAGACTCCTCCCCAGCACTATCTAAGACCTTATCTAGGTGGCGCGTGAGGTCCGCTACCTTTGCACCAGGCAGGCATGTTATCAGGCGATCCTCACATCCACCAGCCACCCAGCTATCTACATGCCTAATGATCGTATCCAACAGCTATCTACATGCCTAATGATCGAATACCAACAGGTCACTGATTGCTCTCGGTTCGCATGGTAGTTGGTTCCATAGCAGTGGCGCTATGAATGAGAATGCTCGGTTGCTGGTGGTTGCAGTGCCAGATCTCAGGCTAGCCAGAATATCTTATCACAGTGTCTTGCAACTGAAGTGTGATTACTGAATGGGGGCATGTATCCAGTGATGTTTGGGCTGATCTTCAAAAGCATTTGTGCAATTGGCAGAGGCTGCCTCCCATACCTTATTAAGCCTTGTAAAAGCACCAAAGTCAATGCATCTGTTCTCTAAATATCCTGCTGCCCATGTTCATTGATGGCAAGGTGGCAACAATGGCTATTCTGTGCAAGTTCCCTTCACTTTCTTGGAAGCTTGGTGCAGCAATATTGCTGATGTTAAAGCTGTTGCCATGGTCCACTCTCTGCAGGTTATTTTAGTCTTCTCAGAAATCCAATGCAGCAGTAATTGTGATACTGTACAATAATAGAGTAAAAACACCACATCTTTGTCTAGAGTTGAAAATGGTTATTTTGATATCGTATAGTATTTTGGCAAGTTAAGAATGTAAGTTGTTCACATAACTTTTCAACATGGTCACATTTTAGTATATTTACCCCAACTAGACAAGCTCTGCAAAACGTTTTACAAATAAAGAAAAAAGAAAAAGAAAAAACCCTTTAATATATCTGGGCCTTTAAATTGACTTAATGATTAAATACGAATCTGATAAGTGGTTTCTGATGAGGGATTATATACACACCAACCAGTGTCCATAAACAAAATCCCATTTCAATAAGAAGCTAGAAAATATTCAATTTTTGTCAGACTCTGCTAAAATATTATGATATAATAACTAATGCTGGGTTTGATAGTAGAAAAAGAATGGGACATTTGGGATGGTTAAAGTGCATATGTGGAAGAAATCATTTGCTAATGGACACAGAATTGTAATTAATATTTAAATAAAAATGGACTCAAGTGATTAAATATATGACTATTATGGTATTGGAGCAGAGTCTGAAGAAAACTGAATTTTTTCTAACCCACTATCAGAGTAGGATTTTGTTTATAAATGCTGGTTTGTGCATAAATAAATCCCAACATAAGTAAACATTTTCAGATTTGTTTATTCGAAGTTTCATATCCACACCAGAACAGTACAACATCAAACCAGTACAATACAAAGTTGCGCAACAGAGTAAAGTACAAAAGGCATACAACATAAAGGTGCAAATCAGCAAGAACAAAGGGGAAACCACTAACCAGGAGTGAAACCAATGGCAACCCAAGAGCCCTGACCCATGCATATGCCCCAAAGAAACTCTCTCACCCTTGGGCCCCTAAAAGAAATCCCACAAGGAAATAACAATGTACCTGAATTTTCCTACCCCCCCCCCCCCGACTCCAGCAAATATGTGACCCAGCCACGGACGGACTCGGGGTGTACTCTTCTCCTATGCCCGTCCCTTACCATCCAGGGAGTCAGACTAGCTAATTACCCCACCTCCCACATCCCTCCCTCCCCCCGCCCGCCCCCACTCCCCCCCCCACCCTATCCCAACTGGTATGTGCCAAAGTTGAGGTTTGTAGGTGCCCGTAAATGAACCTAAGGCGATTCTAAGGCCAGAGAGAACAGGGATCCTCATACCCCTCCCAGAATCCAACTACGAGTTTGCCTGGGCAAAGAATCTAAGTGGGGTCCCCACCTCAACAAAAAGCGCTGCCACCGCCCAGGATGCCCACCAGCCCGAAGCCTTTCCATTAACAGCACCTCATGCAAACGCCCCCTCCACAAACCATACGTTGGACCCCTAGCATCCACCCACCTATGCAAAATAGTCATACGAGCAGTCACCAACACCAAACGCACCCATTGCAGTACCCCTTGCCCACCTCTGCCTCCCAAAGTTCCTCCCACACATCCAACACCACACTTACCGCTGTAAAGGTTAACGAGTGAGGTTATCAAATTTGCAGATGACACAAAACTATAAACATCACCACAGCACCAAATGACCCATGTCCAGCACACTGGATCAAAACCTTACGTGCCGAGCTTAGCACTTACATAGCTAAGATCGCAAATATCTCCTATCTAACTGGGATCTTCCCTACCGCCCTTAAACAAACATCAATTCGCCCTCTGCTAAAAAACAACCTAATGGACCCAACGAAGGAAGAGTCCTACCGCCCAATCTCCAGCATTCCCTATCTAGCCAAGATACTTGAAAAGGAAACTCAGAGGCAGATCCAACACCACATTGACACAGCAGCCCCGTTAGACCCATGCCAACATGGATTCCGAGAAGCTCACGGAACAGAAACACTCATGACTTCACTACTTAACAAACTCATTTGTGGGATTGACAACATTCACATGGCCATTGCAATGATTTTTCTGGACATATCAGTGGCATTCGACTCAGTCGACCATAAGATTATGCTAGCTAGACTTCATGAAAAAGGCATCCATAACCAAGCCTGGAACTGGTGCAAATCTTACTTAGATGAGCGCTGGCAACAGGTCCGTACAGGCAACATTACATCTGAACCCTTCAAACAGAAACAGGGAGTACCTCAAGGCTCATCTCTATCTGCGTTGCTTTTTAATATATACATGCAACCAATCTGCCAAATCACCAGAGACTTCAGTATATCCTGCCTACTATACGCGGATGACGTGCTAATATTCACACCGATCAATATATCAAACCCTGACTACTCTCCATTAATCAACTGTTTCAACACAATAACCGACTGGCTTCTCAATCAGAACATGAGAATAAACATCAAGAAAACCGAAGTACTCATAACCACAAGAAACAAGCAATTTTCTCCACCAACCACCCTCATAGTAAGAGATGCAGAACTCCCAATCAAGGCCGCCATAAAGTACCTCGGTGTGATACTCGACCAAAAACTCAATCTTAAAGAGCACATAAAGAACACAGTAAGGTCAATTTACTACAAGCTAAAAACACTGCGACACCTGAAACCAATGATGGAGACAAAGGACTTCCATACAGTCTTCCAAGCAAAGTCACACCACATTTTGACTATGCGAATATCATCCTTCATGGCCTCCCCAAGAATACACTAAATCCACTTCAACTGGCGATGAACGCGGCAGCCCGCATCTTATCTGGAGCTTCTATAAGAGATCATATAACAACAATACTGATCGATCTGCACTGGCTTCCGATAAACTGCAGAATAACATACAAAACCCTCCTCATCACATTCAAGGCTATTAATAAATTATCTCCTGCATCGATCTCAAATCTCATCACCCTGACACCAAACAACAGACCCAGGAGACTAGTAGCAGAAAACACACTAGTTACTCCTAGTATCTCCACAAAATGGACACAACAAACTACTAACAGAACTTTTGTGTCCTATGCTCCCAAGTGCTGGAACAATCTACCTCCAAACATCAGATCAATCAGGGATATCACCCAATTTAGAAAGTCCATCAAGCACTATTTATTCACTTTGCACTTCAGGCTACTGTACACACAATAGAACCGGTTCTCGCCCACTCAGATAACTCCTACACATAACAGCAATCCAGAACAAAGGATCAAAATGTGAAAACACTGTATTCTGGTCAAATATCGAATCTTGATGTAACCTATTCAATGTATATAATTATGTATAATTATGTAGATAGTTATCCCCAGTTCACACCCAGTTTATCTTCCCTGTTATATGTAAACCTAGATCAGTCATGTATTGGCAGGTATATTGTTGTTCAATGTAAACCGCACTGATGATGAATAGTGCGGTATATAAAAAATGTTAAATAAATAAATAAATAAAATAAATAAATAAAGTTGTTAAAACCCAAGAGGAATGTGAAAAATTGCAAGAGGATCTTGATAAATTGGAAGACTGGGCATCAAAATGGCAGATGAAATTTAATGTGGACAAGTGCAAGGTTATGCACCTAGGGAAGAACAACCCAAACTATGGTTACACGATGCAAGGTTCCACATTAGGAACCACCACCCAGGAAAAAGATTTAGGCGTCATTGTGGATACCATGTTAAAACCCTCGGCCCAGTGTGCAGCGGCGGCCAAGAGAGCAAATAGAATGCTAGGTATGATAAGGAAAGGAATGGAAAATAAAACAAAAGATATTATAATGCCTCTATATCGTTCCATGGTGAGACCGCACCTTGAATATTGTATGCAATTCTGGTCACCGTATATTAAAAAGGATATAGCGATTTTAGAAAAGGTACAGAGAAGAGCCACCAAAATGGTAAAGGGGATGGAAGGATACTCCTATGAAGAAAGGCTAAAAAGGTTAGGGCTCTTTAACCTGGAAAAGAGACGGCTGAGGGGAGATATGATAGAAGTCTATAAATTAATGAACGGAGTGGAACGGGTAAACGTAGATCGATTGTTTACCTTATCAGAATATAGAAAGACTAGGGGACATGCAATGAAGCTATGGGGTAAACTATTTAAGACTAATAAAAGAAAATATTTTTTCACTCAACGTGTAATCAAACTCTGGAATTTGTTACCGGAGGATGTAGTAAAGGCTGTTAGTGTAGCTGGGTTTAAAAAAGGTTTGGACAAGTTCCTGGAGGAAAGGTCCATAAACCATTATTAAAAAGTGACCGAAGATATCAATGCTTGACCCAGTACAAGCATTGTGGAACTTGTGTCTCTTGGGGAAACTGCTAGGTACATGTGACCTAGATTGGCCACTGTTGGAAACAGAATACTGGGCTTGATGGACCTTGGTCTGACCCAGTATGGCATATCTTATGTTCTTATGTTAACGGGCGCCGCACACACTTCACCAAGTAGGCCAACACCCGGCCCCAGAAGGCCTGGACCCGCGTACACCCCCAGAACATATGACCCAGCGTAGCTCTACCTTCACCGCAGTGGGGACAATCGGGGGAGCTAGCAATCCCAGCCTTCCATGCTCTGAGGGGAGCAAAGTATAGACGATGCAGCAATTTGTATTGCATGTCCCGAAAGGTCATCAACACGCTAAGTTTCGGAATAGCAGACAGACCACATAACAACTCTTCACTCGTCACCGCTTCCCTAATTCCCGAGCCCAAACAACGGCCAATTCGTCCAGAGCAACCGGCGGCACCAATTCCCATAACATTTTGTGCAACCAAGCCACCTGCGCCTCCTGCTCCCCCCCCCCCCCCCAGTAATGCCACCTCTATACCAGAGCTGACTTCCCCATGCAGCGCTTCCGGAGGCACAGTACGAATGTAGCTACGAACCTGGGCGTAGAGGAAAACATCCCGACCCCCTAAGGTGTACTGCCGACGCAACAAGGAGAACTCCGCCACCGCACCCTCTGGCGTTACCACATGCTCCAAATTCACTATCCCCAGTTGTGTCCACCGCGCAAAGAGACTACCCCCAAGTCCAGGTAAGAACTCACTATTACCCCAAATGGGGCGATAAGGAGAATAATATGCGGTAAACTTTCGGCTCTTACAAAAATACTTCCACGCCCTTCGAATGGGATCCAAAACAATAATGCAAAGATCCCTATCCGGCCCCCGCACCGCCCTCGCATGCAAGAGGTATCGCAAATGGAGAGGCCTCACAGCCTCCCGCAACATCCCCAGTGGAGTGTATTCTCCCAGATCCCAAAGCCAATCCCGGACATACTGTAACAAGCAGGCTACATTGTATTTCCGAATATCAGGAAGTCCCATACCTCCAAAAGCCCAAGGTTGCCGCAACACCTCCAGACGCACCCTAGGCTGCTGTCCCCGCCATAAAAATCAATTGAGTAATTTGTCCATCTTACTCAGATCCGAATGTTGCAGCAACAATGGGAGGGTCTGCAGCACATACAAAATCTGAGGGAACATCGTCATCTTGAACAGTGCAATACGCCCACCTAAGGATAACGGTAGATCTCGCCACTTATCTACACTGACCGTCAAAGCGGTTAAGAGCTTAGTGACATTCAGCCAATAAAGATCTCCCAATTCTCCCGGTACAGAAATGCCCAAATATTTGAATTGCCCCCGCGCCCATTTCAAGGGAAAGTCGCCCTGCCAACCCTGCTGCGCTCCGGGGCCCATTAACATCACCTCGGATTTATCCAAATTCAAGCGGAACCCTGAGGGCACCACATATTCATAAAGAAGACTGAGCAAGTGGGGCAATCCTTTCTGAGGGTCCGCTAAATGCACAAGCAAATCATCAGCGAAAGCCGCAATGCGAAATTCCGTCCGCCCCACCGTGATGCCCCGAAACTGAGAATGGGCCCGAATCCTGATCAGCAGAGGCTCCAGGGTCAGAACAAACAAGAGCGGAGACAAAGGACAACCCTGGCGC
This sequence comes from Ichthyophis bannanicus, assembly GCA_033557465.1. Taxonomy (NCBI): domain Eukaryota; kingdom Metazoa; phylum Chordata; class Amphibia; order Gymnophiona; family Ichthyophiidae; genus Ichthyophis; species Ichthyophis bannanicus. Next base: position 249,260,293 of record CM066032.1, on the reverse strand, counting down.
GTCCCTTTTTGAATAGAAAAGTCCGAGGACAGATTCCCATTCACCATGATAGCCCCTTTCGGGTTCGCGTAAAGAAGCCTTACCACATCAACAAAAAAACCTGTAAACCCCATTGCTCCCTGAACCTGGTACATAAACCCCCAATTGACCCGGTCGAATGCCTTTTCAGCATCAAAACTGATAAGCATAAACCCCATTTGAGCTGCCCGCCCCGCACAGACAGAGATCAAAAGTCGCTGCAAACTATAAGCCGCATGCCGACACCTCACAAAGCCCACCTGATCCCCATGGATCAGGACCGGCAAAAATACCGCCAACCGGTCCGCCATAATCTTTGCCAGGATCTTAATATCAACATTAAGAAGGGAAATAGGCCTATACGATCCCAGGTTAAGCAGGTTCCTCCCCGGCTTCGGCAGTATAGTGACCAAAGCTTTATTCGCCTCATAGGGAAAGCCACCACGCTGAACCAAGTCTTCAAAGTATCCCACAAGCGGGGCCACTATTGCATCTCCCAGAGTCTTGTAAAACCCACCCCTTAAGCCATCCATTCCAGGCGCTCGCTCGTTCTTCAAATTCCGAATCCCATCCTGCACCTCGCGCAAGGAGATGGGTTGATTCTGCACTTGCTCGGCGCTCAAGTGCGGTAAAACACACCCCGCCAAAAATTCCTTACTCTCCATTTCTCTGTCCCCATCACCTGCGTAAAGCTGACGAAAATAATCAGAAAAGACCCTCTCAATCTCCACTGCCTCCCTACGAAGGGACCCATCCGGATGCCGGATAACCCCAATATGGCGCGACCCCCCCACTGGCCGCACAAGAGACGACAGCAACTTCCCCGCCCGATTCCCATGCTGGTATAGTTGATATCTATAATACAGCAGGGATTTCTGAGCGCGCTGGTGAAGGAGCATCTCCAACTCCATCTGTACTTCCTGCAACTTACGCCTATTTACCGCCGTCCGGTTCGCCGCTACCTGTCTCTGCGCTTTACCCAGTTCATGTTCCAGAACAAGGATTCTCTGGTTTCTCCGCTTCCGCTTTAGACTATAGTAACTAATAATCTCCCCCTGAAGGACCGCTTTCCCGGCCTTCCAAAAGAGAGCTGGAGAGATCCCCGGTTGGTCATTAAAGGCCACATAGTCTCTCCATCTGTCCAGCAGAAACCCGGCAAACTGAGCATCCCCACTAAGTTCCAGCGGAAATCGCCAGATTTGGTTTCTGCTGGGGCCTCGATTGCGCAGCTCCATGATGATCATTGCATGATCAGAAATAACCGAGGGACCAACCTCCGCTTCCAGCACCCAGCTAAACAGGGAGTCTGAAATCAGGAAATAATCGATGCGTGACCACGTTCCATGGGCCCTAGACATGTGGGTATACTCTTGGTCCCCAGGGTGTAAAACTCTCCAAATATCCAACAGCTTATTCGTCTCACACAACCCCCACAATCTCCGGCTGCTCCTCCTATCTCTCCCCCCAGTCGGCCCAGATCTATCCATAGCCTCATCCAAAGCTGCATTAAAATCCCCTCCCATAATGACCTGATATCCAACAGTGGACGCCAACAACCTAGTAAGAGCCTGATAAAATCGAGCCTCATAGACATTAGGGGCATACACCGACCACAGGGCAATTTTGGTACCATCAAGCAGCCCCCACACCATAGCATATCGACCATCCAAATCTATTTCCACTTTCTCCTCCACCCATTTCACATGCTTAGCAATTAAAATGGCCACCCCTCGTTTCTTCCCAATTGCAGGGGCCCCATAAACCTTAGCAATGTAGCCTTTGCACAATTTCGCATGTTCGGCCGCGGATTGATGTGTCTCTTGCAACATGATAATTCCAATCTGCTTTCGTTTTATTTGTTGTAGAGCTTTATATCTCTTAATCGGAGAACCCAGACCACATATGTTCCAGGAGGCTATCTTAGTACCCTTACCCAGTACACCTCCCACAAAAGGATCTCCAAGTAACACCAATCATCCCCATGCCGTGGCGAGAACCCCCCCAGCCTAGGATTCCCCCAACATCATTCCACCCCAAATCACCAACGCACACCCACAGACACAAGCACACACACGCACCAACCGTAACAAACCCAGATAGCCAATCACATACGAACCCCTCGCTATCCCCCATACCCTTATATGCAGAGCAACCCCCCTATTCCAAAGCCCCTCTCCCCCCCATCCCCCTCCCCCCCTGCAACTGCCCAGCTCCCTCTCCACTCTCCATCGGTCGCCCTGGCTCACCAGGTCCCTCCACCACTACCAAGACTTCCGAGACATGTAGAGCCCCCCCACCCCCCTCCCCAAAGCCCACTCATACAGCTACTCCACCTTCCCTCCCCGCTGCAAAAGGCCCCGCAACCCAAATATCCACCTGCCCCAGCCCAATTGCCCCTCCCATCACAGGTAGCGCCAGGGACTGCAACACTGCCCCCCATCATTAAAATACAGTAAAACCGTAGTGAAAACCATCCCCATGTCCAGATGCAATTGAATAGTAAAGAACAAATTCTAATAGAAAAAAAGGCGCTCCCCAGGGTCTCCACCACCCCCCCCGATCAACCACCCCCATCCCCTCCGCAGGCTACGAACACTTAGATCCCAACAACGCACATTAAATAAGGACAGAGGTTGGTTTAGTGGAAAAAAGAGATAAACCGGAGAACTGTCGAGAGGTGTGTTACAAATGGGTAGGCAACTATAACTAGTAAACTAACAAACAAGTGCCCCAGCTAACCTAGTAAGTGAGTGACTGAGTAACTTTCCCCCCCCCCCCCCGCTAACAGAAGGCAGGGGCAGCCACAGCCACATATAGCAGACCACCGGAGACCCCACTCAAGCCAAGGGCGACCAATGCCACAGCCAGGAAGCAAGCACACCCTCCCCGCACACCACCGTAGTGGCGGAAGATGACAAGCTTGAGTAGGGGTCAACCTTTCTCCCATTGTGGCTGCTGGTGCAACATACATAGCACTAACAATCTGAGAATTAAACATGAAGCAGCAGTCATTATAGCAAGCAGTGTACGGGTACTCCCCCACACACACTGCTTATGTCTGCAAAGTCCAGGGACTGCTTAAAAAGTCTACAGTCCCGCCAAATTGAAGACCCCACAGTCACCCGCACTGGTTGCAATAGGCCAGAGCCTCCTCCGGGGTGGAGAACACGCGGCGTCTTCCTGCACCATCCACCCGAAGCAATGCAGGATAGGCCAATGTGAAGCGGATGCCCTTCTCCACCATCCGGCCACAAACCTCCTTATATGCCCTGCGCCGCTGCGAGACCCTGGCTGAATAATCTTGAAAAATCAGCACATTGCAGGCAGATGCTCCGGAGTGCCGCGATTGTCTCGCCGCCCGCAAAACTCCCTCCTTTTGGGCCTCGTTGAGAAACCGGGCGATGACCGCCCTGGGCCTATTATCGCCCGCTCTATAAGGGCCCAGCCGGTGCGCTCTCTCCAGGGTGATCTCGCCAAGCCCCTCCACCAGCAACAAGTTGGCAGGCAGCCACCGCTCCAGATACTGCCGGAGATCTTTATCCTGTACCGATTCAGCAATGCCAATAAATCGTAAATTATTGCGGCGACTCCGATTCTTGAGGTCCTCTAATTTATCCGCTTGCTTCAGCAGGGCCTCTTCCAGCTTTTGGATCCTGGCCGCATCGTGCTCCCGCATGTCCTCCAGGGTACTAACGTGTTGTTCCACCTGCTCCATGCGCCTGGTAAACTCGGAGACTGCCTGTGCCACCACATTCATCTGGGTTGCCAGGCCCCCCAGGCGGTCCTCCAGCGCAGCCACTACCGCTTTGGAGACCTCTTCCACCATCACGCATGAGGCAGTGGTAGTCGGGCCGGTCACAGTAGCCTCCGCCATTTTAGCTTCTCCACCCCTGGTCCACTCCCGCCGCAGGGTTTTCGTTGCCATGTGGTTCCCAGCCAAACCAGAACGTTAAGCTATCCCCCTCCAGGAAGACAGTATCTCCCCCAACTCAAGTCAAGCAGGGGGGCAGCAATTAATCAGTTAAATAAGGAGGGGGGGGGGATTAGGCTCTGGAGCTAAGAAGGAGACGTCCTTCCTAGTCCACCATGCCACCGGAAGTCCTATAAGTAAACATTTTATTAGATTGCTATTGGGTTTGATAGTGGAAAAAGAATGGGGCATTTGGGATGGTTAAAGTGCATGTGAGGAAGAAACGATTAAATATAGCACAGCTCTCATGATTCTGAGTCGCAAGAAAACAATGCAGTCATGGCTCACTTCATTCAAGATCAAAACATTCAAGGTTCCCTCCTTAAATACACATATGGCACTTTACAGGAGACAGAATGACAACATTCTATTTTCTCTGTAATTGCTAGATCGCAGAAACCATGCCTGGAGCTAATAATCATAAGTCTATTTTTTTGTGTATTACATTATTGCTCAGGTGGCCTTCTGCTCCATAATTAAAGAGACTGCTAGTTCGATAAGAATTGCCACCATAGGACTCAATTTTCCTTGACACAGCATTCTTAAAATGAATGGGAAGCATGCTTGCAGTGCAATCAATCTGCACCAGGAGCTGAAGCATCCATTTATTGCAGTGGCAGCACTGTGAACCAAGTGATGTGTGTCCCTGGTCACATTTATGGTGACAGTTCCTCCCAGTCCTTGGAAAATGAGTATACCCCATGTAGTGGCATAGCCATGAGTCTCCCACATCTGTGTGGTCACTGTGTTGAATCTGCAGCACCCCCCCCCCCCCCATGGGAAGCACAACTTAACATGCACTCTAGAATACTCTACGTGCATAGCCCTCTCCCCAGCACCTCCTTCCAATTTGAATATGGGAAAGTTTTATAGAGAGCATAAGAACTGTCATACTGGGTCAGACCAAAGGTCCATCAAGCCCAGTGTCCTTTTTCCAACAATGGTCAATCCAGGTCACAAGTACCTGGCACATCTCAAAAATAGCCAGTTTCATGCTATTTTTCCCAAAGGATAGGCTGTGGTTTTCTCATGGACGTTTCCTCCAAGAATTTGTCCAAATCTTTTTTTTTAGACCTAGCTACACTACCTGCTTTTACCACATCCTCCAGCAGTGAGTTCCAAAACTTAATTTTAAGTTAAGAGAACAAATATTTTTTCTTTCTGTTTTACATAGACTGTTTTGTAAATTCATGGTGCGTCCCTTAATCTTTGTGAGGCATGTTCATTAAAGTGCTGTAGGTAGCACACAAATTTAGTGGGTGGAGGAGGAGCAGCCACAGTAGGGAAGGACCATTGCACTAGTCATGTCAGTAGCAGAGTCGTAGCAAATGCATGGCCAGAGCATGTGCCCACTGCTGAGGCATTTGCTACATACGTTTTCTATATGCTTTCTACCCATGCAATGTTATGGGTGCTGATAGCGAAACCCCTGCAATGACATCATACAGCAATACAGAACTCCCAACTCTCAAGTAGGGCATGGAAGAAGTGACCAGTGCTAGATAGAGAGGGCAGACCTGGAAGTAGGCACATTCTGCCACACAGCCCATAGAAATAGGACAAAGTACAAGGGTACAGGGCTTGCAAATCAGGAAAACAAACACATGCAGAGAGATCCTGCTGTGGCCCTTTCTGTGAGAGATAGGGGAAAATGCCACATCTGAAGGTTCAGGGGATCCTGAATGGGTGCAGGTTGGGTGTCAGCAGTGCCCTTGATGTGGGGCAGGTGCATGAACCTGTCTTACCCTGAGGCACCCAGGATGGCCAATTACCTAGGCTGCAATGGACAGATTACCAGGTTTGAGACTCCTTCCCATCACTCCCCTTAGGCATCTGGCATGGTACTCTTGCCCAGTGAGTAATGTTGCCCTCATGTGGAGAGAAGAGGAATGGGGGGGGGGGGTTCTGCAGATTCAACACAGTGACCACACAGATGTGGGAGGCCCATGGCTGTTCCACTACATGGGGTACACATTTTCCAAGGACTGGGAGGAACTGTCACCATAAATGTGAGCAGGGACACACATCACTTGGTTCACAGTACTGCCACTGCAATAAATGGGTGCTTCAACTCCTGGTGCAGATTGATTGCACTGCAAGCATGCTGTATGTTTTGTCTGCTGTATCTGATGACAGTTGTTTGTTATTCTGTAAATTTGCAGCATATAAGAAGGGCATGGGCTCACTGGGGCTTATGTCCTGCACTTGTTGGCCAGGCACTTTCCTATACCCTATCCTTTCATTCCCTGAGGTACCAACAGCTATTTCCAAGGAACTGGGATGGAGTGGGTGCTGTGTGAGGTGTGGAGGAGGGAAGAACCAACCAACAGTGCCTGCCATGGCCAAAGTCAGCAGTGGGTTCTCCACAGCCCACAAAGAGCTGCAAGTCTCTCTTTCTGGGAGGTCTCATCATCTGGATTGATCACAGGTAGTTTGTGTAATCTATGACAATAGAGGGCTGTATCAGTCCTTCAGATACTATCTGTGCCCAGCCTGCTAGTCATCAACCACTTCTTGTACCCCTGGCCACCATGACCAAATGGGCTTTCAGCAAGCTGCATAGCCATCCAGCAGACTGACTAATGGCTGGACTGCAAAAGAGACCAAGCACCTATATCATTACAGCTTGAGGCTATTTAGCATTATGTGGATACATAGCCATGACATGGTCACCACTCAGGGTGAGAGTATCCTCTCATCAAGATATTATGAGGGCACCCCGCACATGCTTGCAGCACACTGACATTAGGTTGGCTGCCATTTATCTAACCTGCAACTCACATACATAGTGGGCATACTGCTTTGTAGTTGACCATACTCATAATCCTCTGCTCCTCATTTGTGTACCACTTATTTTGAAGGTACGGACATCATATGCAAAGCAGCATGCCCTGGTACATGCCCCAGAGACTGACTGGGTGTGCATGTGGGACTATAGCCATACATCTATCTCATCCCAAATAAGCAGTGAACATACTGCCATGCTTAGACTTCCATTCAATGTCATTAGCCATGAACACAGCAAAACCTGCCAGTGCAGCACGGGCACTCTTCCATTCCTCAGACCTAGTTGGCCCTCTCCCAATGTTCACATGGAATTGTGACCAGTTGGGCATGGGGTTAGGTGTTGATGCAGTTGCTACCTACACATATGCCACCATCCCCTGCATCTTACTACTGTGAGGACATCTTTGGGGCTATCGCACTCAGTGCCCGGGAAGAGCAGATGTGGATATAATGCATGTCTGCTGATGTGACACATGCAAACCATGCCTGGTCCATCCTCGTTTCTGTGCTTTAGGCAGCAATGCTACCTTCAGAGGGCACATGGAAATTGAGATATGGCACTTATCTCCCACCTTCACCCCTACCACAACAGTCACCTCCTGACACTGCCTTCCCATACTGTGATAACACTTCACACACCCACACCATTCTCAATAGTCTCTTACTATGCAGGTGCTGTTAGCGCACCCTGAATAGGCAATGTACAGGTACTATTATAATGCTCTGCCTTCCAGCAGTTCTGAGTGAAGCCTCTCTTTGTGTGGACACATAATGCACAAGAGTTTGTGGGTTTCTCATGCTGGAAAAGCTCTGGAACTGTAGGATAAAGCTTACCCACAGGGACATATTTGTCATGATCCACAGACTGTGTCCCCTCTTTCAAACACACTGCACATGTGTTCAGAGCCACAGTGCATCCATATGGCTGCATAGTTCCATCGAATCGTGTATATATGTGCTATTGTCTTGATGACTGACAGCATGAGTCATGGTCTGCCTATGTCTGCATTGCTGTCTCCTGGCTTTGGACCATACTTAGTACCCTATATCTACCGCTCTAACAACCACCATTCAAAAACACTCTAGATTAATACACTCTTCACCTTTCCAAAGATACTTTTATACACCGTAAATCCTAAAATTTAACAAAAGAGGAGAAATGATCTCAGAAATAAGATTATCCCTCTAACAGGCAGTTACCCACCATCAGGGGACTAGTCTTTAATACCATCAATGATCTTCATAAATCTTTATTCAATTTTAAACTTTCAAACACTGTCAAGTAGCTAAGCTTAGCTTCTTCAACATACTAATAATCTTCAAATAAGATATATTCATATTCCAATTTAATATATTTACAGTATATATGACTAGACCAAATAGCACAGCTTATACAGCTTGAAAGACTCCACTGTCAATCCTTATCCCCACTGTCAATCCTGGAACAAAAGGGACAGATATCAATCATCCAAGCATCAAATACAGCTTAAAGCACAACCAAACCACTTATCTTCAACTGTGCTTTCGTCCCTCGAAGAACTTCAATAAACCTTGCCCATAGAACTTCAATCAATCTTGTCCAACAAAGATCCTTGTTTCACCAACTGGCTTCATTGGGGGCAGTCAACATTATTGTCCTCGAAGGGACCAACCAACTACTATCGATCCATAGACTTTCACCCATCTTAAAAAGAGTCATCTGACCAATCGAGAAGACGCACAGATCACATTCCGCCTGCAGCCATAGGAAAGTCATAATGACATAGAAGACCTAATATGGACTTCCTCTGTCACCCTTACAGGGACACACCCCACTCTATTTTACTGTTCAAACCATATGGTTCTTAAGAATTTAATCAATAAATCCACTTTTGCTCCTTTTGCAGTAACAGCCTCCCCCGATCGCCATCCCTTGAGGTCTCTGCTGCACGATCTATAATCATGCAGCGGATCTCCTCAAAAGAGTGGCAAAACTCCTGAAAATGCATTACTAGAGGGGAAGCTGCCTTACATTTTGTTAAATTATATTTATGTTCTGACAACCTAACTCAAAACTGCCGGGTAGTTTTCCCTATATAAATCTGTTGACATGGACAATGTAGTAAATAAACTACATAACTAGAAACACATGTAGTAGTTGTCTGCACCTGATAGACTCATCCATTCGCTGTGAACGAGTTTCCTATATCCATACTGACCTGCATATGCTACCCTACCCACGTCTGCTGGTCCACTGTATATGCTACCCTACCCAAGGCTGCTTGTTCACTGTAAGGAAAACTACACGGCAGCAAATTAGTCACAGCATGCTGCTCCTGCCTCCCCTCCAGCTGATGCTGTGCGCACACATGCTGCCATCATGACCCTCACCAGTGCAAGGTCAGAGGAATCACCATGCCCGTCACTCTCGATGCCAGTGACATTCTTGAAAGGTCCATGACTTTAGACAGATTGGCATTGCACCAGACATATAGGGCCAGTACTCGACTTTCCCCAGCTGCAGGCAGAGGCGCCTGTGATCTCTGCCCCCACCCACACAGAATGCTCATGTGTCTGCATGGTGGCAGTGGCAGCGGGCTGAATCATTTCAAACAGCAGTATCATGTATGTGCGCTACAGCTGTTACAGCTGAGTCACCACAGACATCACATGATTGACTACATCTACAGAGTTACTATCTGACAGCATCATCGGATCCAAATATGCAAAAAGTACTGAAATGTGAAAATAAATGTCCAGAATCTGTCTCTATCATCAAACTTTGACAAATATTCTGACGATTAGAAGGAATGAGTGAGAATCCGTAGGCATGCATGGGAAAGGAAGTAACGGAATTTGCAAAATAAGAGAAAAAACTGTTCAAAGAATTAGATCTGCAGGCAAATGGCAAATGCACAAATACAGTAGAAAATACAGAGTGTTACTCCAAGAACCTTTTGTCGATCAAGAACAGACACATGAATGGTTGAGGAGGTGAACTGAAACCGAAGGATTAAAGATTGATAGTTGCAGCCCAGGACAGTGGATTATGGATGAGATGGTTTACGGCGAGTATTGAAAAAACTGGTACAACAGATATATGCCAATTCTGTAACAAAGAGCTGGAAACAGTGACTCGCCTAATAGCAGGCTGTGAAGTTATGATGGCGAAAATTTCTATACAGCAAGGCACAACAAAGTAGCACACCTCCACCGGAAACTCCGGAAACACTACAACATCACCGCCTCTGAAAAGCATCAGGATCACGGCCACAAGAGAATAACAGAGAACAAAGAGGTCATGATCACCTGGGACATTCCCATTCCGACGGACAAGATACTGGATGCCATGAAACCTGACATAATAGTAAAAGAGAAGAATACCAGTACCGGTACTGAGTGATTATTCTGTGAATCGTGTGGAGAGGCAGAAGATCCTGAAGTACTAAGAAATGCAGTCAGAGACCAATAAAATATGACAGAAAGATACAGAATATTTCTCATTGTACTGGGAGCCACAGGCTTGATAAAGAAGAATTTCCAAGCACATCTTTGACAAACTACCCATACATATTACATCTTACGAACTCCAGCAGGAGGATCTCTTTGGCATGATGCAAGTATGATGCCAAGCATTAGCAGTAAATTTGAGAGACTAAGATCATATTTCACATACCCTGGCCTAGAAGTGAGGTTCATGACTGCCATAGTATGCTCAAAACTAACCCATTTGGAGAAACTACCCCAAGTATACCATAGTCAGGTGCCTGGTCAGCCTAGGAGACCAACATGACTAACTGCAGTGCTCGTTCTCCCTCCAGAGGCAATCTGGCACCAACAACATAGTCCACCTCATTTCTGAGATACCATGTCATTACTGCCAATGGAACAGTGCTATCACAAAGTCTGGGGCGACAACAGGCATCTCACATTTCATCCAGCTAAATAGGTGCCGCATCTGCTACATGTGCAATGTTAATGCCTCTCTCCCTTCAGAGGTAGGCCTCAACTTGAGCTATGCAATAGTGTTGCGGTTCTGGTCGGCTCTGCCTCTAACGCATGGTTATAACACCCAGCAGTAACAGAACCCTCCCTATCCCCATATACTCTCCAGCACATGAACACTCACTCTCCACACTTATTCACCTAAATACTTGGGGACCTGATCACACATGTAAGTCCAGCATTCCCAATACTCTCCACAGCACTAGCCACACATGGGGTCTGGGACCACCTGTTTCCAGTACCAAGGCTACATGTATGTTCCTTAGTAACCATACCCCTAGCCCTCATCCCAGACTACAGTTCATGACAGATATTCACAGTTCTGATTTGCTCAGTGTTTCTTTGTACTAATGGGAGAGTAACAGTCCCCTTTTCCATTCATGGGCCAGTGTCCCACTGTCACAATCGGGCACACAGATGTATTGGGACTCTCAACAGAGGTGCAAGGTCATGTGCTGCCAGATGGTTTGGCCTATTAACACTTGACAATGTTGAGGTGGTGTGTCTAGTGTGCTGATGTCCCTGATACAGACTTCCCTGTATGTGCATACACTGCAAGGGGTAGCTAATGCCCTCACTTGCACTCTGCAAATATAGCATGGGTCATGAGCAATGAGCATGCAGGTGACTCACATATTTGCTGCATGTGTCGCCAATGAGGTTAATTCATTTGACATTCACAGAGGCCAGCCCTAGCCCTGAACCTAGTTGCCTCTAGGCTGCAGAAACGCTTGGTGGGCTGACACTGTTGCCACGGATACAGCTGTTATGGTAGATGGCATTAATCTAGCTTCTCGCCTATGCAAATGGGTATGTCCTGAGGCCTGGAGGCTGAGTCAGATGTGAGGGGTGCAACACACACACTTGTCACCCCTGCTCATTCCAGTCAAGTCAGTAGACAATTTGGGAGCTGTACAACATTGTCATGTTGGGAGGTAAGTGTAGTGGATTGCTGTGGGGATGGGCCTTGTTGAGGGTGTACCTGGGAATGCATTACAGCATCACCGCCACAGGTTGCAACTACGTACTGCAAACTAACCTACTGCTTGTAAATGGTGGCTCATACAATATGTGGGGTTGATGTATAGCTGACCTGCAGCATGTTGTATGCACAACCATAAAACCTGGGTACCACATGCATGCACGATGTTTTGCTGAAGGTCACACTACTCTGGAGACACATACAGACACACACAGACATGACCCCGATGTCCAAAAGTGGTACAGGTTGGCATTCTTACCTGCCATTTAGGCCTCCTTTGCTGATCACCCATTGTCAATGCCAACTCAGTGTGCAGGCCACTATTTGTGTGCTTTGCAATGCTCAAGAGCTGTCAATACCTGCTCAGGGTGCTGGTGCTATTATCATGCTCTGCTGTGCAGCTGACTGTGTATTCTCTCACTGAATGAAATATTGAAGGTTGCATATGATACAGTCCTGCAAACATAGGATAAAGCTAACACACCTGGACATACAATTCCTGATCCACAGGCTGCTCTTGAACCTGTAATCTTTGTGTGATACACACAGGGGCCATGTGTTTGGAGCCACAGAGCAGCTGTGTTGGTTTATCAATCCATGCAAATATATGTGGTCATTCTCGGGATGCATGCGGGCATGAGTTGGGATATGCCTAAGTCTCCTGTGATCTTTTCAGGCTCTCTGCCATACTTGTCTGACAAGGTATGTTCGGCAGTGTGGGAGAGGGGCATCTTGTTTAGTCTGTATGTTGCACTACCTTGCTATGCTGCTGGTTCAAATGACATTCATGTCTTACATGTGGCATCTGTCAAATCAAAGGGACAGGCCATGTTACATGAACACACACATTGCAGACCATGGATGTACTGACTGAATGACCAACGTTCCCATTTCCTGGTGTGTGCTTATAGGGCAGTCATAAAATGATCTCATATCTTGCAGACCAAGCTAGCGTGTTTGGATTCACATGTGACTCAGATGGTTGTCACTGCTTGAATACTTGTTTGTGGTGGGTGACTGGTTCACATACAGATTAGGGTTGTCATTTGGCAGGTGAGGGGACAGGGTGGTCATTTTTTCTCTCACATGGGCTGTTATATTGCATAGTATACCTGCCTCAGTGGCATTTCAGTGGCATATTTCCCCCCTCCCCTTCCCCCACATGCACATATCTACTCAATATATGCAGGTGCGGAGCAGGCCATTCACTTGGAAAACTAGCTGGGTGCCAGGGTCCAACAGTCATGGTGGACAGTATGCTGGATGATACCTTCCTCCATGCCATCTTGGCACAGCCGGCGCTTCAGTGCTGCAAGCAGCATTACTGAAGTTGCACACATGTAGCTAGACATACCATGCCAACTCTACTCCCCTCCACAGGGAGGTGTGGGCACATGTGCTGCTGCCATAGACCTCAGGAGGGAGGAATCACCATGTGCTGTGCTGAACCTGCTGCTGACATACTTGCCATCCCAATGCAATGCATGTTTGCCATCCCTGACAAACAGGGCCAGGACACAGATATTGTCTACAGCAGGCTGCAGCCACTGCGACTACCACCCCCACTCTCACACAATGCTAACATGGCAGCATGGTGGCAGTGGGGGTGGCACGATGTCTTTTGGACTGCGGCAGCATGTATGTGTGCTGCCACTGTCACAATGGAGTCCTAACAGACATCACAGATGTACACCCTAGGTAGCAGTCTTGTCAGCCTAGTGGACCAGCCTTACCAAAGTGATACCTTCTTTGCCAATTTGGCACCAACAATATAGTGCCCTTTCTTAATTGGGCACCATGCTGTTGCTGCCAATGGAGTACAACTATCACTATTTGAGGTGTGCAGTAGGTGGAGCATACTACATACATTAAAATAGGTTCTATCCCCTCAGAAATAGCCCTTTCCACGAGCTTTCAGATGGCATTAGCTTTCCCAGCAAAGGGAGCTCTAACACACACTAACACAATCCGACATTAAGGGAGCACATGCTATCCCCATCTACTACGACTGCTCTATTAATACCCTCTCTCCGACTCTACCTCCTTTTACCTTAATGCTGAGGTCCCTGCTTCCATACATTGCTACAGCATTATCGGCGCTTTCTGTGGCATTAACTGCTCACAAGTGCCGATAATGCCCATTAACATCAGCTTTGCTCCCTTACTGCCCTTTAATAAACATACCCCTAAGTCTACCAATCATAAATGTAACATGAAAGCAGTGACATACATGATATTTCCAGTATACAGGAAGTATATGAATTACCATGTCACTGATAACATCCTGGCCTCATAAACTGCCATGCAATTTTTTGTGATAAATTGTGCTGACAATATGCTACACAGCTTGCAGTGCATGTCTTTTTTTACATCCAGCCCTTTTCTGTGGGAAAACTGAGATGCAGTTTAAAAATTTCCCCAATAAAATCTTTTCCTGTCCTTAGCAAAAGTTTGCGTTGCTTCATATGTGCACATCAAGTTGCATCACAAATTCAGGATATCATGTTTCACCACATCCTGCATACCAGTCTGATGTCGCAGATTACTGTGGAGGGACAGATGGAACAGTTCTGGTAATCATGGCAGGAAATTTATAACTTAAAAGATGTACATGTGCTATGATGGGTTAATAACCAGTTTTCTTGAAATAAAATACTGTACTACAAGCGGAACAGTTACAGAAAAAGATTGTATTGCAGGGGTTCAGTTCTGTTATCCTACCCTATGTGTAAGAAAAACATCTCTCTGACCTTACAGTGATTAGACTTTGGACCACACACAAGAATCCTCTCCCTAAATGACAAAGTAACAGAATGCAGTTGCCCATTTAGTCCACATGAATATGTGCAAATAAAGATCAACAAACAAGTTAAAGATGATTTTTTTTTTATATTTTAGTGCTATCAAGTCAGTGCTGGTGGTAGGTTGCCAGGCCTTTTCTTCTGAGACAATGGAGGGTAAGGTGGTTTGTCCAAGGTTGCATGGAGTACCAGTGGGACTTGAACCCATGATCTTCTGGGTACTAGGCAGTTGCTCTAGCTACTAGGTTACTCCTCCTCTTTTTAACATGCTTGTAAACTTAATATATATTTGACAAGTTTTTGAGAGCTATACTCAGATCTATAAATAAATAATGCAGTTACACTGGGTTTAAATAATACAGACTCATCTAGACTCTGGGCTGTCCACATATGTCATTATATATTAAAGCAAGATGTGGGATACAGCAACAATTTACATCACACAAGTCTTGTCTGATAATATACATCTGTCATTAAATTCCAATGAAAGACATAGGTGAGGAGAAAGCGACTCTGCATTTCAAGATTTTATGTCTGATAATGGGTAAGGAAGCCAATGAATGTCTCTAGTCAATCCTTTTTTGTTAGTATCAGAATCTTTGATTATTTTAATTTCAAATGTTTTCCTTTTATGTTTGTTCCTGAAGTTTCTTTTCAGGACTTTGATTGTGAGGTTGTTAAAGGAGAGGTTTTCCTTTGAGATGTGCTAATCTGCTGGGCTAATATTCTGTTTTTCTCTATGGTGTGTCTGTGAAGGTTGATACTGTATGTCTCCTCAGTATATGGCTTGTTTCTCAAATGTAGCACCTTTCTTTACATTTTCTGGATTGGAATTTAAGGACAAATGCAGACTATCTAAGTTCAGATAAGATGACATTCTCAATCCACAAGACATGGCTTCATAGCTACTAGCCAAGAACACACATACTCCATCCACTAGCCTCCACATTCCAACTTCAAACGAGGAAACTATTCAAGACTACCACCGGACTACCTCCAACACTCTCTCACATAAGGAGCTCAACAAAATCCTCAGCAACCTCAACACTACAACCTCCTTGCTTGACCCATGTCCAGTCTCCTGACTGAAAGTCACAAAGGACCAATTCCTACCATTCATATCTGACATTGTCCACTTCTCCCTTGCCCAAGGATTCCTCCCTCCCTCTAACAAGCATCAATCTGACCACTCCTAAAAAAACAAAACCTGGATCCACACTCTCCAGCCTCCTACAGACCCATAACCAGTATATCCTTCATCTCCAAAATCATTGAAAAAGCCATACAAACACAACTCCACATAGACTACCATGTACCATTAAATGCACAGCAAAATGGCTTCCGACCAGTCACAGCACAGAAACCCTCATGACCTCCCTCTTAAACTCACTTATCACAGGCAACAAATCACTCACCCAAGGCTTCCTCCTATTCTTTCTGGACATCTCTGCCGCCTTTGACACTGTATCCCACCAGCTACTCCTTAACAAGCTCCACCAAATTGGAGTCCGCGGCACCCCCCTCAAATGGTTCCACTCCTATCTTACCAACTGAAGTCAGCATATAAGGATTCAAAAACATACCCCAACTCCTTTCACCCTTAACCAGGATGTATCACAGGGGGTCATCCCTCTCTTCCCTACTATTTAACATATACATTCGACCTCTTTGTGATATCTTCCAACAATTCCTAGTCCAGTTTCTGATATATGTGGACGATGTAATGATTTTCACACCATTCTCCACTTCCATTCCAGATTACTCCACACTCTCAAGTTGCCTCACTGAAACCATTAACCGGCTCCACCATCATAATCTATCCATCAATCTCAATAAAACAGAGCTACTACACATAACAAAGGATCCCAACTTCATCCCTCCTACCTCTGTCAAGCTTGGCAACATTTATTTATTATTTATTTATTTAACATTTTTTTTATACCGCCTTTTCCTTCAGTCAAAGTGGTTCACACTACATTACAAGGTTATACATTGAGATCCAAGTCAGCTCTCACATAAAGTATTTTGGAGTAATATTTGATCAACAACTGACCTTCAAGGAACAAATTCACAGCATCACCAAAGTGGTATACTGCAAGCTAAAAACCATCCAAAACCTACACCGCTTCTTATCCACTGATACTTTCCATAAAGTCTGCCAGGCCACCATTACTCCTCTATTCAATTACTGTAATTCCATTTATCAAGGACTACCCACATATGCAATCAATCCATTACAGCTCACCCACATCACTCCCATCCTCAAACACCTCCATTGGCTCCCCATCAACTCAAGAATGCAGTACAAGGTTCTAACCCTCATCCACAAAACTCTGGATGGGAAATCAGCAGAGCAACTACACGCCTTAATTCACAACTCAAACTCTAATAGACCAAGGGGAAAGAGCACAGAGAACCTCCTCAGTATCCCAGCACATACAATTGCAAGCAGGCTACAAGAGCAAGAGCATTCTCACTATACATCCCCACCCTCTGGAATGCATTACCCCCAGCAATTCAAACCATCAAGTCTTCCACAGACTTTCGTAAACAACTCAAGACGCACCTCTTCCAGAAGCATTTTGGCAGTGAGCAACCAACAACATAGAATCAGCAGAAACTCATGCCCATAAGTACATCCTCCCCGTTCCACCCCCATGAAACCCCTATGACCTCACTCCCCTCACCCCCATGAAACCCTATGACCCCACACCCCCTACACCCACCAACCATTCATTCCTTTGTATATAGTTTTGTTTGTTATCAGTTTCACAAAATATTCACTGTTATGGGTTCACTGAATTACTCTCCATATTCATTGTAAAAGTTATAATGCTGTTCATAACTTGTTCATTGTAAAAACGTATGGCCCGATTTTCGACGGCATTTACATGGGTAACTGCCCTAGCTACCCATTTAAATGCCTTATTTGGGATTTTAGAAAGGCACCTACACGGGTAGTGCCCTTCAAAAATCCTGGTAAGTCCCTAATGCGCCCAGATGCTATGCGGTTAGCATCGGGGTATGTTAGGGGCGTTCTGGGGCAGAGCGGGGGTGGAGGAAAGGGCTAAATAGGTAGCACTGAATTTCGATGCTACCCGCTTAGCCCTCTGCGCTTTAAAGATAGGTGAGGTTTTTCCTCACCTATCTTTCAGGTGTAGGGGCTAAGTGAGTAGCATCGAAAATCAGTGCTACCTGGCTAGCTCCTGCGGCTTCCAGGTTGTGTGGCGAGACCCGGATTTTCAATGCCGGGGCCGCATATCACCCTGGCATTGAAAATCTGGGTTAGACGGATGGCAGCACATAGCACTGCCCAGATGAAAATCAGGCCCTTAGTTCTTTGTAGACTGCTTTGGCTTGTAGAAAAACAGTATGTCAAAATTTATTAAGTAAATAAAATAAATAAATAAATAAATGTAAATTGTCACTGTGTCGCACACCTTGCTTTGATATGTAATGACATATGCAGACAACATGGAGCCTACATGAGTTTGTACTATTTAAATCTATTATAATTACATTATTTCTTTACAGACCTGATGAAGAGAGTATAACGCTCAAAAACATGTCAAAAATATATTTAGTCCAATAAAAAAAGTGTAACCCACCCCTATTTGCAAACCAGTGACCAGCGCCCTGATGTAGCTTCCTTATTTAAATTGTGTGTCACGGTGCCGTAAGGAAAGGCGCTATCACCAGCTTACAAATGAGAAAGGTACAGTACGCACCAGTTTTTTCCAAAGGGACCTGGGGAAATAAATAAAATAAGTAAACTTAGGTGATATAAATAAAGTTTACAAATAGAATTATTGCAAAGTGTCTTGATATTTATTCTACACAGGTTCTGACACTTTTGTTGTTATTTACTGTGTATATGTAGTTGAAATCATCTTTCCCGATTCTCAGTAAAACATGTAAGAACAACCCATTATACATCTCTTCTTTTATTGCACCCAAAAAGTTGCACATATTTTCTCTTTTTACTAAACAATTTTATACTACTAGCTACTCCTGTAACTTAGTTTCTTTAATAAAAAACAGTATTTTCTTTAACAGAAAAATCAATAGCAACCTGTCACAACTCTAATAAGGGAAATCCTAACTATTCTAATCAGATAAGTTTCTTCTCTGACTAATGTAGCACACAAAAAAAATACTTTTCTGTTAACTTCAGTTGTTAATTTGTAAGTCCTGATGTTTTGTGATGTTTTATTTTTCTTTGTGATGAAGACATATTACATCAGTAACAAGTGGGGATTGTCCACTCTTTTCCCCTTGCTCTCCTTTTCCTTCTTTTTAACACACAGCTTATATTAAGTACTTCACTTAGCTTTCTTTGTTCATTCAGCTGAGATGTAAGACTGACTTCTTTTTTTTATTATTGTCCACACAGCTGCGAGAATTGAAGTGTAGGGGCCCAAGATTTGCGCAGGAACCGCCATACGTCTGAATCCACAGAGTCCGGGATACCTGGCTCCCTAACTTAATTAAATAAAAAGGGAGACAAAATCCTAACTTCTTTCTAGTTTAGGTATGAGACAACCTAAATTATTCCTTTGTCACAAACTTTGTTACGTTCCCTAACTAAATAAATAAAATTAAACAAAGTCCCTACCTAAAAGTACCTATCTAAACTTATTTCCCTATGCTGAAGAGCTTACTAAACTCCTTGTTTCCTTATACACATACTTGCACCATATTACTCAAACTTGCACTCAGCGCTCAAATACTATGGGGCATGTTTACTAAAACCCCGGTAATGTGCGGGCCGCAGTAGTGTGCGGGTGCCATATAAGGAGTGGGCGTTCACCGCTGAAGACGAAACGCTGGAATTTACATATGCGCTAAGGTGCGCGGCGCACTTGTGCGCCCTGCACCTTAGTGCATCAGACAGCTGCGCGGGAGGTATATGTGTCACGCTGATGGGCAAGTAGAAGAGCAGAGCCACAGCACAATGGTTAGGACACATACCAATGGTGCTAGAAGCAGGAGTTTGATCCCCCACAGAGCCCAATAAAGATGGCTGGCTGAGGCATTAATTTATGAGGCAGAGAAATAATGTGCAGCATAAGGCGGCACGCTAATGTTTTGGAGGCAGTCTAATACTGGGCGGCATAAGGCGGCGCGCTGATGGGCATAAGGGTGGGTGCTAATGTTTTAGGAGGCATCTCAATATGGGGTGGCATAAGGCGGGGCGCTGAAGAGCAAACAGAACAGCATAGCCACAGCACAATGATTAAGGCACATACCAATGTTGCAGGGATCAGGAGTTCAATCCCCCACAGTGCCCAATGAACAAGGCTGGCTGAGGCATTACTTTAGGAACCAGTCTAATATGGGGCGGCATAGGGCAGCACGCTGATGGGCATTAGGCGGTGCGCTATTGATTTAGGAGGCTATTTTAATATTGGGAGCCATAAGGCATCTTGCAGATGTGCAAGCACGCTAGCACAGACACAGCACAATGGTGCAGGGATCATGGGTTCAATCCCTTACTGTGGTCCACGGAACAGGCTGGTTGAGGCATCATATGTTATGGATAACAGTGCTGTAGGAGGCATATTGTTTTTGGGCGGCATAAGGCGTTGCGCTGTTAAGGTTGGGCGGCATAAGGCGGTGTTTGTTTTATTTTTGTGGCCATAAGGTCGTGTGATGTTGTGTGGGTGGTTTGGGCGGCATAAGGCGGTGCGCTGTGAGGTGCGGACGGCAGAAGATGTTGCGCTGTTAATGTTGGGCGTCATAAGGCGGCATGTAAATTCCGTGGGGCAGAAGGCGTTGCGCTGTAAACTTTGGGAGGCATAAGGCGGTGCACTGATGATCCTGCACAGCAAAAGAGCCACAGCACAATGGTTAAGACACTGACCAATGGTGCAGGGATCATGGGTTCAATCCCCTACTGTGCACAATGGAAAAGGGTGGCTGAGGTGTCACTTTTTATGGATAAGAGTGCTGCAGGAGGCATATTGATTTTGGGCGGCATAAGGCGTTGCACTGTTAAGGTTGGGCGGCATAAGGTGGGGCGATGTATTTTTATGGGCATAAGGCTGTGCGATGTTAAGTGTGGTCGGTTGTGAAGTCATAAGGCGGTGCGCTGTGATTTGCGCACGGCAGCAGATGTTGCGCTGGTGATGTTGGCTGGCAGAAGGCAGCATGTTATTTCCGGGCGGCAGAAGGCGGGGCGCTGTAAACTTTGGAAGGCATAAGGCGGTGCACTGATGATCAATCACAGCAACAGAGCCACAGCACAGTTGTTAAGACACTGACCAATGGTGTAGGGATCATGGGTTCAATCCCCTGCTGTGCCCAATGAATAAGGCTGGCTGAGGCATTACCTGTTACATGGAATATTGCCTTACAAAGCATTTCACATTGTTATAGTAATTAATACTGCTAGCAAATGCACTCTCAAAGCACTGTAATAGAAGGTGCTGCATAAGGCGCCCCATAAGGTACCCTAGAGGGCACATTGTAAAGTGCACGGTCCACCAAGCCACACTACAATGTTGCTTATAGGGTGCTGTATGAGGCGGGACAAGGTCAGAGCACTGTTTCTGCTGGCAGTACTGTGCATTGTAATGCAGGGAAATCTTAAGTGGGTGTGATGTCATGCAAGATGGAACAGCAGTGGACAACAATGGTTAAGACACTGACTGACGGTGCAAGGGTCATGCTTTCAAATCACCACTGAATAGGTTTGGCAGAGGTACATCCTTTTTCAATGTACAAATGTACACCAATATGTGCTGCCATCTAAAAAGGACATCACCCTAGTGGCATAAATCAATGCAACATTTAGGGTGCACTAGAAGGCACATCTTAAACATACACGTCAGCAAAGTCTAGTTCGACTTTTTCCCAGAGGCCATGTTTAAAGGTTGTCAACTCCCAGGGCACCATTGTAGACACACCATAAGCTGCCAGTGTCAAAGGTGCGACATAAGTTTCACCAAGGATGTATAGTTAAACTAAAATACGTTTTCCAATAGCACTAAGATCACCCAATATGAAGGTCAAGAGAGATATGTGTCAAACACACATGTAAGCCAAACACATCACAGAGCTAAAAGGAAAGACAATGCATATGTAAAAGAAGGACGTAGATGACAGCTGCTGGACCACACAAATCAGCCCCAGCCCATGTGCCAGCTAGAGAAATGGACACACAAATCGTGGACAGCTGTAGGTATGTACAGTGTGATGGTAATCTACGATGCTATACTGACAGTGTGTGACAGTGGATGGGAAGATGTGCACAGCAGAGGATGCTGGAATGGCAGGATAGGTGAAATTTCAGGATGACAGTGGAGTAGCAGTGCTATGCAGAGCACACACAAGAGAGGACACCAGGGAGAGCTGCAATGCAGGAATGTGTATTAGTGCAGGATGTGGGGTAGCAGCATGCACATCAGGGTAGGATGGCACAACAGCTGGTAGACAGAAGATGGACAGAAGGATGGTCCACAACTCTGATGAGGGCACAATGTGCTCAAAACACAGATATGCACACATATCAGTGTCATCCTACTGAAAACCACTTATGCAGGACAAGCATACAAATCAGAGAGAATTGAGAGGACTCACACCTACGCCCAATACCATAAATGGCAATGCATAAACGGGTAGCCCACACCACCAACGTGAGCTCATTAGCAAAAGATACTTACAAAAATAGTGCAGGACATCACACAAGACGCCTGCTGGCTGTCCGGACAGACAAACCCCCAACAGCAATCATGTGCAAATGCACATGCAGATCTGCTGTGTAGAGATCACATCCCAGGCTGTAATTATGACCAGGGACACATGCGCACACACTGATATGTTATGCAGTGGATACAGCAAGCTAAAGATGAACAAAACTAAACCACAAAGGCAGCAGAGGATCCTCTGTGGAGCTGTGTAGCAATCTGGAACAGGACAGGAGAGAGCTCAACATGCAAACACGTGTACCACACACCAGCTGAACCACACCAATAACAAACCCCCAGGTGCACTGTCATGTAAACAGCATAAAGAAAGAGACCCATGTATCAGATACGATCTGATGGCTCTGCAGTGCAGAAGGTACACCTTGGTGTACAATGAAGAGAGGGATGGGTGTGTGTAGTGGTAATGAACTTGTTGTTACCTAATGCTTAAATTAGCACCACATACAATAAAAATAAAACCTACCTGTGGGTGTCAAACATGCAAACTACAGAGGTACAACACATGCATCTAACCACTCCCACAAACAGCACAATGAGCACAATGCAAAACAAATACCCCAAAGGGAGGGTGTCTATGGGAATCTGTAATACCCAGTGATGTCACAAATGGCTGTCAGATACACAGCTGACACCTTACAAGGATGTGTGCACAGGTGGGCCATGTACATCATCAGCAAATCAAGAGATACAAGTGTCAATGTGCTGAAAGAGTGCGGTAGTAGTTCAGTGGTCAGAAAAATCCCTGCTAACCCAAGCACGCATGGTACAATTCACAGTATCACTCCATGTGTCCTTGTTCAAGTCACGTAACCCTTCATTACCTTGGAAGAAAGACCTGACAATCTACATCTAGTGACATTATCAAAAATACCCTGGAGCCTCTGGGTCATAAGGAGTAAGGACTGAATGAAAGGCACACATTGCCTTGCATGTTTGTCACCATGATCAAGCAGAAAAATAGACAAATGTGTGTCAAATACATATCTTTATTTTGGTTATTCATCACAGATAGTGTAGACAGTGCCATCATAATATCAAGGTGAGTGCATCCCTGTTGAAAAGTGAAAATACATGTTGCAAAGCAGCAACCCACATCCTACAGAAAGGTCACTGGCCAGACCACAACTGAAGGGCACGAGATATAATGTACATCAAGTGCATGCTTTGCACAGGCCAGCAGGTCCCCATCCCCCTCCAGCTGCTGCATGCCTCAAATGTGTAAGGTACATATCAGTGCATGTAGACAGTACGCGCTGCATGATGAGGCCCCAACACACATCACCAGTCCCTCCAAACATATCCATCTGGCAACACAGGAGACACAGAAATGAAAACAGCATATGTTGTAGCAATGTTTTAATGAGAGAAACGCATTCTGATAGAAATGTTTCAGCTCACAGCTAATGGCTGATCTAGGAATCAAAGGTGCAACAATGTAGACCCAAACAATCATCAAAAACACCATTAGCATATGCAAACAGGTAGCAGAGTCTCATGAACACAGAGAGGATACAAACTAAACTACCTTCAAAAATCTGAAAAAAAGAACACCATACAGGAGATCCCCCCCACTGTTGTTTGGGTATACAATGTTTGGGGACATATAGCACAGTATATAGAATGTACGATTGAAGGAGGACAATGGACACCAACACTACCACACTCCAAATATAATGGGGCAATGTGAGTGTCCTTACTGCAGGGGATAAACAGAACTGTACAGGCGTACAATGCAAGGTGTGTACATACTTGCCCAGTGTCACGTCTGCACAGTTAACACACACTAGAACCTGCATGTGAAGATGGAAATGATGGGCAAACTTCTTACAGTGACCCCCACAGAAGTCAAAGGTCAACATGCTGCGGTTCCCCAACATAGTCAGTCATTTTCACAAGCACCATACACATACCAACATGATACAGTGATGGCACACATGCCCGTTACCCCCCTTGCCCATGGCAAACATCAATCCAGGATGTTGGTGTGCATGAACGCTTTGGTGTGGGCAAATCTGTATCCTGTCGAGGTGGAGGGCAGGTGGACATAGACAACAGGACCGCTCCATCGTTGCCCGTATGCCACAAACATGGCTGTATGATTATGTTGAAACAAACAGATGAGCGTATCTTGTGTGCCATGTCACACACATGTCAAAAACACAACATCAAAACAACTGGTGAGGAATGTACAACATACAGTGTAAATTTCAGTCCCTGCTGCACAGGTGTTGATCAGTACACATCGTCCAAAGGGCAAAGTGTATCAGCAATCCAAAAGGTTCCGGAAAAACTGTCCTAACAACCCTGGCCATGCATAGACACGTGTCACATTTCAATATGACACATTCCTTGACAGTTCATGTGTGTCCCCTGAAATGAGCTGGACTCCTACCAAGAGCATGGCAGCAAAAGTGTGTTGGACAGCTCTGTCATTGCCAAAGCAGCAATGCAAGGGTAATACTGCCTATCCCTGGCATGTGTCCCACTCTCAGAGTTCCAACATCCAATAGCAACATCGTCAACAGTAAGGTCCATGGTGTTGTGTCCACCAACAGGTGGGTGATGGTGATGGCAGATGCACTGCAAGAGATGTTTCCGGTATGTTTTCTGCCCTGTGTCAGGATAGGATAAGTATTGTATTGTTAGACACCTTGCAAAACCAACACACATTGCAGAGATTTACACCTTAGGAAATACAGATGAAAGGTATGCAAAGGCAGGCATTACATTAAAACAACACAAACCACACTGCAGATTGGAGATATCAGGAATTGTAAATGCAGACACGGATATCACATGGATATGGTCATGTTCATGTCCATGTCACACAGGCGTCACACAGCTACACACTATATGCATATTTTTCTGTGAACAGAGATGCAACATGACATGTACATGATACAAACAGTAAATCATCCACAGGTAAAGGCAGATGTAATCCACAAATTTACAAAAGTGCAACAAACCATGTGTGTGCATCAGGAGTATGTCACCGATCCCTGGAGCCACTCAACAGCCATATCAGGTCACAGTGATGGGAGACAATGTCAGCAAAATGTGTACAATCACCATGTCAAGCCACTGTTGATGCATGTCCACATTATGGCAATATCTGGAAAATAAAAAACGCACCTCAACAGTGGTCCCTCAAAACAAAATACACAGGTCTGCTCACAACAAACAACACATGTCGAAAATGTTCACAAGGTAAACAGCATGACAGCAGAGGTAGCACACACACCACCGCCCCCCAGGTGCACTAATCCGTTACAGTACATGATAATGTCCTATGCCTGACCACTGCATCATCCCACAGCCAACCCATAAAGATACTCCCACACAGTATGCTTTGGTCAGCGTTCCAACTGAACCACATGGCCTGTATGTGCACAAGTGGAGAAGTGTAGACATATAATCCAAGTCACATTCAGTGGTACCCTGGTGTTGGATGATGATACAATGTGGCGTTAGGGAGCAAGTGTAGGCCACCACCAAAGAAAAAAAGTCCTCTACACACATGCAGCTCTGTTGGACATGTTCCAGAGACAGTGTTGCAGAGGACATAATGGACACAAATACATGGGGATATGTGCAACACCATCAAGATATGGGTGATGGAGACGTGAGGTAAAAAGGGTTACCCACAACATGTGCCCAATATTACACATCAATGAGGACATGTATTCCTCCTGACTGCAGGCATAGACAATGTATCTGGAGATCCACATACCCCGTACCATAGCATATTGCCAGATGTATGGTCACCTGCCAATGCACCACAGCAACAGCATCCTCACAAACTATGTCCTATGCAGTGTGAAACACAAAATAAACAAACATATGTCATGTTGTAGCTGTGCACCACACACTGCACCTTCCTATCCCCAGTTGTCACACACCACAACATCACCGACTGACTGACTGTTCACTATCACACTGTACAGATCTCTCACAAGAGAGAGGTTGCACAGAGGTGTCAGACACTAACTAGAGCTGTCCATAATCCCTCTATCGCCTCCCTTACTTCTCTCTGTTGTTGCAAACACTGGTCAATAGAGGTGTGTGCCCCCACCATGTATTTGTTTCATGCCAACATCTCAATATTGGGACAGTTAACCCATATTGCCACCAATACCACCTCTCCGTGTGTACTGTTGTCCCAATTGTGTCTGTTACTCCACTGTAAATATCTGTAACACATAGAAATATCCAGGTACACCTCCTGTTTCCACTGGCCAAAGAAATATCCTGGAGTATACATCTCACACCCCTAAATATATTGTCAGCTGTGTGCTGATGATGTTCCCAAATCTATGGCAATGTCAGCGTCACGTCTGCCAAAACACCACCCCATGTCTGCTTGTCACCTCACCATGATGGCTGTATGTCATCACACCATGTGACAGTGAGAATGTTAAAGTATCGATAGCCTACATGTGCACCTGAAAATATTATTTATCACCTAAGTCTGTGTGTATATGTGCACATAACATCCCTTGCTATGATCAGCAAGGTAGTTGATGCTGTGGAGTGTACTCTCCTGCCCCACAAACATAAACAGCATGTAGCTGATGCATGTGGCATATGTTGAGATAGCATCACCAATATATGCCATGTCCTGCTTGAGAAACATCTAAAAAAACATTCCATGCACACATGCAGCGTACCACTTGGCAACTGTAAACCACCCTTTGCTGATCTGACTCGCATCACCTCTGTATGTGTGCTCATCTGCAACACTGCACACAATGGCTGTTCTTCAAAATCAAACTGTATCAATTAGATGTCCCCCTGGCTGAACAATGCCCAGGTCCCCTTCCCTCACCATATCTATGTCTGAACTACGTGATGAACTCTACATTAAGTCACTCTAACACATTAACATAACATAACATAACAACCGTAACATAACAACCTCACCCCAGCACATTCCACAATATCCCTCTTGTCCCAAGCACCCCTGCTAATTCTATGTAAATAGTTTGAGCATGTTATCTAACAAATAGATTATATACTCCATGTAAATAGTTATCCCATGTTATCCAAGTTGATACTCCTGTTATATGTAATACCAAACAGCCTGTTGTTCTGGTTTCTTTCTGTTATTTGTAAACCGCGCTGATGTCAAAGAGTGCGGTATATAAGAAGTTGAAATAAATAAATAAATAAAATAAAATTAACACCAATCACAAACAGGTAATAAAATCAAGGGAAAGTAGTAGTAAGCATGTGTATAGTGCTATGTATGACATGTGGCTCCACACCTAAGAAACATACACACAGAGCCAGCTGACACGAGTTTAACACCCACCCAATCAGCTACAAATAGTACAATATAACCACATATACCACATGACAACTGACCCCAAACATGGTCTTCCCAACCACTGTGAATTACGCATCCTATACCTGTCACTGTCCTCCACCCATACCATCAGAACAACTAACTGTGTTTGCAAAGTAGCTGCTAACCTAACCAGCCAATTACTGGGAATGTTACCCCCAAAACCTCCCACAGCCGTATGAACACCCACCCACATAATCCACCAACACCTGCTGTTGTGGCATGTCCACATTGTTGATCACACACGCATGCCTATATGTGACGGTGGAATTTGCAGTTAAATTACAATGCAGTGTGGTATCAAAATGCTATATTGACATAATCAACCTGTATAAACATCACACATATATAATACCACATGTATGTGGGATTATATGCAATACGTACCAGAGAAGATGTCTGCAATCACCCTCCGCCTGACCGCTGTGCCCTCTCGTGTGTCACCACTAGCACGTACAGGGGGGCACGTTGGATCATCCTCCAGATCCGCTTTAATCTCTGCAGGAATATCGTGCCTGAGAGCAATGTTGTGCAGGATGCAACAGACTATGATTATCTCTGCCACAGTCATTGGCTTATATTGTAAGGCCCCGCCTGTCCTATCCAGACACCTGAAGCGACTTTTCAACACTCCAAAGGTGCGCTCTATGACAGAGCGGCTGGAGGCATGGGCCTCATTGTACCTCTGCTCTGCACGTGTTCGTGGCTGACGCACAGGGGTCAGCAGCCAGGGCCGACACCCATATCCTGCATCACCTGCAGAAAGATATTTTGCATGTGAATGCATGAGCTCATGTTCACACAACTTGACACAGTTATAGACGTGAAATAAAAAATGCCAACCACATCCTGACAGAAACATATGACATCACAACTATGCATTTGACACGATTACACATATGCTGACAGAAAAGGAACACATGGCCTATGGAGTGTGCACATCCATGGCATAAAAACAACAGTCCCATTTATACCTGTACAGATCCTCTTTGTGGGGTACATGTGTATTCTACTGTAGTTACTGTCCTCATCTCTACCACCTACAACGTTAGACTATACTACAGATGCACTAACCACATGTTCAAAGTATATGTTTGCAAAGTAAAAACCATCAAAAAAAAAATGTCAGGCAAAGGAGCCTCACACCCAGATCATGTATGCCATGAAGGTCTCTCAATGTCAAAACCATCACACCTCTATTTCCCCTGTCCTCCAAGGTCCCCATCTGAAGACTGAGCAGGCAGTGTCCATATGCAGCATACTGCTGACCAGGCAGAATTTAAGTAGCCTTCGTCTGCACTGTCATCAACCTGTTCACATTATTTTCAAACTGTGCTCCACAGAATTGCACACTGTAGCCCACATGAGGGTGCACCAATCAAATATACAGAGGCAGACCACATTCATGTGTATGTGCTACTAATACCTTTCAAAATGCACCCAAGTAGCCCCCTCGCTTACACTGTCACCTTACCATATTGATCACCAACATTAGGATCATCACATACATCTACGCCTAGGTCCAGCACATCTTCAGTGGGTAAAGAGACGGCATACCCTATATTTTGTTTATCCGCAGCTGTGACATAGGCCAAATGCATAACCACACATAGGAACACATGTACTGCTATTAGCAAAGGTCATGAACATCCATCAAACTTAGCTAAACCCATCCCCATGTTAACTACTGTGTCATGGGTGACTCACCCAGTAATGAGTGAGTGTGTGATCCTAAAACACACATGACAAGGGATATGTGTATGGATGTACAATAACATAAAAGTCACATAACATACACAAACTAGCTGACAAATAAGATCCTTCACAGGTGGATGTGAAAAGCACCACCTCCCCCCAACTCCCCATGTGGGCAGGTGGCAAACACCCACCCACCATAGTACCAATCCACCACAAGGACACACATATGTACACGTGCGTAATCACATGACCACCATGAGCAGGTTATGATCAGATATTGTCACAATCCAGATGTTACATATTGGATCCTGTCCCCAATTACTCTACGTGTAAACCCCTGTAACAATGTCAACTTTAAACTGTCATCTGTCAGTAAAACTTGTACTACATTGTGAACCACAGTGATAACAAACCCCTCGCTATATAGCAGATGTTACTGAAACAGATAAATACATGCCTAACTAGATGACTAATCTGGAAATACTCACCCAGCAAAATACAATCGCCATATTCTCCGGCCTCAAATTGGCTGAATAATGCTGAATGATGCAGGATATAGGAGTCATGGGTGGACCCTGCAAACCTAGGATCCACATTCAGAATATGCAGATTAGCATCACATACAACCTGAACATTCAGGGAATGGTAGTGTTTGCGGTTGCGGAACGCTACCTCCCTGTCTCTAGGCGGGACCAGGGCAACGTGTGCAATCAATAGCTCCCATCACGTGTGGTATCCCGGCTAACGCCTCAAAGGCCTGGTTCAGGGTCCCCCATTGTTGCCTAGTGTGGGGAATGGCTATGTAATTCCTCACCCGGCTGACCATGGCACGCAGTACTTGGTGGAGACATCGTGAGAAGGTGGGCCGGCTCATGCCACCCACTGCGGCCACAGATGACTGGAAACAGCCAGAGGCAAAGAAATGTAAGGCAGCAAGGAGCTTGACTAAACCTGGTATGGCATGGGACCGATCAGTCAGGGGCTCAAGGTCAGGTCTTAGATCCTCATAAAGCTCCCTAATAGCCCTTGTGCTCAGTCGGTACAGGGAGATGACCTGGTCCTCACGCATGCCCTGGAGCTGGGCCCTGGGCCTGTAGAGGCGAGGCTGCTGAGCCTGCACCTCAGCACGCCTTCCCAAAAATAGATAAACTGGAGTGAAACCGGTGGAAGAATGTACAGAGCTGTTATATATTTGATTTAGTTCAGGCAGATATTCGGACCACTTTCTCTTTTTATCCTCAGGGAACGTTCGCAAAATTTGATGCGTTGTTCTATTAAATCATTCGCACCTACCATTTCCTTGAGGATGGTATGGAGTAGTTCTGGATCTTGTTATGCCATACCAACTGCATAGTTCCTTTATGACTTCCGATTCGAATGCTCTCCCTTGGTCTGAATGTAAACGTTCAGGAATTCCATACACAGCTAGCCATCTATTAATAAGCATTCTTGCAGTAGTCTTTGCAGTCTGATTTCTAGTAGGTATTGCAATAGTAAATCTGGTGAACATGTCCGTTAAGATAAGAACAGATTCAAAACCCCTACGATCTCTTTCAAGTATAGTATAATCCATTGCCAAAACTTCTAAGGGTCTGTTTACATGGAAAGAACCCATTTTTTCTCTTTCTTGAGGACATGGTAACTTTGCAAAACAACACTAAGAACATTTGCTTATCCATTTTTCAATATCTTTCTTTAAATGCACCCAATAATGCTGCTTACGTATGTTTTTAAAGGTGGTTTCTACTCCAAAATGTCCTGCTCTACCATGGAAATTTCCCAATACTTTGTTTTTTTGTAGATCAGGCACCACCACTTGCCACACCACATCTCCATGTCAGCAGTCTTCAAACTTTCTAAATAATACATTATCTCTGATTACTAATCTATCTCTTTGTTTCCAGAGAATTTTTATCTCTTCCGTTACTTGTTGCCAATTCACTTCTGTAGGGTTTTGTCTTAGCCACTCTAATATTACTTTTATTACCGGATCAGTTGTTTGAGCTTGATAAATTTCTTCCTGTAATTGCTCAGATAAAATCAACTTACCGTATTTGACACCGTCACCTGCTTCACCTGAATAACTTTATTTGTATTTGGTTTCTTAGCACACCCTAACAAATTCAGTTTCAAAAAATCCTTCCCATCCTTATCTTCTACTTCTTCCTCTGATTCTAGATCTTTAGGTAATCTAGACAGAACATCAGCATTCTGATTCAATTTTCCCGGTTTATATTCCACACTGAAATCTAATTCAGCTAGTTGGGCAATCCAGCTTTGTTCTATAGCTTGGATCTTAGCAGTTTCCAGGTATTTTAGAGGATTGTGGTCTGTCCTTACTATAAATTTTTTATAAATCAAATATTCTCTAAACTTATCGGTGACCGCCCACTTCAGTGCCAGTAACTCCAATTTAAAGGCCGAATAATTATTTGCATTCTTTTCTGAATTCCTCAACCCTCTACTGGCATATGCGATTACCCTTTCTTTGCCATTTTGAATTAGGCTTAATATAGCTCCTAATCCTCTGTAGCTGGCGTCGGTTGTCAGAATAAAGGGTTCAGTAAATATTGGGAACGATAAAATAGGAGCTGACATTAATTTCTCTTTTAAAGCATCAAAAGCTAATTGACACTCTTCAGACCACACAAATTCCTTTTCCCGGTTGGTTTCTTTATTTTTTCCCGTAAGACAATGTAAAGGTGCAGCGATTTGTGCAAAATTGGGCACAAACCGTCTATAAAAGCTTGTAAAGCCTAGGAAACTGCGTACTTCAGTCTTTGTAGTAGGAACCTTCCACCGTTGTATCACTTGAATTTTGTCCGAGTCTGTCGTTACTCCTTTCTCAGAAACCACATATCCCAGAAATTTGGTTTCTTTACAGAATAATTTACATTTGCTAGGTTTTAGCTTAAGGCCAGTTTCCCCCAAGTGTTTGAATACTTGATTCAATCTCTCTAAATGAATTTCAAATGAAGGAGCATATATCAAGATATCATCCAGGTAAAGCAACAAAATTTCAAAGATGTACTCATCTAGCACTGTCTCCATCAGGCGCTGGAAACTAGCGGGCGCATTACACAAGCCAAAGGGCATTCTGGTCCATTCAAAAAGACCGAATGGAGTGGTAACTGCTGTCTTTTCAATGTCCTTTGGGCACATCCCTAGCTGAAAATATCCTGAAGTTAGGTCCAGAGATGAGAACCATCTAGAATTTCCTAAGACGTCCAGTGCCTCATCGATGCGAGGTAAAGGATATGCATCCTTAACAGTAACAGCATTTAATTTGCAGTAGTCACAACAGAATCGTATACTTCCATCTTTTTTTTGATAACTACGGCAGGACTAGCCCAAGGACTATAGCTCTTTCGTAGAATTCCTTGCTGCACCAGTTCAGTAATGTGACTTTTGAACTGTTCAAAAAGATGAGGTGACACCCTGCGATATGGCTGTTTAATAGGAGGTGTATCTCCTGTCTTTATTTCAAGCTGAATAATCTCAGTGTACCCAATGTCATTATCATTATTAGAAAAGACATCACGATGTGTCCACAGCAGTTCTTTTAGTAGTTCAGACTGTCGGTCATTTAATAAATTCCAGTTAATTTTCACCTTAGGTAAATTTTTTTCCCAGTCTATATTTATATTCCTTTCTGCAGTTTTTGAGTTTTCATTTTCAAAAATCTCCATGGGTTTACTAATCTCTGCCACTCTCATCCTAGGAGGAAGGTTGACATCTTTTTCTCCTATATTTATCACTCGTACTGGTACTCTACCTTCTTCTTGTTGTGCTAGTACTTTAGCTACCATGATGCTGTTTGACATACTTGCGGACTGGGTGGCGGTTACCAACAATGGTCCTACCCAGTTCCTAACACTGTTACATTTCCCTATAATTATCTTTTCAGACCTCGCGGGAATCAATTGACCTACTCTTCCCAATACTTTAACAAAATGTACTCGGTGCTCTTTTAGACTTCGCTTTTGGAGACTTATTTCCGTAATTATAGTTGAAACTTTTGTTGGTTCCAACGTAAAACAGGATAAATCCCAAAACAGTCCTTCAAGTGCCTCAACACATTCATTCCCACGATACCTTGGGCTGCGTCTTCTTCCAACCTTCCGTTCCTGAAATTGTCTTGAACTACGAATATACACCTTTCTGGAACCAATTGTCCTAAGCACTGCACATTAGCATCAAAGTACCCTAGGACTGGGAGTTCAGGTCCATTAACAGTTATTAACTTCAATTGTGAGGCATCCTGTAGAGACTTCGGATCAGGAAAATTTTTATTTAAAAAACTGGCTAAGATAGTGGATACACTCGACCCAGTATCAACGGTACATGTTATTTCAATCCCATTAATTTTCATTTTAAGGAGCGGACTTGGTCCCACCGCCCGCTCCCCCAATAATTTCTCTTCAGAAATCTCCCCCTTATTTTCAGTCACTTGTCCCTTTACCACAGCTTTTCGTCCAATCTCTTTCTCTATGGTATCACTCAGTTGACTTCTTCTAAGCGATTCATTGCTGGTACTTGGTATACCACTACTATTTAAACTCCCATTTCCACTATCTGAATGAGGTACTTGCCGATATTTTTCATTCCTACACTGTCGAGCTATGTGTCCCGGTTCTTGACATTTAAAACAAATAATTTGTTTTGAGGGTGTTCTCCTTGATCTTTCTCCCGAAACAAAATCTCTCCTCATGGCTTGAGGATCACCGGTTCTACCGTTATTATATTAATTCTGTATTCCTCTATTCCACCTTTCTCGTCTCTGCATCTTACACTCTTGCTCTTGTCGCTCAGTCCACTGAGTAAACAACCGGGTCAGTTGTCCAATCATTGCTGCAGTGGTATCCCTACTTGCACCATCACCCGCATCTTCTCTAGGCCTCTGGAGAATTTTCTTTGGCTCTACTATGACCGGGACTCTCCTCTTCTCTTGCCCATCTTATGGCGGCCCTGTAAACAGTTCCTGAAAAATTCCATCCCTGGGTTATCTTCATTTTGTTTAGTAATTTCCCTTTTCAATGCGGCATCTCTTAACCCCAGAATGAACTGCTCTTTTAAGGTTTCCTCCGGCGTTC